>NW_004624736.1:1123693-1251240 GCF_000247695.1 Heterocephalus glaber
GGAATGGTTCAACATACGCAAATCAATCAATGTAATACACTATATCAATAGAGCCAAGGACAAAAACCATATGATCATCTCAATAGATGTAGAAAAAGCATTTGACAAAATTCAACATGCATTTATGATAAAAACCCTATAAAAAACTGGAATAGATGGTCTCTACCTCAATCTGATAAAAGCTATCTATGTAAAACCAATAGCCAATATCATACTAAATGGTCAAAACCTGAAATCCTTCACACTAAAATCAGAAACAAGACAAGGATTCCCACTATCACCAAGCCTGTTCAATATAGTTTTGGAAACATTAGCCACGGCAATTAGTCAAGAGAAAGAAATAAAAGGAATAAAGATAGGAAACGAAGAAGTGAAATTGTTATTATTTGCAGATGACGTGATACTCTATATAGAAGACCCCAAGAACGTCACCAAAAGTCTTCTAGACTTAATAACCAAATACAGTAAAGTAGCTGGATAGAAGGTCAACACACAAAAATCAATAGCTTTCCTCTATACAAACAACAGATTCACTGAGACAGAAATAGGGCAAAGAATTTTTTTCACAATAGCATCCAAAAAAATGAAATACCTAGGCATCAACCTAACGAAAGAAATCAAAGATCTCTTCTCTGAAAGCTATAGCACTCTGAAAAGAAAAGAGATTGAAGATATCAGAATATGGAAGGACATCCCCTGTTCCTGGGTAGAAAGGATCAACATAGTGAAAATGGCCATACTTCCAAAAGTGCTATATAGATTCAGTGCAATCTCAATTGAATTTCCAGCAGCATACTTCACAGACCTTGAGAAAACAATCCAAAAATTCATTTGGAACAAGAAGAAACCTAGAATAGTGAAAGCAATACTAGGTAATAAAGACAAGGTAGGGGGTATCACAATCCCAAACTTGAAACTATACTACACAAAGCTACTGTGATCAAAAGAGCATGGTATTGGCAAAGAAACAGACCTGAGGATCAGTGGAACAGATTAGAAGATGCAGAAACAACGCCAGACACACTCAACCACCTCATCTTTGATAAAGAGTCAAACACCCTCACTGAAGGAAAGATAGCCTCTTTAATAAATGGTGCTGGGAAAACTGGGTTTCAACTTGCCAAAAATTAAAACTAGACCTATATCTCTTACCATGCACTAAACTAAAATCTAAATGGAATAAAGATCTAAATGTTAAAACAGAAAACACTGAACTGGCTGGAATAGACGTTAGGTAGAACTCGAAGACATTGGTGTAGGAAAAGATTTTATGAACAAAACCTCAGTTGCCCGTGAACTAGCATAAACAATCAACAAGTGGGATCTCTTCTTACTAAAAAGCTTTTGCACAGCAAGAGAATTCACCAACAGTGTGAAGAGACAACCCAAAATGTGAGAAAAAATTTTCACCTGCTCTTCCTTACACAAAGGTTTACTATCTCGAATCTGTAAAGAATTTAAAAACAGACATTTCTCAGACAGAGAATCAGAAACAGCAAATAAACATGAAAAAAAAGCTCAACAACACTGGTCATTCAAGAGATGCAAATGAAAACGAAGCTCAGATTCCACCTCACTCCAGAAAGAGTGGCTGCTATCATGAAATCAACCAATAACAAATGCTGGCTGGGCTATGGGGAAAGAGGAACACTGCTTCACTGCTGGTGGGAGTGCAGACTGGTGCAACCACTGTGGAAATCAGTATGGAGATACCTCAATGAAGTAGGACTGGAAGTCCCATTTGACCCAGCTACTCCTCTGCTGGGTATCTAGCGCAAAGAATTAAAAGAATCATGCCACAGTGATATATGTGCACCCATGTTCATAGCAGCACAATTCATGATAGTTGAAACTTGGAAGAAGCCCAATTGTCCATCAACTGGAGACTCGATAAAGAAAATGTGGTTTATAAAATATAAAATGGAGTACTACTCAGCCATAAAAAATGAAAAATTAGAGACATTTATAGCCAAATGGATACACATTGAGGTGATGTTCTTAAGTGAAATAAATAGGACACACATGTGTAAATACCAAATAGTTTCTCTAGTGTGAGATACTGAAAGTGTACATAATAGCGAAAAGGTATAATCGATAATGTCCAATAGGAAGAAAAGGGACAAAGGGGAAGGGGTAGGGGAAAGGAAGGAAGGGAATGGAAATAATATGAGAAAATGAAAAAATGGAAACAAAGTCTTTGTAAATAGGGAGGGCAGGGGAAAGGGGAAAAAATAAGAACCAAGAGAGATTATGTAAAGGTGCAAATTTCCAATGATAAATGTCATTATACTGTATATCTAAAATGAACCAATAAAATTAAAAATGAAAAAAAACAAACCTCGGCGCAATCCCTGCTGTCTTTCAGTAGCTCTCTCTGAATAAATCTTTCCTCTTAACCTGCATTGCTTTGGAATTCACTCTGATTTTGGGGGACAGAAACTCAAACTTGGCACATGTAGTAGGTTGGGAGTTATATTCCACTTGTATTGATATGGCTGGTGATATAGCTCTGTGGTAAAGTATTTATGTAACAAGTGCAAGTTCTTGGGGTTTGAACCTGAATACCAAAAAAAAAAAAGATGTTAAACTTCACCAATGAGTAAAGATGAAAAATGAGCTCATGAAAAGATGCTTAATATTATTGATCAGAAAAATGCAAATTAAAACCACAATAAGATACAGCTACTCATTTATGGCAAAAACAGAATTAAAAAAATTGAAAATAAAAAACAAAAGGTAAGGGCCGGGGATTTAGGTCAGTGGCACTGCGCCTGCCTCGCAAGCCCAAGGCCCTGAGTTTGATCTCTGGTACCAAAGAAAAGAAAGGCAAACTGGACAATCCTCAGTGCATATCAAGGTGTAGAAAGTCTGGAACTCCCTTACACTGCTGGTGAGAATGCAAAAGGTACATACATAACACCCTTCAGACACCACCCAGGAATCTCATTACTGTTTGCTCAAGAGTAATAAGAACCATTTTCACACAGAGTCCTGTATATGAATGTTCATGGCAGAATAATTCATCTGCCAAAAACCTAGTAAAACCCAAATGTCCCTCACACCTTTACAAAATGGAATACTAGTCACCAATTAAAAGGACCTACAGGGGACGGCAATTTAGCTCAGTGGTTCTGCAGCCTGCCTCGCAAGCGCAAGGACTCGAGTTCGATCCCCAGTACCAAAAAAAAAATAAAAGGACCTACATACTGATTCATACCATATGGATGAATCTCAGACTTATTATGTTAAAGAAGCCACACTCAAAATCTTACATACTATATGATTCCATGTATATGTCATTTAAGAAAGAAAAGGTATTTTTAAAGATGGGCCAGGGAGGGCTGGGAATTTAGCTCAGTGGTCCTGCCACCTGCCTCACAAGTGAAAGGTCCTGCGTTTGATCCTTGGTACCAAAAAACAGGAAGGAAGGGAGGGAGGGAGGGAGGGAGGGAAAAGGTATAGGAATAAAAATACATCGGAGCTTGGACAGGGCTGGCAGTGGGTATAAGTGACTATAAAACTGCATGAAGAAACTGATACAGGGGGAAGAGATGCAGCTCCCAAAGTGCTAGATATCCAAAACTGGGGTTCGTATTGTTTGAAATTGAAGAATGAATTCTAGGAACAATGGAGGTTAAGAGTAGGAAAAATTTATTGAGAGAAAGATAGCTTCTGCCTAAGAGAGACAGAATGGGGACCAGGAAATGGGTTGCCTGTTCACCCAATTCTCAAAGGTGTTTTATGGGACAAAACTAAGAGGTGAGGCAGGTTTAAGGTGGGACAAAAGTATAATCAACCAATAAGATTATGACAAATATAGTCACTTAGGTAATATCGATTAATTCAGGATCAAATCAGGAAGCAAGTCTTGTAGCAAGCATACAAGGATTTCAGTCACGGATCTTTCCATGAAGGAGTGGGTAAGATCTTGGTCCGACAGCCAGGCTATTGATACCTGTTTAGAATATCAATCACTGCTATTCATCCCTAGGGGAAGTATGCAGATGTGGTAGTTTCTCTTCTTTCACAATGCTGGCCTTCAGTGAAAGTATCTTGATTGTCCTCCATGTTGGCTCATGGGCTGGCCCTAACTGTCTACAAGATAACTAATTAACTTATGTATCTACAATAAAATGGCTTGGGTAATGGAAATGTTTTAGATCATGATTGTGATGTTGGTCTCACAAATCTATGCATTTGTTAAACTTAAACTGTATACTACAAAGGATGAATTTTATTATATGTAAATTATACCAGATCCCAAACAGGGACATATAAATTAGCATTTACGAAGAAAAGCAAAAACTCTTTGACATGTGGTGTAAGTAAAAATAATTATTAAAACATCTGGGTTAAATTATTTTGGTATGCTTGCTTTATCATTCCAAAAGCCTTAATTACTCTACAATAAAAAATACATTGAAAATCTTTATGCCATTAGAATACACATGGAATAAAATTCTAATCATTCAAATAGTTTAGGAAAATTTTTACAATGCTTTCTGGCTTTAGTTTTTTAAAAAGTTTTAAAATGTTTAAAAAAAATTCTTGATTCGATTCATCTGAGACTGTTTTTTTTTTTTTTGGTACAGGGGATGGAACTCGGGTCCTTGTGCTTGAGCAGCAGGCTGTGAAACCACTGAGCCAAATCCCTGGCCCTCATCTGAGACTTTTAAGGAAATCGGAATGTTTTGTCTTGTTAGAGACTCCTGGGGTAAACAAATCCTTAAATTTTTAAATTGCTAATCTGGGGATAAAATCTTATTCACAGAACTGTCATTGCTAAAATTTACAAGTAAAAGAGATTTTTAAATGGATATCTCCTTAGGACTCCAGATTGAAAAAGTTCTGATTTTCTTGCTGCCCACTCCCAAGAATGACTCCTTAAGAATCAACTATGGGGGCCGGGGATTTAGCTTAGTGGTTTCTGTTAGGCATTTCAGAGCCCCCATGGAGCAAGGCCCCTCCTCTCCTTTCCCCTTACCCCACTCCGGACACAGGGAACAGGGAACTTCCACATAGCTAAGGCCTGACCCCCCTTTGTTAGTGACTCTCTGCCTAGTTAAGGACTTTCTGCCCCACCGGTTTCTTAGTCAGATGTTCCAGTGAGACAGGGGCTTCCCGAAAGCAGTGACTCCATCCCCCGCCCCCATCCAACCGAAACCTATTGCTACATACCCGAGCCCCAGTCACCCACCCCCACCAATGGACCAGTGCTCTCCCACCTGCAAGATCCCTACATAAGCTTCCAGCTCAGCCCATGCAGTTGCTGGTCTCCATTCTGTGAGTCAGCCTGGCAGGCTGCAGACTGCCGCCCCAATAAAGCTTGTTTGAACGTCCGTGTGTGCTCCCCTTCTTCGGCGACCTTTCAGTTTCGCCGCCTGCTGCGCAAGCTCAAGGACACGAGTTGGATCCCCGGTACCAAAAAAAAAAAAAGAATCAACTATGGGCCTTCTGCCTGAGCGGTTTCTGCTCCATGATGCCCGTGTCATGCCACCCTGCCTTGTAGCCAGCTGACCGTGGACTGAAACTTCTGCAAAGTGTGAGCTAAAAATAACCTTCCCTTCTTAAAAAAAAAAAAAAAAAATCAAATATGTACCTATGTGGCTTATTAAAATACAGATTTCTAGGCCCAATGAATTATTTACATAACACAAATCTTGGGAATGAGACCACAGAATCTCTTTCAAATTCATGAAGTTCATACCCTTACAAACATTTGTAACACTGCCTGGACACCCAAAGGGGTGTTTTTCAGTCTTTCCAGGGCCAATTAAGACTATCAAGGTCAATTCTGGGAAAAGAATGAATTCCACTGCTGAAGCAATTATGTTCTTTTTAAATTTAAATGTTTCTGAAAATAAGGCTTTGTTAGGATAATCACTCTGAATATAAATATACCTATCTTCAGCAAAGATAGAAACAGTTAAAATGACATTTTTCGTTTTTACAAATATGATGCTTGTGAAAATATGAATTGTAGTATTGTTAGAACTTTACAACTTTCTACTTAAAACCTCCTCTGTCACAAAAGTGAGACCTTAGTGTGCCTTTTCTTTCAAAACTCTTAATCCAGGCTTTATGCCCTCACTGGGTACAGCATGAGGCCTGAAAATAATAGTTTCAACATTTTTTCACCTCAATACTCCATTTACCGGTCCAAAGAATCTTGATCTTATGTATGAGACTGGTTTAGATATCATTTTAGGAAGAGATATGCATTTGAAGTCATCATAAAACCTATAAAGTATCTTGGAACATATTTTAAAATCACTACAAATTCTTTAATCGCTCCTGGGTGTTTCTTATAAAATTCATGGTAAGATATAACTAAGTTCACCTAAATTTTTCCTTAAAAATGTCTAACTTTTAAAGATTTTGCTTAGTAAACTTCAGAGATGTTAAAATAATAATAGTTTTTACTTCTTTTCATTTCTCTGTGGAAAGACAATTCCCATAAACAATCTTTCAATCTTGGCCATGAATATACAACTGATCGTTTTTAATGGAAAATATGGTCAAATAAAAACACAGGTTATTCCTATAAACTATGTTTACTGACAAAGGAGACAGTCATACATTTTTAAAATTTGGTATCATTATTTTTTACAATGAAAAAGAAGACGAAAGAAAAATTAAACAAAGCTAATAAATGTTTATATATTTAAGGATGAAAATCGGAGTAAAAATCTGAAGTTTCCAAGGGGCCACTGAAAGATCTGGAATATATTATTTAAAAAATAAAACAGGAGAGAATCACTTGGGAAACAAGATACCAATATGCAAGTCCAGCTTTGACATGTCCCTTTCATATAATCTTTGAAGTGATCTTAACTCCTGAGTCTTGTTCCTTATAATGGATACTAAAAGTGCTGACACCTTGGCACGAAGACAGTGGCTCCCAATTGTACCAGTCAATTATCACTGTAGCCACCACCTCCAGGAACTCATAGTTAAAAACACTAAAACCAGGGCTGGGTGGGGTGGCCCAGCATGCCTATAATCCCAACACACCAGAGGCTCAGGCAGGAAAATCCCCAGGAGTTCGAGGCCAGTCTGGAATACATAATGGGCTCAAGACCAGCCTAAATTACATAGTGAGACCCTGTCTCAAAACAAAACAAAAAACAATTATTAAGACTTTTAGATGACACTGTTTTAATAGTAACACGATTTTTTAATATCGCATAATTACACATATTAGCAGTTGGAAGATCTACACAGGGAACATAAAATTTCTGTATTTTGTGCTCTTAGGTCTTGCACTAGGACAGACATAAAATACATTAGGATTTGACAGACATTTTACTCTGGTACAACTTTTCTGATACTGCCTTGTTTCCTGGTTATTACCCTTAACCTTTACCATAATTTGGCTCCACCCATGGTATCTTCACATACTGATGACTAGGTACGTGGTAAACAGTGAGCCGTGGCACTCCAGCCTCTGGTGCACAAAACACTGCTGGTGTTTCCCTTTTCTCTGTCATATTTCCTGCAGTGGCTCTCTGTAATCTATGCTCAGCACAGAAGATTATAAAACCACATTAAGGTATTACATCATATGCTACTTATAAAATGCTTTTTAAGAAAACAATACTCTCCTAAATTCCTAGTTCCTGGAGTATAAGTAGTTACAAATCACTCCCATCGCTTCTAGGCCTTTTGGCTAAGCTCAAGTGTAGTTACAAATCACTCCCTTGTGTCCCTGGATTGCTTATTTGAAAGTGAAGAGGTTAATCTACCTCTTCTTATTGCAGTCTTAGATTGGACTAGAATAGTTCTTAAATGAGTACAAAATGTTCACCTATGCCCAAGAACAGTTTAGAAAAAAGAAAAAAAAAGAAAATTAATATCATTTAAAGCAATCACCTTTAAATCAAAGGTTGCTGCAGTAATCAAACTCCACTCTAGATACTTTAATACTCCTGGAATATGGTGACACAACTCTCCTATCCCTGTTTACCCTTCCAAGCCTCACTCTGTTAGAAATGCTGGAACTGAAAAGCACAGCCAAATCAGCTAACCTATAGAGATTATTACCACATACTGGTACACATGGAGAGACATGACAGAAAGTGTAATATATGCTCACGTTAATAAAAGAACAAGAAAAAAAAAAGATAATCTAGCTTTTTACGACTATTAATTTTGAGCCTCAAAACCAAAATTCCAAGTCTAGTTTTTTCATTAAATGTATATTCAAGATAGTCCAAAACCTTTTGATAGGCAACTTTGATTAATGTTCATAGACTACCAAGGTTATGTAACAAGAGGAAAGAAAAACTAAATGAATTTAAGAGGAACCAAAAGACTGAACACAGAGACATTTTGTGATTATTTGCATTGTCTATGAAAGGGAACAGGGGATTTTTGTTCATTTTCTCTTCATTCTCTTGTGTCCTCCTGACAAAGTTTCCTTAAAATATTGTTTGACCCACTGTTCTTTCACTTGTTCTCATTTTATTTATTCCTCTGCAGACTAAATTCGTGTTCTCTGGGTTTCCTTCCCCGTTACTTACAGCTAATGCTACTTGTAATCTGCCCAAGAGTTACCTGTAGATCCTTCTCTAATAGATTATAAACCTTTTGTTGGCAGAGATTCATCGTGGTATCGTCTATATTATAGCACAGTGTCTTGTACACTGAAGGTGCTATTTAAACTAATTACAAATTAAATCAAGTTTCTTGACTGTTATTCCTAGCAATCTTTTCTTAGCTCAGAAATTAAGAGCTATGTCTGGGTAATATCCCTCACTTTTACCCTTGACTATCTTTGACAGTTTTGTTCCTAGTGAAACAAGTGGATTATAGTAAATTTTCTTTCCAATTTAGCTCTGTGCCTTGGTTCTGGTTAAGGAAAACTTGGTCTTGTAAGACCAAGTTTTCTAGCAGGTAAATTTTCATTCTACAAGTGAACACTCTTATTTTGGTTAACTTAAGATACAGGAATGGTTCAAGCCATGGTGGATGATTTTGTGCCAAAGTTTAGGGAGCAGACATTAAAATGCAAGCCAGGAATGAGAGATTATGAAAAATAAATAGATCCTAATTTTTTTTTTTTGGATATCAGGGATCGAACTCTGGACCTTGTGCTTTGATCCTAATTTTGAATCTGCTGCCTAATAGATGAATAAGGCAAGTCACTTAACTTTTCTAAAGCCAATTCCTCACTGTTCCTATTACAGGGTGATTACTAGAATACATGTTAAACTAAATATAAATACCTTAATTATCTGCATGTTAAAACACAATCTGAAAATGGAAAAACTGATACAGTCCTTAGGTTAAAGTTAAACCCAGCTATATTACCTTTTCAGGCCACATGTATTTGAGATCTTTGCCTTTCCCTTTTACTTTGCTTCCCCAAACTGCATCAGCTTCCTGAAAATTTTCTGAAAAATTCCAGCAGTAATTCTCACAATTACCATCAACAGAATATAATTTCTGATTTTAAAATACTTCTCGCATCCTGGCTTCTACCTTTTTACACTTAAAAACCAAATCAGAAATGATATATAATTTCAGAACTTGAACAGTAGAATTACATTACCAAAATACCAGTAAAGGGAAGTTCTATAATAAAATGGCTGTTTCTATATACCAGGGGACAATTCTTTGAAAAGAATTGATCTAAAAAAATTTATTGATCTAAAACACGTTATCTGCAATGCCATTCCTAATCCTTACTCATGAAATCAATCAACTATAAAAGAAAAAAAGTACCCAAGTGCAGGGGTTACCTCAGCTGTATATAATAATCTTTAGCATATTTATGGGAAATAAAGGTAAGGAAGGAAATGGGACAAGGGAGTAGATGGAAAAGAAAAAACTAAACTATAGTTGTAGTCTTCATTACCTTTTAATTCTGCTTGGATTCTGGGAGATAGCATATACTGTTCAACTCTCTTCATCCCAATATCCTCTGCCATCACAAATTTAATTTGAAAATAATCTGCACTGTTAGACATCCACACCTACAGAGAGGAACAGGCTGATAATGAAATATCCCTTTCTCTTGCTGTTTTTGTTTTCTGTTTGTAATACTTGGCATTGAATTCAGGATCTTTATTCTGAGTTATAGCTCTATATTATAGATAGGTAAGTTAATTAGTTATCTTGTAGGCAGTTAGGGCTGACTGTGGAGGAGTCAACATGGAAGACAATGAAGACACATTCACTGAAGGCCAGCCTTGCAAAAAAAAAAAAGAAACTACTACACCCCTGAGCTTCTCCTAAGGATGAATAGCAGTGACTGATACTCTAAATAGGTCTCAATCACCTGAGTGGGGGATCAAGATCTTAGACACCCCTTTCAGGAAAGATCCTTGACCCATCCCTTTCTGAAAATCCTTGCTTGATCCTTATATCCTATCCTTGCTGCAATGACTTGCTTCCCGATTTGATCCCTATTTAATCAATATTATCTAAGCAACTATACTTGTACTAGTTGATCATAGTTTTGTCCACCTTGATTTCCCACTGGATAAATATTACCTCAGGGACTGTACCTGTAATCTTACTAGTTGACCTTAGTTTTGTCCCACCTTGAACTCACCTTACCTCCTGGCTTTGTCCCATAAAACACCTTTGAGAAGCGGGGTGGGCAGGCAACCCACTTTCTTGTCCTCCTTCTGTCTCTCTGAGAAGCTATCTTTCTCTCAATAAATTCTTCCAACTTGTAATCTCCGTTGTCCCTAGAATTCATTGTTTGATTTTAGAGAATGTGAACTCGTGCTTCAGATATCTAGCAGGTTTGGGAGTTACATCTATTCCCCTATATCACCTAGACTTTTTTTGCGACGGAGTCTTGCTAAGTTGCCCAGACTAACCTGCACTTGCTATCCTCCTGGCTGAGCTTCCCAAAGCGCTGGGATCATAGGTGGAGACCATCATGCCTAGCTCTCTTCAGAACAATTTATTTCTTCCTAATTAATTAGGTCTTTTGCAGCAGTAAATAATCAATTTTTCACGGATCCAGTAATATGTATATGATGTATTTATTTCTAGTAATGTATTTATTTCAATAACATCCATTGGGATGCCACCTGGAATTTAAACTTGTAAAATGTAATGAAATAAAATACAGCAATTAAAAATTCCAATCCTTTTTTCTTGTAATGAACATACTGGTATGTCCAATCTAGTACCCCAAATTAATAAATAAAAAAGACAGTGAAACACGGGAGGATTAGAAAAGGTCTAACCTAAACCTACATAGGATAAACAACCCAGCTGCTACATTTCAGTGTTAAAAATAAAACAATCTATATAGAAAGTCTTTGGAGAATAAAAATATATATTACATATCTAAAATTTACGAAGACCTCTGTTCTTCCTGCCATACATTCCATTTTTAAGGCAATTGACTTTGGTCATTATTCTTTTGCCACTTTCCTACAGAAATATCACAAGTGTCTTCTCTGGTTATGATACTATGATAAAATGTAAAGCTTTAGCATTTCTATTCCAATTATCAATTGTGATATACCCCATGCTTATTAGCATTTAAATAGGTTTTCTATTAGAAAATTGTATAACAAAGTATTTGACTTTAACATGTCCTAAAGTAAATTCATTCTTTAAAGAAGAAAATATAAACAAAGAAATCATTACAAAATAATTAATTTAAAAAACATCCATTTAATTTTCCTTTTGACTTTTACAATACATCAAAATAGAGACAAGTCTAAGTAGAAAGTCTGGACTGTAGAATTACAATCCATTTAAATTATGGATTACAATTCCATTTAAATTATAGATCTTCACTCAGATGCTATAAAGTCAGATCATATGGAAAACAAGAGTCAGTTTATATTGAGCGCCACATACAGTACACTTTGCTCCTGAGGTGCCTGCCAGTGAGTGGTAGGCTTAGTTTCTAGGTACTGAAAGTGAGTACAATTTGGACGGCTGGAGATGGAATCTAGCTACCTACACTGTGATTATAATTTCAAAAAGACTTATGTTATAGTGTTTGCTCAATGAACAAAGTAACGAATGCCAATTGATCAGACAGATACAATAATCTAGTGCCAAGGAACAAATGCAAAGTTTTACCATAAACCAGTGGATGCATCCTGTGCTCTTTGTGCGCAAATCTGTGTCCTGCTCCCCTTTGCTCAGGCTGGACTGGAACTCCTGGGTTCAAGGTGCCCTCCTGCCTCAGCCTCCCAAAAATATGGGACTACAGGCACACACCACCACACCCAGAATAGCGGGATTATTAAGCAGACCTTTAGTAGGAGTCTAGAACTTTTTCCTTTTAAAAATAAAGGGTCAAGGGCCGGGGATGTAGCTCAGTGGTGCTGCGCCTGCCTTGCAAGCACAAGGTCCTGAGTTGGATACCCAGTACCAAAAATAAATAAATAAATAAATAATAAAATAAAATAAAAATAAAGGGTCAAGAAAAAAAGGAGTTGGTCTATGAAAGATTATCTTTAAAGTCTTGCTTTGGCTAATTTGTTTAGAAAAACTCTGCAGTACAGAAACAGCAATCACATGAATAGGCAGCCATTTGGTGGCTTAAACTCACTAGGAACATCTCATTCCTCTCTCCCATTTTCTTCCAAACCATGGTACATTTTTCGTTTCTCCTACATTGTAAAGCCCTTTTATATGTCTGTAGCAGACATATAAAAGCAGAACTTCTCTGAGGACAAAGCTCCACAGAGCATCCTGCTGTTGGGAGACCCAACCCTCCAAAACCACTGGAGCCTCAAAACATTTAAGAGGACCAAGCTTTTTTTCTTTTTATTTCAAGCACTCGTTTATTGATTGCTGGACCAACAGAGGTATCTGAGTAGGAGTGAGAAGGGATGTAAAGATAACTTTAAAGGGGGACAAGAATTTATTCAATGGAATGAAGTATGAAGAAACAAGGGCTGTACTGGAATAGACAAAGGGATTAAAAATTGAAAAGCAGGGCCAGGGATTTAGCTCAGTGGTTTCACCGCCTGCTGTGCAAGCGCAAGGAGCCGAGTTTCATCCCTGGTACAAAAAAAAAACCAAAAAAAAAATTGAAAAGCAGAAAGTTAAAAACTA
The DNA here is from genome assembly GCF_000247695.1 of Heterocephalus glaber. The sequence continues at coordinate 1,136,738 of NW_004624736.1, forward strand.
TCGATCAGGAGGTGCTAACTATGTACCTGGATGTGAAAACCCAGGGAGTGAATTTCTTCAGTAAAAAGACTTAGTGAAAAAGCAAACAGTTGTTTAGGTATAAAGCACCCACCAATGCAAAATGAAACTGTCAGGCCCCAATATCACTGGAGCAATGCTGGTTCCAAGGCAGGATACATTAGCTCTTTTATTATTTACTTGAAATGTTTTGCGATTAAATATAACTTATCTCACATCATTTAAGGTCCCCACTTAGGACAGTTCTGTTTCAGCATGTTGAATTCATGGGGCTCCTAAGTAAGCTTTTGTTTCATTAAAGAATCCTACAGCTGAGAAGTCTGAACATCAGTGAACCAAGACATAGAACAACTCAGTGCCTTGGCCTAGCAAGTATTTATCTATTTTCTGTAGATTAGGTTTTCTTGACTAAGACATTCTGTCTGCTCTTTTTGCCGGCACAGTGCTGGGGATTAAACCCAGGGCCTCATACATGCTAGGCAAGTGCTCTACCACTGAGATACACACCCAGACCACTCCACCAAGACACTGCTGACAGACTGAGCTGGACTTGTCTCTGTTGTACCAAGCTGTCCCATGTACTACAGCTGCATCCATGGCCTCTTCCTACTATGTGCCCATAATGTCCCTTCCTCGTCCCCCAGTCACAACAATGAAAAAGTCTCCAGACATTACAGAATGTCCCCGGGGGAGCAAAAGTCCCCCTTCCCCATTGACAGCCTCTGATATAAAGGACTTACATATCCACTTATAAACTCAGACCGAGTCTGTCTGTGGCCTCTTGTTTTATACAGCTCCTCCTATCTTTTCTACTACTGTGGCAATGGTGAACCTGCTCTAATGATGTATTAGTGGTGACTTTTTTTTAAGGTGAAAAGAGGAAAAGTAGACTAGAGAATCTAATGTAAAGGTGGGTATTTGCCTTTCACACATTTATATTAATAGGAGGAAAGGCTGCTTGGTTACCTGAAAGAGCATTTCAGAACCTCAAAGCAAAACCCATTTATCTTTCCATGGATACATACATTAAACAAGAAAAGCAGGGTGGCACGCAGCACAGTATGTGGTACTCTGTAGTATACAACTTCCATAAACAATACTGGTGACACTTGTAAAAATGAATGAAGTATTGGGCTCAGGTTGAAAAAGGAGAAAAGATCTTTGGAATGAATAATACAATACTGAAAAATCATTTTGAGGGAGTGGGAAAACCAGGCTTTGGGATCTGATCAATTTGCATTTGAATCTTAACTGGCTCTGCTTTACTTATGTCTCTGGTAAACATTTAATTCCTCTGAGCCCAGGATAAAGAAAATAACTCATTTCATTTCTGGTTTTGCATTGCTTGAGGAAGAGAATAAAACCCTTTGATCATTTATATTTCAAGTTCCTGGAAAAATATAAATGTGCATAAATGGTTTTTAAATACAGAAAGTAGTAAGATTACTCCCCTCTTTCTCAAAGAGTTACATGCATCATTTTATAAGATCTCTTGCTTTTCCAATAATCTAGCTGTATACCCAAAGTTATCTGAGGTATTTGTGAATGATTTAGGACTAATCAGAAATGGTAATGAATAATTTTATCTTTGGGTTTCTTTTTCAAAAGCCAAAAACAAAGTGACTGAAAAGTGAAGTTTTTATATAAAACGTCTTAGTTTTGTCCAGAACCACAATATGTATATTCTTAAAGTCTGAAAACCTCTGACTGAAGTCTAACAATAATTACGCCTTTCAGTGTCAGGGAGATGTGGCAGGCACTGCAGCAGCCCTCTTCTAGGGAGCAGCAGGTACCAGCCTTAAAATGAAGACATCAGCCAAAATGGGGGCAGGGGCAAGTATCATAGAGATGGAGCCGATCTCTATATTACAGTGTATAAACAAGTGTGGGAGCTGGTTCTAGTGCTTTTATCTTTATGAGCCTTTTACTTAATTTCTCTAGGGATCTAAAGTTTTATGGGGTGCAGTGGCACATGCCTGTTATCCCAGCTACTTGGGAGACAGAGACAGAAGGACTGCAAGTTCAAGGCCAGCCTGGGAAACTCTGGAAGACTCAGTCTGAAATAAAAAAAGATCTAAATTCAGAGCTATGCAAAATTCCCAAAACTTAGGCTGGGGATTTAGTTCAGTGGTTCTGGTGCCTACCTGGCAAGCGCAAGGTCCCAAGTTTGATCCCCTGTACCAAAAAAAAAAAAAAATTCCAGAACTTAAACAGTAAAATTACATTACTAAAATACCGGTAAAGGGGAATGTTCTACAATAAAATAACTGTTTCTATATCCCAGGGGGCAATTCTTTTGCATGAGCTTGGCCTTCTTTATTCCTAGAGATCTTTTCTTGGCTTTACTGTCTTGATTCTGTATCTTAGTGTTTATGCAATATTGTATTTTCCTCATTTTGCATTTAGTGTGAGCTAATATAGGGCTAACCACATCTAACCCAGTGTGATGTAGAACAGCTCCTTAGGTCCTCTTTAGCCCTCCTCCTTCCTGACGCAATGGTCTCTTACTGGGTTCTGAGCCACCATATGGCTTAGGTTGTGGCAACATCATCATCATCATCAAGTCTCCTGGACTTCGACAGTTCCAAGACTGGACACCGTTGCAGATCATTGAGTCAATGTGTTCATATTCAGCATCCTTAAGGTTGCTGTGTTATAAATGTTCAAGAAAACTAAATAAAACGATGCACCACACAATGATGTTTTAGTCAATGAAGGATCACTTGTATGACCGACTTCCAGGGCAGTCTCATAAGATTACATCACTTATAGCTTCTTGGTATTCTTAGCTTGTGCTCAGTACACTTTATGATGTTTGCGCAACATGAAATCACCTAACGAGGCATTTCTCAGAACACATACCTGTCATTAAGTGACATGTGACTGTACAAAAATTTGATACCAACACTGTTTCCTTTCAATTTGTTTTCAACTGAATCTTGTGTCCTTTGGAATAAAAAGTTGCTTCTCTGAGGACTTAAAGTATACAAAATTTTCTGGTCATAAAAATACATGTTTGGAAGAGAAAACTAAGCACTGTCTAAAAAAATTCAGAAATTTTACAGCAAAGTCTAGCATTTTGAAAATTCATAATTAGTATGATATGATCCTTCATATACTGGCATACTCATAATGAAGCTAAACATAGGCTACAACAGATATTAAACACATTAAAGACAAGAGATTAGATTAATGGATGAGGCAGGAATGTTCTTAAGTGGTTTCCTTTGTTACATAGCACTGGTCCACTAAAATGCTGTGGCTTCATAAACGTTTACTGTCTACACTCCAAATTATTTTGGGAAATGATGCTACCAAAGGAAAATGTAGATTGGTGATAAAGTTTTAAAATACCTTTATGGAGAAAAGCCTTGTTGAAGATGTGCAGAAAGCTGAATACCTTATATTACACCTATTAACTAAAGGGACACGATTTGTTGCACAACCAACATCTAGTTACTGTCTCGAGAACACAGTTAATTCATTCATGGAAATCTAAAATTGGAGCGTGCAAACATCTTCCCTCCTACTGAATTTCCCTTCTGCTAATGTGGGCTAGTGAGCACAAAAGTGATCAGATTTTAAAATATTTTTCTTTTGGGAGGATATGCTGGAAAACAAAAGAAAAAAACCAAAAGAAGGAATTTCTGAAGCTGTCTAAAAGGGGAGTCAAATATACCTGTAGTAAATACTATTAAAAATTCTGCCCTAAAAGAGTAGCACCAGGGGAAAAAAAATTCTAAATAGACTACTTTAGTTTATCCTTCTGAATGGCTAAATAAAATAAAGCAACAATAAATATGTTTTCAATAGCTACCACATTAAAATTTATGTAAAAATATGCTAGTTTTTATATTAAATATAATCATTTTCTCTTTCACACAGCAGTTGTCATCCAATATTGTCCTTACTCAGCTGAGCTAAAGGATGCAAGGGAGCAACACAGGATGTGCAAGAGCCTGGGAATTACAGAATGGTTTGGGACAGAGGGACACAAAACAAAGTCTGGTATTGCTTCATTAATACACCAATCTACAAATGAATGCACCTGTAAGTTACGAACTAGTGATTCACTTATGATATCAGATCCAAGACATTTCAGTAATCTTCATGTGTTTAATTAAAAGGTAAGAACCCCTTTATTTTTTTATTTTGCTTTTTGAATGATTTATACTTTGGGTTTCTCATTAAGAGAAAACACAATTTTTTTTTTTTTTTTGGTACCGGGGATCGAACTCTGGACCTTGCACTTGCAAGGCAGGCAGCAGAACCACTGAGCTAAACCCCCGGCCTTTGAAACCACACAATTTTTAACTTTAGGTAGACTTTTTGGAGATGGGGAAGGGATGTAGGTAGGGATGGAGGGAGAAGGGAAGAAAGAAAAGCAGAGGGAAAGTAAAAAGGACTAAGATGTGACACTGTACCAACTCCCCATGATGAACTGTATTCATTATGTATTGCAAACATACACTAATAAAAAAAAGAAAAAACTCAAAGATATACAGATGAAAGGGTATTTTAATAGGGAGAAAATACATTATAATGGGATTATATAACCTATTTCAAATAAAAATATTAACTTTACTGGAATTTAACAAAGATTAAAATAATTCAAAGTATTAAAAGTAGATGTTTCTTGATCTCCAGAGAAACTGCTTTTTTAAAAAACTCACTCTAGCTTGAGGAAGTACAAAAATTTCTAAAAGTTTCAAAAAAATTCAAAAGGTCAGAACCCTTTTAAGAATAATCTATAGTATATATTGTTACTTAATTGGTGAAAAATAGAATTTCCAAAATAAACTTTCTCCTCTCTGTCCCAACTTCCCTTTTATAGATAATTTTTATAAATAATTTTCTACCAAAATGGTACATTATTTATTGATGAAAAGAATGGATGAGAGTGATGAATCTACTTTTCCATCTGTCTGCCACCACAAACCAAGATTCAGCATGCAAGACAAAATTCTACAAGGGAGAATGAAGTTAGTTTTAAATTTACTTAACATGAAAGATAGGAAGTAAAATAATAAATATAATACATATATACATATGTTACTGGTAAGGTAATAAAAAACTCACCATTTTTTAGGTTTTGATAATGGTTTATATTTGCTGTATTTTACCCGCCATTCAAGAACTTCTTTACAACGCTGACATACTCCATCATGAAGTTTTGCATTAATTTTCTTAAAAACAAATAAAAAAAACAAATTGAGAATTTCACTTCAGCCAGAATGGCAAGCTTTATAAAAAGGCACATAAAAAGTATAAATGTTTTATAAACAATAACCTAACTTTATATAACATTTCATGATAGATTATGTATTTTATATATATTATTCAATTTGGTTCTTCACAAAGGCAATGGTTCTTAAAAGGGGTTAGCTCAGAATCATTTAGAAAACTTTTTAACTTCCTGATAGGTATATTTTAAGAAACCTTACCTAGTAATCCTGATGTGTATCATATTCTGATTGGTTAAAACTCATACAGTTAAGACAAATGTGTTTTACTATATGTTGATTACACCTTAATAAAAATGTAATTAAAAACTAGTTTATATTTTAAGACTACTGTTTCAACAATTCAAATGGTACCAGGGAGTTGATTAAACTGGGAAATCAAAGAATCCTGAATTATCTATCACTCTGTCAGAGACAGCAGACTATGAAACTTAAGATATGCCAGGGAGAAGCAGGCTGAAAGCAGGAAGGCAATTCTTTACTCAATTTAATACTTTGTTTTAGAAAAGTTCCTCCTGCTAACCTGGTTTCATCAGAATAGAAAGTATCTGTGACTGTGAATAGCTTAATGTGCAAAGGGCTTTAAGAAAATGTTTTAATTACAATTCTCTTCTCAAAAACTGTTGAGATGGCAACATCTTAAAATGTATGCTATGTTCTCTGTAATAGTTTTATTTTTTTTAACACAGTCATTTGATTCAAGACTTAGATTGTGTATTTTCACAAAGTATTCTGAGAATTCTCTGATTTCTTTTGGATGAGGAAGGTTGGAAATGAGTAGAGGGCATTATAATTCTTTTTAAACTTCTTTCGTTTCCTTTCTTTTATTTCTCAAGGGGAAAAACACATCACAAAGATACAGATTCTTTGGGAAGCTATGTGACAGTGAGTTAAAAGCTAATGCTTAGATTAGATCATCTGAAAGAAAAAACTTCTGAAAAAGAGCTTGGTATTTTTGAAACCTCTGAATAAAGTGAACTAATTTGACAAAACATTTATTCGAAGAGAAAATATTTCAAGGGTATTTTCAAAAACTATGTTAATCCATGAATACATTATATTTGAGTTAATTCTGGTTAAAAAACATTCTGTGACTTACGAATTGTGTGGAGGTCGGTTCCTTTCTTCCTGACAGAGAGAGTTTCTGAGAAAGGAAGTTGTTTGCCACTGTGTTTGCACCCTCCGTGGGCCATTGCTGCCTACACACCGGACTCTTCTGTCTCTCAACCTTGGTACTCTTCATTATCACACACAGGGCTGGCTAACCAACACACACAACTGAAGTTCACAACTGATCACTTGTTCTCACTGGCCTCTCTGTCGCCTTTTCAGTATGATTCCAGTATGGATGTGATGTAAGCTTTCTAATGAGAACATTCTTAGAATACATAACATTTCATTACCCTCAATTTTATTACATGTGCCTGTTATCATATTAATTAGGCAGCATTATTTGGTTTCCTGTTTGCTTCTGTATCCAATTTCTGACCAGTTCATCTTGATTTACAAAGCCTTGCATCATTTGGAAACTGGTTTCTTTAGGGTGGATCAACAGTAGAACAAAACAGATCTTTGTGAGAACTTGTTCTGTGAGTGATGTGTGAAGCAGTATAAATGGAGATGTTGTACAGAGTTCACATGACTGACTGGCATGGCTACAAAATTAAACTTGATGTGTTAAGAAAAGACTAAGGAGAAGAATGAGAATAAGTAGCATTTTCACTTAAAAACAGGTGCAGAAAGAAAGAGAAGTGTGCACTCCGTTTTATCATATTTTAGCAAACTAGAAGTGAATCCAGTCATGTAAGCAAAGAAAAATGAATCCTAGTTCTAAGAATTGTTTTACCTGGGGCAAAGGACACAGCAATCTTACTTTATCCCTGTGCTTACAACTAACCCTATTTTGGCAATCAATTTTAATATATTCTTCATAGTAGACGATCATAGGTTAAGGTTAAGATTTAAGTATGCCCAAATATAAAATCAAAACTCAATTTTTTTAAAGATAATTTAACTCAATTATTTTCCAGATTTTCAAGGAGGGAGAAAGCTTAAACTGAACACTGAGTCAGTTAAAGAAAACCTTACTTATTAAGTGAATACTTTAAAGTTAGAATAAACTTAAGTATATCAAAAGACATTCTTTTTTTTTTTTTTTGTACCGGGGATCTAACTCACACTTGTGCTTAAGAGGCAGGCAGCAGAACCACTGAGCTAAAAATCCCTGGCCCCCAAAAGACATTCTTAATACACACCCCTTAAAATGTTTCAGCCAACGTAGTCCATAAAACATGTATATTTTAGACTAAGTAATGCTATTCTTGCTCTAAGCGTGCTGTTGTCAGACCACATATCTATCATAATATAATACAGCAATCTAAATGGGATGGAGACTTCCAAAGGCAGCAGAAACTGTAAATATAATGTGTTTCAACATACTGACATTGAAAAATATTTCATAAAATAAGTATCATTTAATAGAAGGATGATACTATTGCGAGAGGGAAGAAAACTGAATACTATTCAAAAACTACTAATGTAATTTTTCTGTAGGACCTATATATAATTCTTTTTTGGTACTGGGGATGGAACTCAGGACCTTGCGCTTGCAAGGCAGGCAGCGGCACCACTGACCTAAATCCCTCGCCCCCCCTATATATAATTCTTTAAGAAATGTTAAAGATAAAACAACTACAAATAGTGTATTTTACTTCCTTTAATTAAAAAAAATGAAGGGCCAGGGATTTAGCTCAGTGGTTCCAGCACCTGCCTCGCAAGCACAAGGTCCCGAGTTCGATTCCTGGTACAAAAAAATGAAATTATCAAAGGAAAATGCCAATTCCTCCTACTGTTGAAAATTTATTTCTAGGGACTGGCCTTTGTCTTTGCCCTACTCTACTCCTTGCCTTAAAAAAAAAAAAGGAATTTTCCTCTTGCAGGGTGTGGTGGTGGTGCATGTCTGTAATTCCAGCACTCAGGAGGCTGAGGCAGGAGGATCGCCCTGAGTTTGGAGTTTTGAGGCCAGCCTGAACTACAGAATGACACTCTGTCTTAACAGCGCGCTCCCCAAGAGAATTTTACTTTAATATAGCTACAATTGTGTTACTGCAGAAAACAGGAAATTTTATATATTATTTAATTACACTTAAAAATGCACTTTTAAACTTTCTAGAAACATTTCCCTATTCTTGAAATAAACTACATTACTTTACTTTTTTTTTCTTTTTTTTTTCTTTTTTTTGGGGGGGGTACTGGGGAGTGAACCCAAGGCTCTGCTTATGCAAAAAGAACTACTAGTGAGCTACACTACCTGCCCTACATTATTTTAAATCCTTTTAACATAGCTAGAACATTGTTGGATATAAAGAGCCTCATAAAATAAAATAAAATTTAAAAAATGATGGCAGAATCAGGATGAAGTAAAACTAAGGGCAAGTAGGGGAAAGTTCGAAAGTACCTGGACTACAGCTGGGAGGCACGCCTGCTAGAGAGGGTCGGTAAGCAAGACCAGAGCTTTCAGCAGCCAGTGAAGCAACTCAACATCTGTAACACGCCACAGTCAGTTTCTCAAGAGCCGCACAACTATTCTTGTATTGAAACACAGTTTCATCTTTCCCAAAAAAGCCATCATACAATCCAGTAAACAAAGGTCTCAAAAACATCCTACAACACAGAGCATTTCACAGAAATGTTTTCTGCCCCAGTTCTCAATGTAAGCCTGTGTTATCATGCCCCGATTGCAGTAAAAAAGAAGTTATTCTGAAGAATGCAACGTAGGCACAGATCGCCAGTGGTCATAGATTTTCACAGGAACACACTGCGTTCGATATGGTCATCTTCAATAAATACTATTTCCCTCAACTGAAAATGTCTATCTTGCAGAAAAGTTTTAGCACACAGCCACATACATACTACCTTGAGATAATCATTAACATGTTACCTATTAGCTTTTGTGTGTGTGTATTCTTAAAATAAGTGAAGGACATGAAGCATTTCATCTCTTACTACTCATCATATCTCAGAAATATACTTTCTCCTATTTAACCACTCTAGTACCATACCTAAGAAAACTGAAAATAACTCCATAACATCCATGAATGTAGCCAGTGTTGACCGAAATTTCCTGTCTTTCAGAGCTGTTCCCCCTACCCCAATTCTTACCACCAAAACCAGGATCAAACCAGTATTCAATTCAAGTGCTGTTGGCTGCTACCTCTTTAATATAATTTTGTATTAATTTTTTTAAAAGACTATCTTAAGTCAGTTTTGAAGTACAGTATACATACTGTAAAATTCATCCATTTTAGGTATACATACAGTTCTATGGATCTGGCAACCAAAATACACATTTCCTTCACTCCAAAAAGTTCCCTCGTGTTCCTTGGCTGACAATTTCCTTTACAACTTATCTTCCCTAGGCAACACAAATTTTTATAACCTGTTACTGTAGTTTTGCTTTTTCCTGTTCCTGTGGCTTTTGCAATATAAAAAGAATGATAAAGTATAGTCATTTGAGAAGCTTACTCCATTCATTGGTTTAATAGTGTTCCATGGTATGGCTTAGTATGATGTTTATTCATTCATTTTGAGTTGCTTATAGTTTTGGGTACACATAAATATTCACATACAAAATTTTATATAGACATTTTTTCCCTTGAGTTAATACCTTGGAATAATGTGGTTAGTTTGTATGACAATTTTATAACAAAGTTTTTTATTTTAGTTTAGTTTTTGGTACCAGGGATCAAACTCAGGACCTTGCTCTTGCCAGGCAGGTGCAGCGCTGCTGAGCTAGATCCCCAGCAATAAACAATTTTTTAAAACTAGCTGTACCATTTTGCATTCCCAACAGCCACCTATGAAGATCCAACTTTCTGAATGCCTTCTGGCACTTGAAATTGTAAATATTTTTTGCTTTAGCTATTTGAAAAGAAAGGTAGTGTTCTCACTATGATTTGTTTAAATATTCTGTCCATTTTTAAAAATGTGTTTATTAGTACATGTTCAAAGTAGATAATGCTTACGCTCCTTGTGTGGAACTGGTACATGTACATAACACATTTTAATTCCTTGTTTTATTCCCTTTCACTTCCCTTCCTTCCATCTTTTGATCCCCTTCCTACTTGAGAGAGATCTCTCTCCCTATTTCCTATTATCTATTTTTATTTTCGTCTTTTTTTTTTTATATTTTGAGTTTCTTATATAAGAGAAACCCTTTGATATTTAAGATTGTATGTCCAATTTATGTCACTTAACATTATGGCCTCATCCATTTCCCTACACTGACTCAAGTTTATCCTTCATTATAGTAGAGTAATACTCCACTGTGTGTAAATACCATATCCATTCATCTGCTGATGGACATGTAGGCTGCTTCCAAGATTCAGCTATTGTGAATTGTGGTGCTGTAACGTGGGTATGCTTGTACCACTGTAATATGTTTTTAAGTCTTTTGAGACGATACCTAGAAGGGTCAAATGGAATTTCTGATTTTAGTTTGTTTTCTTATTTTAAGATATGAGAATTCTGTATATATTCTGGATAACATGTTTTGAAAATATATTTTTCCAATCTGTGCTTTTATTTTTATTATCTTCATATTGCTTTCCTAAAAGTACATTTCAATTTTTTTTTTGCTTAAATTCTTTTATGGGTACATTTTAGGTATACAATACATTTACATTTATTATTGAGTGCTTATACCTATACATGATGTATCTTGGTTCTTATTTTTTTCCCCATTCCCTGTGCTCCCTTCACCCCCTCCATCCTTCCCTATTTACAAAGATTTCTGTTTCCATTTTCTCCTTTTCTCATAAGTTTTCCTTTCCCTTCCCTCCTAAACAGAAACACGAAACTTGCTGGAAGATAAGTTAGGTAGAACTCTTGATGACATTGGCATAGGAAAAGACTTTATGAACAAAAAAACCTCAGTACCACGGGAACTAGCATAAAGAATCAACAACTGGGATCTCATCTTATTAAAAAGCTTCTGCACTGCAAGAGAAACCACCAACAGAGCTAAGAGACAACCTACAATGTGGGAAAAATTTTTTAGTGCATTTCAATTTTAATAAATAATTTGCCAATTATTTTTTATGAACCATACTTTTTATGTAAAATATAAGAAATCTTTGAAGAATGGTTAAATTTTTTTCCACTTGTTTTCTTCTGGAAGTTTAGTAATTTTAAGTTTTATATTTAGTCTCATACATTTGGAATTAACTTCTGTACAGGTACAGTACACTGGCAGAAGTTCTTTTTAAATTACATGTGGATGTCCAATTGTTCCAGCACCACTGAAATGCTTTTGTACTTTAGTCAAAAATTAAATATGTGGGGCTGGGGATTTAGCTTAGTGGTTCCGCCACCTACCTCTCAAGGGCAAGGTCCAGAGTTTGATCCCCGGTACCAAAAAAAAAAAAAAATTTAATTATGTGCAGCATTTATTTCTGGACACAATATTCTGCCACACATGACAGTCTATGTGACTACTCTTTCACCAATACCACCCTGTCTTAATTACTGTACCTTTAAGATAAGTTCTGAAATCAGTATTGTGAGCGCCCCAATTCTGTTTCTTGTTAAAATTGTTCAACTATTTTAATTTCTTTGATTTTCTGTATGAATTTCAGAATCTTATTTTACCTAGCCTGTTAGGATTTTTGATTAGGATTGTATTAAACTATTAATCAATTTTATTCTGATTGCATCTTAACAATACTGAATCTTCAAATTCATAATGCTGGATTCCTATGATAAACTACACTTTGCTATGATTTATTATCTTCTTTATTTGCTGACAAGTTCGATATGCTAATATTTTGTTGAAGATTTTTGTGTCTATACTTATGAGGGATAGCCACAGTTGAGTTTTTTTCCTAATAATGTTTTTCTCTGGCTTTGGTGTCTAGTTTAAGTTACTAGAGACTTCATATGCAAGGTTTAAAAGTACTTAAAATAGAAGATTTTTATATATCTTAGAAGAACTCTAGAATATTTTTAATATCTTGTGGAATAAGCTGAAATTTGTATTTTTAAATGTTTATAAGTATGATATACATTTTTGGCACTACCTCCAATAGTTTATACTAATTAAAGAAGCTTAGTTTCTCATGGTGTAGCTAGCTCTTCATTTAATCATATTTACAAAAGACTTCTAGGAGACCACTTGTCCATGTGATATACAGATAAATATGAATGGGGCAGGTGAGAGAACGATATTCTCTTTCATACAGGACTCATTCTGTTTAGTAGTCTGTTTCTTTCTCTACTGTTAAGATTTCTCCCTTCAATACTTTCTTTGTAAATTAACAGTGGTACACTGTACTGTATAATTTGCTTATGACAAGACTATTACTTTTGTAGATGAAAAATGTTTTGATTTTACAGATTTAAAACAACATGAGCATTTACATATAAGCATCCACACTGTAAAAAGTCAATAAAAATAGAGATAAGCAAAAAAGTTTTATCACCTGGAGATACTTATATTTTCCAGCATTTCAAGCATACTATTTACATAAATTTGTGTTTCCTTACATGTTGCTTTGTAAATTTTTATTAATTTTCCATATTAACACATATGACTTTAAAGCATGTTTATATTGGCTACATTATATTCTCAGAGAAATAATAATTTAATTCATTTCCTATTGGACAATTTGATTATTTCCAATTTCTGACTATATATTTTTTCTTTTGTGAATAAAGAGACTGAACCCATAGATTTCCCATTTACATTTCCAGCCCCCCTTTTAAAATTGTTTTCAGTTTTGAGACAGGGTCTCGCTAAGTTGCCTGAAGTGGGCTTGAACTTTGGTCCTCTTGTCTTGGCCTCCCAAAGTTCCAGGATTACATTTATTGTTGCTATTCTGATAAAGCAGATAAGAATTCCCAAATCTGTACACATTGCATTGCACATAAAAAAAAAAAAAGACCAAATTTGAATGAGTGTGGTTAATTATCTGGATACTGAAATAAAGTTTCCAAATATTATTTATAAAAATCTGCTCTGCTTTTTAATCCTGGACGCCATCATCATCATCATCATCATCATCATAGTTTTGGGAATTGAAACCATGTTTAGATTCTGAATTATGTTCCTGTCCCTTTTTATTTTTGAGACAAGGTCTCGCTAAGTCACTAAATTGCCCAGGCTGGGCTCAAACTTGCAGAATTCCTCCCAAAATGCTGGAATCACAGGATTGTGCCACCATGCCTGGTAATTAATATTTTTAAAAGAACAAAAGATACTGCCATTTTCCTTTTCAAAAAGGGAATTTTAAAAATCATTGATAAAATCAACTTATTATCACATTTAGTTACTCCATGATCCAAGATACTGACTCTTACTCATTTACAAGTTTTGAACCTGTGAATCATTTTTTAATGTGATAAAAAGTAACAATTTGAATATCTACCCACTATTAGAAATACATTATTTGAATAACTTCTGGGTTTTACTACTTTTATATGTTTTACTGTTTCTGGAAAAGAGCTAATCATATAAATAGCCCAAAAATACTTCTGAAGTGAATTCTAGTGAAACTCTAGTGAATTCTAGTAAAATTGGTTTTAGTGTAATCTAAGGAAAAAAAATGTAAAATCAGTTACAATTAGTTTACCTTTTTTCAGGAGATTATATTTGTATAACATTTTTACTTAGAGATTAGCTATCAATATTTTAAGAATTCATTACAAAAAAATCAGCCAAATCTCCAACAAATAAAATATTGTACTAGCATTCTAAAATATTTGATATGCATATATATCAAATACATAAACATTTGGAATTTTAATGTTTTAAAATTTTAATTAAAATCTATCTTAGGCAGAAAATGAGATATCTCTTCTGTGAAATAAAATAACTAATTTTCTTCCCTAGTCCTCTGTCATTCATTCTAAATTTATGATACTCCTTAGAACACCAATAATAAGCAGAGAAGTGAAAATACATACTAGAAATACTCAAACTGTTCCTCTTGTTCAATGTATGTACAACATAAATTTTTCCTAGAAGTCAACAAATAATATTTGCTTCCTTCTTCCTATTTCTCTCGTTATTGACAGAATCCTTAACAAATGCCATCTGTAACAATAAACAATCAAGAGTTTCACCCCAAGACTGAATATAAAATGAGTTCTGATCATCTCAAACAGAGGACTATTCTCTCAATAGTTCTCTCAAAGTTGTTCGAGATACTGTCTGTTGCAAACTCTGTACTAGTTTATTTCAGCAGTCAAGCAAATGACCCATTTTTACTGACAAATTTAATACAGACACTTAAACAGAGCCACACCTGCCTAACAGGCAGAAACATGCCATGGCAGTACCTTCTGTCAGGAGAGGAAACCTATTACAGCAATTTTATTTTCCAATTTACTCTCCATGTGTGTGTGTGTGTGTGTGTGTGTGTGTGTGTGTGTGTCGCTGAGGATAAAGCTCAGAGACTTGCACCTGCCAGGCAGGTGCTCTATTGCTGAAGGACAGGCCCAGGCCCACTCACTTTTAAAGAAAAATGAAAATAAAGTGGTGCTGCAGGTATTTTAATAAATAAGTATTTCTGAAGCTAGATTCTAACAACTAAATGTTGCAATGACAAATTTGTTGCACTTTTAAAAAGACTAGTTACAGCTTGAACACAGAGCTCTATTATGAAGATTTTTAATTCTCTCCATTCTGTTCCAATTTAGAAGGGCATGTTATAAATGTTATAAGAAATACTTTTTTGTGGTATTGAGAATCAAAACTAGGACCTTGTACATGCTAAGCAAGCACTATACTACTGAGCTACATTACATCCCCAGCCACAAAATAGTTTAAAGAAAGGGTCCACAATGCAAAAATATGCTAAAGAAACGCAGAAGGAATTATCTTTTGACAACAGGGGAAATTGTGCCTTACAACAATTAAAACATGAGTACCAAGTATTTTAAGGTAACGTATTTTCAATTATCTTTTAGTACCTTTTAGTAAATAATCCAAGAAAAATTTCTCTGTATAACACAAATAGCCTTACTGTCAGTTCTATGGGAACCAAGTCTTTTCTTCCTCAAAATTTCACTTACATGTTTGAAAATGTCAATCTAGGAAGTTTCTCTTTCTTGAAAATAGACTTCAGCTAACAGGCAGGATGGTACCTCCAATCCCATCAGGTCCTTTTAAGATTCTCTGCTTTGGGCCGGGGGTTTAGCACAGTGGTTCCGCACAGTGGTTCCGGCGCCTGCCTTGTAAGCGCAAGGTCCCAAGTTCGATCCCCGGTACCAAAAAAAAAAATTCTCTGCTTTGTCCTCTTCATCAACATTCTCTTTCTCTCTCAACACACACAGATGTTGTCTTCCTTTCTTTTCATATTATTTACTTGTAATCTACTAAATGCCCTACTAGAGCTTCAGCAATGAGTGCAATGAAGATAAACATCCAAAACTATGTCTCCAGCACTATTGTCTCTCTAGAGATTTTGATGTTTCAGATTCCATGAGAGATGTCCATTTACTTCCTCACAGAAATCCTTGACACACATTAAATTCATGAACTAAATAGCAATTATTATCTTACCAATAAAACCTGTTCCTCCTCTGTCCCAAACACCATCTTTAAAATGTCTTTTACACAGCTCAAGTAAACAAAGTTCAGGTTTCTTTACTTCAGCATCTCCTTTCACCAACACACCAGTGGTGACAAAATCATTTCTTCCACAGTGTTCCTTCCCTTTGTCTTCTCTATCTCCTATTTCCCAGATCCTCATCCTTGTGATCATGATAAGTGAGGATCATGAAATGAGGATCTGACCAGATAAAGATGGATTAGCATGTAAAGATGGCAGGAGGGAAACCAAAATGCCTCGTTATTTTTTTTCATAGTAAAATACACATGGCACAGAGCTCACTATCTTAGTCACTTCCAAGTATCAGTTCAGTGGTATTACAATATATTCATGTTGTGCAGCCATCACTACCATGCATCTTCAGAGCTCTTTTCATCTTGCAAATTTAAAACTCCATAGTCAGTAAACAGTAAACATAGTCAGTAAACCTCATTCTCTCTTCTCAACCCCAGCTGATTACCATTCTACTCTATCTATATTTTTACTACTTTACCTCGTGTAAGTGGAATTACAAAGTGTTTGTCTTTCTTTTGCTATTTCACTTACCATAATATCCTCAAGGTTCACAGACGTAAAATATCAGCATTTCCTTTTTTAAGGCTAATATTCCATTGTGTATATATATTTTGCTTATCCATTCACACTTCAATAGACACTTGGGTTGCTTCTGTTAACACAATGTACAAATATCTCTTCAAGACCCTGCTTTCAATTCTTCTGAGTATATACTCAGAAGTAGAATTACATGCTCATATAATTCCATTTTTCATTTTCTGAGGAGCCTCCGTGCCATTTTCTGCAGTATCTATACCATTTAATATTCCCAACAGAGTGCAAAGGTTCTAATTTCTCCATGGTCTCACCAACACTTTTTTTTTAATATTAGCCATTGTAATGGGTATGAGGTAGTTTTAATTTGCAGTCCCCAGTGAGTAGTGATATCAAGCATGTTTTCTTGTGCTTACTGGCCAATTGTATGTCCCCTCTGGAGAAATGTCTACTCAAGCCCTCTGCCCATTTTAAAATCGGTTGTGTGGTTTTTCTGCTGTTGAGCACTAAGAATTCTCCATATATTCTAGATATTAATCTGTTATAACCTACATGATTTGCAATTTTTTTTTTCTGTTACTGGGTTGCTTTTTTTTACCCTATTGATAGTGTCCCCTCCCTTTGTGGTACTGGGGATTGAACCCAGGACCTTCATACTGAGCCACACCCCCAGCCTCATTCATTCATTCATTCAGACAGGGTGTGACTAAGTAGCTCACAATGGGTTTAAATTTGTGATTGTGTTCACCAACAATAAAATATACTTCTCAAGGGCGCCAGGGACATTTAGGATAGATCTAGTTGGTTTATTGTGTTGTTCAAGTCCTATTTCCTGCTTATCTTCTGTTTCCTTGTTCAATCTATTATTGAGAATAGGATAATAGGTATCCAACTATTAGAACTATTTTGTACACCACAGATTTTGTTGGTCTGATTTTAGGCACATATATGTTCATGATTGCTATAGTCTCTTTGTTATATTAAATTTTTTATTAATACAATGTCCTTTGTCTCTTGTAAATTTTTTAAAGTTTTTTTTCTTGTTCTCTTTTGGTTACTATTTGCACGGACTATTTTTTTTCTTTTCATCCTTTCACTTTTAACCTATTTATTTCTTTGGATTTAAAGTCCCTTGTAGAGAAAATACAGTTGAGGTTTTTTTGGTACCTGGGATCAAACTCAGGACCTTGCGCTTGCAAGGCAGGGACTATGCCACTGAACTAAATCCCCCACCCAGTTGAGTTTTATTTTTAATCCATTCTGCTGTGATAGGGAACCTGACTCCATTTGTGTACCTGACTCCATCTGTGTAAAGTTCAGTGATTCCGGGTGGTCACCTTCCCCTTCCCCCTTGGGAGTCCCCTCAGTTAATCATAACAGACCACTGAATCCTATGTAAGTCTACAACTACATGTCACCTTTGTGACCTTTTGGTAGAGCAGTATGCAACTGTTATCTTTACTACCTCGTAAACAGAAGACCCCCACACCTGTGATACTTTAACTAAACTGTGTAAAACTTCCAGAACCCCCACTAGCTTCCCAAAGTTCTGCCCCCTGTGAAACCTCCCTTATGCTCCCCCACTCCAAGTCCTCCCAAAATAGAAGAGCCCTTAAAAGGACCCTGCAAACTGCCTTTCCTTTGTCTAGTTTTTGGAGGCCTGAGCCTGCTCTGGAAGCCAGCTATGATAATCTAGGATTCCATTTAATTCAGTGTGGTGCATCTCTATAGTTAGTTCCTACTCGCCTGGCCCTACAACACTGCTAATCTCTGTCTTTTGACTAAAGAGTTTAGTCTAGTTACATTTAAAGACAAGTATGATAAGAAAGGATTTACTTCTATTATTGCTGTTTTCTATATGCTTTATAGTTTTTGCTTTGTCCTTTTCTGTCTTCTGTTGTGTTTTACTGATTCTTACAGTAAAACGTCTAAATTTTTTCATTTCATTTTGTGCATAGTCTATAAGCTATTTTCTTCTTTTCCAGTCCCAGGGATCAAACTCAGGACCTTGTGCTTGGGAGGCAGGTGCAGTGCCAACTGAGCTAAATCTCAGGCCCTATATAAGATATTTTCTTTTTTAGTGGTAGCATATTTTCTTTTTTTTTTATTAAATTCTTTTATTGGTACATTGTAGGTATACAACACAATTACATTTCTCATTGGGAATTGTACCTTTACAGAATGCATCTTGGTTCTTATTTTTTCCCCATTCCTAGCCCTCCCTTCACCCCCTCCACCCTTCCCTATTTACAGAGACTTTATTTCCATTTTTTCCATTTCTCATCATTTTTCCTTTCCCTTCTTTCCTTTCCCCTGCCCCTCCCACTACCCCTAGCCCTTTGGACCTTTTCTTCCTATTTTACATTTTCGATTATTCATTCTAATCATTGGTACGTTTTAGGTATACAATATAATGACATTCAATATAATGACATAAGGTATTTTCTTTGTGGTTGTCATAGGAATTGTATTTAATAACCTAAAGTTGTAACACTCTACTTTTATTTTATAGCAGCTTAACATCAATAACATCAAATGCTGTTTCTTTAAGTTCCATCCTCACCTTTTTCAGTTGTTGTCACAAAACTAGTTCTTTACACATTGTTATGTCCAAAAACAGTTATTTTTGTACATTTATCTTTAAATTATAGAAAGCAAAAAGGGAGTTATAAGCCAAAGTTACATTAATGTGTTAATGCCAATTATTTTTTAAATGTAGTCTCTTAAATCATATAGAAAATAAAAATTAGTTGCATGTTGTTTTAAAACAATACTAGCTTTTATAATTGTCAATGTATTTACCTCTATTGAGATCTTTATTTCTTTTGTTTTTGGTACCGGGGATCAAACTGAGGTCCTTGAGCTTGCACAGCAGGCGGCGAAACCACTGAGCTAAATCCCTGGCCCAAGAGATCTTTATTTCTTCATACAGATTTGATTTACTACCGAATGGCCTTTCATTTTAACATTTCTTGAACAGCAGGTCTAGTGGTAGCAAACTCCTTCAGCTTTTATATGGTAATATCTTCATTATCTTTTACTTTTGATGGACAGTTTTGTCAGATGTAAGATTGTTGGCTGACAGATTTTTCTTTGAACACTTTAAATGTATCAGCCCACTGCCAGCTGGCTGAAGTTTTTAATAAAAAAACTCTTATTGAGGATCCCTTGGATGTTATGAGTCATTTCTTTTCTTGCTGCTTTCAAGATTTTCTCTGTCTTGGTTTCTGTCTTAGTTATTTCTTCATCACTGGACACAATACCCAACATCCACAACTTAAAAGGAGGAGAGGTTTATTTTGGCTCACATTTTCAGTCCATGGCTGCTGGCTACAATGAAACAAACGCATGGCAGAAGGGTTGGCAGAGAGAAGCTGTTCATGTCATGGTGGCCGGGAAGAGAGAGAGAAGGGAAGAGCAGGGAGGGGGATCAACTCTTCCAGGTCATGGTTCCAGTGAACAAGCTCTTCTAACCAGGCCCCACCTCCTAATAGCACATTTAGCTATGCATGCATGGATTAATCCACGGATAAGTACAGGATCCTCTGATCCAATCACCTTCCACAAACCCCATCTTTGAACATGTGAGGATTGAGGGACACTCTAGATAGATCATAACAGTTTCTAACTGTTTGATTATAATGTGTCTAAGTGTGAGTTTATGTTCATTTTATTTCAAGCTTGTTGGGGTTCCTGGATGTTTACTTTCATGTCTTTTATCAAATTTAGGATATTTTCAGCCACTGTTAAAATATTCTCTTTGCCACTTGCTCTGTCTTCTTCTAGAACTGCCAGATTACACACGCTGGTCTGCTTGAGGGTTTCCTACAGATTCTTTAGACTCTATTCACTTTCCTGCATTTTTTTTCTTTTTTTCCCTCATACCCCATCATTTCCATTGTCCTATCTTTGCATTATGTTTTCTTTCTCCTCAAAACTGTCTCTTAATCCCTTTAGTGAATTTTTCACATCAGTTACTATACTTTTCAGTTCCAGAGTTGCTTTTGGATTTTTAGGTTTTCTATCTCTTTACTGATGTTTTGGTCATGTTCATACATCATTTTCTTGACTTTCTTTACATCTTTAGTTCTTTTACTGTCCTTCAGTCAAGTTGCTTTAAATGCCTCGTCTAATCTAGAATCAGCTCTTTTACAAAGGTAATTTCTACTGATTTGCTTTTTTCCTTTGAATGAGCCATGTACTCTTTTTTCTCTACATAGCTTGTGCAACTTTTCTAAAAGTCAGATTCTCTCTTTCCCTTGGGATTTCTTGTTTGTTTGCTTTTTAAACTATTATTTTATGCTGTCACTGTGCCAACAATGAGCCTGAGGGATCAGCTAAGATCTTATCAAATTTTCTGTACTTGCCCCTTCCCTGGGCATGTGCAGCAACTTTCTTTTGCTTTTGAATGTCCTACTTCAATATCTGAGTCCCAAAGGGGTAAAAGGAGAAAAATGAAGGTGTTGGCTCTGTACAACAAGTCACTACAAGTCACTTTAGCCAGAGGAGAAAGGGGCTTGCATATATGAGGGGAACAGGTGCATCTGCACTAAGTGCTCTAACCCTGACCAAACTGTATTATGAGCGAAGTCCCTGAATTCAGACACTGTCTGACAACATTACAGCACTGAATAAAAAGCATCTGACTTCTGGACTTCCTCATGATCAGAAAAATCGAATTTATACCAGTAGTTTTTTGTTTTTATTTCTATTCATAAAATTTCATCAAAGCTAAACATATTGAAAGCTGGAAAAGTATTCCTCCTTCTTCACTCTTTCCTATTAATCTTGTTTTAAGTAAAAAGATCAAATGTCAGACCAAATCTCAGTGAAGAAATGTAAAATTAGGAACATGGTAGAAAATGTGGGTACTATCTAGATAAGTGATTTTCGGGGTTTGTTTGTACTTCTGTTGTTCACATACTCCTATCCCCATCACAGACAGAAAATAGTGTATCTTAACTTATAGGAGTGTAATGAATATTTGGGAGAAAGAGAAGAGAGATCCTGACACATCTCCCAACAGAGGACTTCAAAAGTAAAGGAGCTATATAGCATGCGTATGTGTGTGTCTTCTCAACAGATCCTCTACTATACTTATCCTTTAACTCTTGCTTGGTAATGTTCCTGGTCAATGTTCACTTACAAAAGTCTTCAAGTGATTTCAAATGCATGAGGCACAGCTGTACTTGGGTCAGATATCTCAGGGAAGAGTTGCTCACACAGTTTACTATAAAGCAAGTCTTTTTGGTTTTTATCATAAAAATAATAGCAAATTAAATCATTTGTACATAAAAGAGTGCTACCATAAATCTATAAACCACATGCCTAATCCTTTATAAAAATGCTCCCTGCTATTTTTACAACATTCTTGCGGTTAGGGTAGGCATAATTATCTTCATTTTGCAGATGAGAAACCTGAGGCTCAGAGAATTAAGAGATTTGCTTGAGGTCACAGAATTAATCAGGAGCAGCAGAGGAGAACCCATAAAGATGCCTCTTAGTTTAGGGCATGCTATTAAGTTACAAGTAGAAAGTGTTCCTGTATAGCTTTCAACATCTTCTAAATATAAAAACAAAATAAAGCAAAGCAAAGCCCACTCCAATTCTGTACAGTATATATTTCAATTTGTATAATGTTATGACTTATTCTAAAACTTGTATATCAACTGCTTTGCTGATAAGGGCTCAACCTGCTGGCTTGTCCCTAAGGTAATTTTTGTATATTTGTTTTAAAAGCACAGAACAAACCCCAATGTTAGAAAACATCATTTAGAGAAGAAAATATTATCTTTATTAAACACTATTCTAAGAGAGAAGAATTTCCTTTTCTATCAGCTTCCCAGATTTTCAGTGCTCTCAGGTCCAAACAATGAAGGGTAACTAAATGGTGAACAGTATGCGGCGACCTATGTACAATTCAACTGGAATGTGAAAAGCCCTATTGAGGCAGCAACTGTGTAGTGTCATTTATAAAAACACACATGTTTTTATCCCCACTCATTCGAAGCTAGTCACAATTTGAGATCTTGTCTAACCAGTATGATATGCCCCGAGTTAGTAATCTTAAAAGAGACAAAACTACTATGGTTTAACATGTATTAAACAAAAAATTATGATATTCTTTTCCTAATAACATTTTAGGAATTTGTAGATTTAACTCTTACAAGCATAATAACTGGTAATATCCATAAGCCAATTTTTTTTTTTAAATAAATCTGTATTTTAACTTACTTGGGGTCTGGTGTAAGGAGGTAATTGTCATCTAGAATGTAGTTAGCCTCTTTTGAGGATAGCTACCTTGCTCTGGCCATAGTAACAAGTCATAAGAAGAATCTGTTTGTACTGATAATGGACTCAGGAGTCAAGTCACATGAGTAAAACTTGGGTTTGTACCACAATTCATTTAGTTTAAAGCTCAGTTTTTACATATGACTAATCTAACCTTTAATTGTGAGCCTTTTCTCATTGTTAAAAGAGAAATAGGAGAAAGATGGTTCTGATGATAAGAATATAAACAACTAAGGGATAAAATTAAAACAGATTTTGAATGAAACATGCAAAACAACTGTAACAAAATACAGTACTACAACATTTCATTTCTATGGCTTTTCTAAATTCTAAATTTGTCCTGTAATTCTTCCTGTTTTATTTTCAAACCTTCATGTGTGGAGGGAAGAAAGTGTTATTGTTATTTGTTGTTATTCTTACAAAGTTGATGTAATTCACGCAAGGTTTTATAAAGAGCAACTCAGTAAGACACTCTAGCATTCAGGACTCTACTGTGTTGCTGTGACTCCATGTTTAGGACTCTTTCCAACCTATCAAACTATGAATGTGTCATAGGTTGGACTTAAGCACACCCTGTGTCATGACTTCTGCTGTCTATAGGAACAATTCCAAAAGTTATGAGCTAGTATGTACTTGGTACTATGCTAGGCATTTCAAAAATATTCCAAAGATTTACAATGTATAATCTCTTCCTTGCAGTGCTTAAAATCTGGTTGGAAATACTAAAGTAATGGGCATAATATACTTCTGAAGAGCAAGGCAATACGCTTAGTGTTTAAAATAACAGATTACCAGGCTGGGTTCATCAAACTGGGCTTTCAGAAGGATTTCGACAGAGGGGGAGCCATGACAGACCTTGGCTATTTCAGTCTTGCAGATTCAAAAGCTGTATCATTTCATTCAACTCCAACCTGATGGAAGTAATGCATCTCTATTGCTTATGACAAATTTATAAAGGTGTGACACAGGGAAAAAGCATTTTGTGCTTTCGACAACTACTGTTAATCTAAAGTATATTAAGTCCTCAAAAAGTTTCAGATCAAAGTCTACTGTGATATACTGACAATTTACAACAGCAATTCCTTTTCCTTCATACCTTCCTTATACCTCTACAGTCAGATATTAAAACTAGAAACAGGGTTCAACCACAAGTAGAACCAAGAAAGATGTGTGGGTAATGTGTAGTTATTATTCACACAGGCCACTATGTTTCAGCCTTTCCTGAAATGCATGTGACTTCATAAGACACAAGAGTAAGGTGATTCAGAGAGCTGCTTTTATGAGAGGAGAAATCCTGTGATTTAAATGCCAGGGTATATGAACAATTTCGAACCCTTAATTTAGCCCCACCCTCTTGTGGTATTTGGGGTTTGAACCCAGGGCGTTAACATTGAGCTACATCCCTAAACTTTATTTTTGAGACAGGGTCTCACTAATTCACTAAATTGCCCAGGCTGGGCTCTAATTTGCACACCTTCTGCCTCAGCCTCCCAGAGTTCCTGGATTACAGGTGTGCTTCACCAAGCCCAGCTTAATTCAACTATTTTTTTTAACCCAAAACTTATAAGAAGCTCTCAGTGAAGCTGGGCATGATGATGCCTGCCTGTAATCCCAGCTATGTGGGAGGCTGAGACAGGAGGATTCCAAATTTAAGGTAGGTCTCAAAATAAAAAGGATGGGGGCTGGGGATTTAGCTCAGTGGTGCTGCTGCCTGCCTCACAAGTGCAAGGTCCTGAGTTCAATCCCTAGTACCCTAAATAAATAAATAAACAAAAAGGCTAGGGTATAGCTCAGTGGTTGAGCACTTGCCTGGGATACATGAAGCTCTGGTACTGCAAAGTGGGGGGGGGGGGGGGCGGTTCCTTAGTACTGAAAGAAAAAAAAACCCAAAATTCAAAAAAAGCCTCTTAGTAAAATTACTAGTTTAGTCACTATTGTTTCTTATACAGTGTCTTGCTGCCTCAGCTAGACTATCAATACTAGAAGGTGTTGCATCTCCACTCTGCTAGCACAGACACCAAGCAACAGCAGGCAGACTTCACATTTTTGAAGTCAAGACTAATTTTTCTTCTCTAAGGCATCTCCTTCCACCCCAAATCCAGACAAGATTATCTTTAGCTTGCATTTATTTTTAATTCCTAGGTACGACTGAAATCTGGAACAATGTTTTATTTCCAAAAGATACAGCTCCTATTTTGTCATTCAATATAACAACACCATTACGTTTCATATTATCTTTATTTAAAGTTAAATTAAGACTTTATTAAAATTTTAAGTTAATTCAGTTTTACTAGGTTCTTGGTTCATCACTGTTTCTTCTACCACATGTCTTCTTACATTCTGGAGTATTTTTTTTTTTTTTTTTCCTGGAGTATATTCTTAAGTGTCATTTTCTTGACAAAATTTTAGTTTGAGTGATTCTTTAACTCTGACCTTCAAGCTACAACTTAGCTCTATAAGGAATTCTAAATTCAAAATATTATCTTTTAAGCACTTTGTAGGCCTTATTTTCTCAAAGTAAAAGAAGTTTGATGCCATTAAGATTATGGGTGCTTTGTCAATAATCTTTTTTTTTTTCTTTTCCCTGGAAGCTAGTAGGAATTTCTATCACTAGAGATCAAAAATATCACAATGACATGTATATATATTTTTTTCTTTGTGATACTGGAGATTGAACCCTGGACCTTTACACTAAGCTACACCCCTAGCATCCTCCTCTCGCTTTATTTTGAGAGAGGGTCTTACTAAGTCACTACACTGCCCAGTCTGGGACTGAATTTGATTTCCTATCTCAACCTCCCTGAGTGGTATGATTACAGGTATAGGCCACTGTGACCTCACAATATTCCTGTAAAGCACTAGATAAAATTCTTCTCTCTGAAGGTCTAAGGTTTTCTTCAACCTTGAAAAATTTTGTTTCTTTATTTTTTTAATTCTCTTTTCCTCATCTTTATTGTCCTCTGGATTTCCTTTAGACAAGTGGCTTTCTTAGCTGGATCTTTTTCATATTTCAAATTCCATTACCACTTTGGATTTTCAGGCTAGGTTTTAGGCCAATCTATTAGCTTAATCCTCCAAATTATTAGAGTGATCTTTATTTTTTTTTTTATTTATTTATTTTTTGGTAGGGGATCAAACTCAGGACTTTGTGCTTGCAAGGCAGGCGTGGCACCACTGAGCTAAATCCCCAGGTACAGTGATCTTTAAATTCTCACTCAGCTCTCCTTTTTTTTTTGTACTGGGAATCCAACTCAGGGCCTCGTGCTTGCTAGGCAGGCAGGCATTGCATCACTGAACTATATTCCTGGCCCTTTAGCTCTCTTTATTAAGATGTTTGCATTAAAAAAAAAGATATTTACATTTCAGCAATGACCACTGTAGATTTTAAGAAAACCACAGGACTTTATGTTTTTCACAGTTCTATCCTTGTTTTTGGAATTTTGAAAGCCTTTGAATCATTAACGATAGCACTGGGAATTTCTTATGTTCACTTCTGTGTCTTGTAGTACCACTCTTACCTGGGCATGGGAGTAAAATTTCTAGTTATGCATCTCATAGTTTTATTTTCCTAAAAATTTTAGTACCGCCTAGCAGGGCACTCATATTCACAAATGAGGGCCTAGATCTATACTATCCAACACAATATCCACAGATAGCTATTATAAATGACTGAAAAGGAAGTAAAATTCAACCCCTCATTTCCATTCCTCACATTTCAAATGCTCAATAGGTTCATATGGCCAGCAGTTCCCATACTGAATAACACTGATAAGGACTACTTAAATCACCATTGAGAGGCCCTGGACACTACTGGTATATTTTTATTAGCATTAGACACAGAATGGATTACTAAGGCAGAAATGAAAATCACTACTGCCTTGAAAGTGAATTCATTTTTTGGGAGGGAGGTGGTCTTCTACGTAGAGTCATGTCATCTGCAAATAACGATAATCTGACTTTTTCCTTTCCTATCCATATCCCTTTTATTTCTTGTTTTGAGTACCATATTGAACAGAAGTGATGATAGTGGACACCCTTGTCTTGTTCCTGATTTTAAAGGGAAAGCTTTAGGTTTTTCCCCATTTAATATGGGTTGTCATTAGGTTTGTCATAATTGGCTTTTATCAGAGTGAGATAAGATGTCTATGTCTATTTTCTTCACAGTTTTTATCATAAATGGATGTTGGATTTTGTCAAAGGCTTTTTCTGCATCTATGGAGAGATAATCATGTGGTTTTCGTCCTTGTTTTTATATGATACATTACCTCTACTGATTTGCAAATATTTAAATATTAATAATATAGTATTTATTATGTTTGCAATACATAATGACCACTTTCATTATGGGTATTTGGTACATGTACATTGATTGACACATCTTTTTTTTTATGTGTCGCCTTTCTCCCCTCCCTTCATCTCCTGTTCCCCCTCCCATTTGCAGTAGATCTATATCCTTGTATCCTTTTGTGTATCTTTTACTTTGCTCTTTACTGTATTTACACCTTGGAGTTCTCAGATGAGAGAAAACATACAATATTTAAGCTTGTGTTCCTGGTTTATTTCACTTAACATTACGTTTTCAAGGTGCATCCATTTTCCTACAAAAGGTTCAGATTTATCCTACTGTATAGCAGAGTAGTATTTCACTGTGTATGAATACCACATTTTCTTTTTCTATTCATGTGCTGATGGACATATAGGCTGCTTCCATATATGAGAAAGGGATGAAAAAAGAATTAAGATGTATTATATACATGTACCAATTCTCCATGGAAAATGTAATCATTATGTATTGCAAAAGTGCACTACTAAAAAATAAACAACAACAACAAAAAAGAAAGTGAATTCAGGTATTAATTATAAAATCCTTGTCTGTGGTTGAGAGAATAAAAATTAACAGCTTATAGCTTTTGCTTTAGTATGCATAAGAAACATGCTGCTTCCAAGTGTAGGGGTTCCTTGTTAAGCCAAGACCAAAAATGATCCAGAAAAAAAAAAATCATCAATAATACTGCTTTGCCTTTCTCTTTCATGCTATTTCTCTATCACAGAGATGTTCTGATGTTGTTTTAGCATTATTCTAAGGTCTTACTGGGAAAAATCTTAACTTCCAACCATATTATAATAGAACCACACTGTTTAGTTGTATCAGTCTAATCCTACTACTTTATTCAGTATCTTAAATGTCCTGAATTTTTTATTTTGTTCACCCACCTAGTATACATATCATAAGGATGTCTATATTCAGATATATAACAAAACAGTGTGTTCATTTCTTACAAATAATCTGACCTTTGTCAGAAGCTGCCAACACAGTCAAACAGTCCCTTTCAGGTACATGCGCAGTTTCCCGGGTTTCTAGTTTCTATTTTTCCCAAACCCATTAAGTGTACAAGGGGTTATTTACTGGCTTCAGAGAAAGTACCTGTCCTTGCGCTGCTTTCCTTAATGCTCTTTCTTGCTAACAGCACCTTTTTCAATTTTCTAAAGCCATAGTTTTATTTTTCCCTTCTTCCTTTTCACTAAAATTGGAAAGGAAAGTGTGTGTTTTCAGTAAGTCATTCTGAATTAGAAACTTTAGTAAAATGTGACTGATTTTTCTTACTGGACAGCAAAAAGAAGACCTGAACAACCATGTTCCTAAAGTTAACCTCCACAGTAAGCTAGAAATTTTTGCTTTAAATATATTAGTGAAGAGCTGAGCTTGAGCTCCTCATACGAGTGAGGGTCCAAGGACTGTAACTTCAAACATCATTACCTATGTGAAAGTAACCATAACATTCTTTATATAGATAATAGATGACAACTTACCCCACATGACTTCATCAAAAGCTAGACAGAGCATTATTATGTCATTCAAGTTTACAAGAAACGTGGTATCTTGTGATAAAGGCTAATAATGGCATACTGAACATTCACATATACAAGTATACACCATGATGTCAAATATATTACTCAAATTGATGACTTCAGCGACATGAGTAATTTCAAAACAAGTCAGCCACCTGGTAGGAAAGGGCTGGGCATTTAATAATACATAAATCTTCACAGAACAACAAAGCATTTAAAATAGTCCCTAGCTTAGCTTGGTATTTCATGTGCATGACATTGTCTATGACCTACAATATTTTCTGACCTTCAAAACTGGGTTTGAGTAAAGTTGTAATAGAATTCTGGTGATACAACATCACTTAAACATTACACACTCACAGCTCCATCATCTCTAAGATACTTCCTGGTTAATGGCATATGAGTCTGTCAAAACGAACACAAGCAAACAAACAAAAAACCCACACGTACAACTTAGTTCTTAAAGGACAATTTGAAAAACTATATTAACTTTAGAATATAAACTCAATTGTTGCAGTTAGAAATGAACTTCATAAACTCCTAAAGAAATGCCCACAATCAAGTTCTAAAAATGTATTCAACTTCATGAATAAGCAAATAATGAGAATCAGGATTTCAGTTGAGATAATCAGTTCCAAAGCTAAGGAAAATATAATTTCTGATATTTTTAGAAGCCAAAAATCCTATAGGGACTGAAATAATCACTGTTGGAAAATCAAATCACACTGAGTTCTTTCAGTACAAAGAAGGATTATCTGAGGTTGTACTGCACATTTAAGCATGAGGATGATCCATCACAATGATTTTCCACAGTTACACTATTTCTGAAAAGAGAAGCTGGTGATCCAGGAACCTACGTGCCCCCTCTCCTTGGTCACTCAAAAGCTATGACTTAGTTTCTTTTAATATCCTTCTTATTTCTCAAGATAATGGTCACATTTGGGAGAAATGGGTGATTGTGACTAGAAGTCAGTAATGTTCTCTATAGCTTGCTCACTTGTGAAAATTCACTGAGCTGTACTAAGATCAATGCAATTTTCTACTTATAAGTTATACTTTAATAAAAGTGTAGTTAACAAAATGTAGTTAACAAATACAAGTGTAGTTAAAGCTTCATATTTACCCTTTTCCACTTTTAAAACTAGTTACTAGACTGAGATTCCCAAATGAATTTATATCATACCCATCTTTGTCAGTGACTGGTTTGTAGTGGGTCAATAAAACAAATTATTATACATCAGTAATCAGTTATACTTTGTCAATAAGAACTATTTGATTTCCCTTTTTACATGCCACCTTATAGCATTGTTGCTATACAGTATATACATTATGCACAATGAATAGCTAAAAAATACTTGAGTCTATGAGTTTGGGAGAGAGATGGTATTTGTGTATGTGTGTAAGAATGAGAAGCTAAGACAAGTATACGACTAACTAATATGACACTCACTGTATGTATGATAAATAAATGCCACAAGGAAGGACAGGTATAGATCAAACAGGAAGGCATAATGGAGAGAGTAGCACATGACCATGATGAACATCTTAGTATGATGAAGAAATGCAATAATATTTACAAAATGCTTAACACTGTATTCAGATGCCATACGAGCATTTTCACAAACCTTCCATAATACAGTACAGCTAAACCTTTCAAGACCCTGAACGGTTAAATAATTTGCCCAAGATCACACAGCCAGTAAATAGCAAAGAATTTGAACTAAATCTTTTGAGTCCAAGATCAACGTCTTTCTACTACCCCAATGCCACTGTAGATATGGTCTTGAACAAGAGCTTGATATTTTGGACCAAAAAAATCCAAAAGCTTACAGCTGAAACTAGCAGGACTTTTTTCCCTACCCAATGCATAACCTTCAAAATATCTTTATTCTTCAAAATAAAACGACTAAAGCCAAAAATCAAAAACAAACAAATAGGGCTGGGGATTTAGCTCAGTGGTTCTGACACCTGCCTCGCAAGTGCAAGGGCCTGAGTTCGATCCCCAGTACCAAAAAAAAAAAAAAAAAAAAAAAAAAACCCAAACAAATAACAAGAAAAACAACCAGCCTTCTTAAAAGAAGGATAGCCTAAACTGGCAATATTAGAATTTTAATTCACAGTTTAAGATAAATCCATTCAATTATTCGTTTTGGTTAAAAGGCCTCAGTCAACTGCAGTAATTGCCTCAGAAAGCAAATTATGTGAGAACCTTTTATTCTCATGCCTTTGCCACCATATAATGTACTGTGTTCATTTTGGCAATAAACATAAACAACTATTTGCAATCTTGTTTGACAACACTCACTGGGTAAAAAACACCCAACTTTATAGGCTCTTGGCCTATCCTTGCCTTGCCCTCTCCTTTTAAGAGACCTTAAATCACTTACTGGAACATTTCTGAGGAGCCTTCAACATGTAAGAACTTCTCCTTCAAAGGTGAGTAACAGAGGAGCCCCGTTCTCAAGATTTCCCCGTGTGATAATGTTACTGGATCCTTTCATTTTGCTTTGTTTTCAGAGTGAACTAAACTCATTCAACTTCTTCACCCACACAACTTACAAGCTCACATCTCCCTTTGTTCCATCTAATTTCACTTCCCTTCAGTCCCTCATCACTGAGCTCCACTATTTCTCTGAGGATAATAATAGCTTATCAGTTATTCCCTCTTTATTTCTGAATCATAATTGTACTATCATGGTCACAGCATTTGATACTGTTATATATATTTAGTCACCAACTACTTATGGAATACCTTCTATGTACCAACCCCTAGTCTAGGTGCTGTGGATGAAAAGGAAATCCTTGCCTTCAAATTCTAGGAGAGGGGTTTAAAACGAAAATAGTATGTTAGAAAGGAATGAGGGCTATGAAAATGAAAATGTAACAGTTCACGTTTTTGCTGATGAACTGAAATGTGGAATGAGAGAAAAGGCCAAAAGTCAATTAGTCAGGTCATTTAAAGAGTTAGGGAACACTGAGAAAAAAAATGTAACAGTTCTTTCTTTGCCATGCTATTCTTTTGTTTTTTTGGTACTGGGGATCGAACTCGGAACCTTGTGCTTGCAAAGCAAGTGGCAGCACTACTGAGCTAAATCCCCAGTCTGCCATGCTATTCTTGAACTCCCTTTTGGAAATGCTAGAACAGAGGCCAAATAGGTAGTTAAATTCATGAGTCTGCAGCTCAGGAGAAAATGTGACCTAGAGTCTTAAGTCCTGGGAGTTATAAGCATAAAACATGGCATTTTAAGCCACATTTTAAGCCACAGATTGAATTGTTCAAGACAGTTTTTAAAAGGCAAATGTTGGTGAGTAATTAAGATGACTGCTGAGCATTATTACTTTTTATAATAAATTTTATATTTGAGTAGTCTTAGATTCAAAGCAAAATTGAGAGAAAGGCACAGAGTCCCCTGCCTGCACCAATGCACAGCCTCCTCCATTATCAGCATCCTCACCTGGCTGGTAAATCTGTTACTATTGATGAACCTACACTGATAGACTTTCATCATCCACAAGGACTGAGTATTTTCAAAGGACTTCACAATACAGAGACCAATGACCTTGTCAAGGGTGGTTTCAGTGGAACGGCAGGTCGAAAAACAACGTAGACGGGGATGACACCATGGAACACAAAGAAGTGATTTTCTAGATTTTCATGAGATTTTTCCACAAAGAAGAAGAAACAAGGCAATAGCGAGGATGGAGGGAACAGGTTTTAAGGAAGATTTTTAAAGAAATTATAATAACCCATTGAAGACAGACTGACGATGCTTCTTTATTTCAGAAGAGCTAGAGTTTCTGAGTGAGGAGAAATGGACTAAAATAGCAAATGGGACGAAGGATTCTACATGAGCAGAAGAGGAGATGTGGGCTGAAAATTATCCCTTACAAGTCTCCGGACAGAGTTCCCAGGATGAGTCAGCTAGGGTAAGAAAATGAGAGAAACTTTATTTTCAGCACTTTGTCTCTATTTAATAATAATAAAATCTAAATTGCAGAAGGTACAGTGGAGGGATAAGGAAGGGGGCGCTGTAAAGATTATTAGCAATGGGCCGGGGATTTAGTTCAGTGGTTTTGCTGCCTGCTGCACAAGCACAAGGACCGGAGTTCGATCCCCGGTACCAAAAAACAAAACAAAACAAAACAAAAAAACAAATAACAGACTCACTGGGAGAAATTAGGGAGACAATCCCTTTTACAATAGCATATAAAAAAATGAAGTATCTAGGAATCAATCTAACAAAGGAAGCAAAAGACCTCTACATAGAGAACTACAGCACTCTGAAAAAAGATTGAAGAGGATATAAAATGGAAAGACATCCCCTGTTCCTGGGTAGGAGGAACCAATATAGTGAAAATGGCCATACTTCCAAAACTGCTACATAGATTTAATGCAATGCCGATTGAAATTCCAGCAGCATATTTCACAGAACTAGAGAAAACAATCCAAAAGTTCACCTGGAACCAGAAGAGACCTAGTCTTGGCAATAGGGACGTGGCAGGGGGTATCAAAATTCCCAACTTGAAACTGCACTATAAAGCCACTGTGGTAAAAACAGCATGGAAGGGAAACAGACCAGAGGATCAGTGGAACAGATGAAAAGATGCAGAAACAACTCCAGACATACTCAGCTACCTCATCTTTGAAAAAGGAGCCAACTGTCCTCACTGGAGGAAAGACAGCCTCTTTAATAAATGGTGTTGGAAAAACTGGATTTCAACTAGCCAAAGGTTAAAACTAGACCCCTATCTTTCACCATGCACTAAACTAAAATCGAAGTGGATTAAAGATCTAAATATTAAAACAGAAACACTAAACTTGCTGGAAGACAAGGTAGGTACAACACTTAAAGCATTGGAGTAGGAAAGGACTTTATGAACAAATCCTCAGTAGCACAGGAACTAGCACGAAGAATCAACAACTGGGATCTCATCTTATTAAAAAGCTTCTGCACTGCAAGAGAAACCAGCAACAGAGCTAAGAGACAACCCACAATGTGGAAAAAAATTTTTACCAGCTGTACCTCAGACAAAGGACTACTATCTAGAATATATAAGGAACTTAAAAAAATCAGATCCCCCAAATATAAAGATCCAATTCAAAAATGGGCATCTGAAAAGAACAGACATTTCTCAGCCAAAGAAGTAAAAGCAGCAAATAAATATATGAAAAAATGTTCAGCATCACTGGTCATTCTAGAAATGCAGATGAAAACAACGCTAAAATTCCACCTCACCCCAGAAAGAATGGCTACTATCATTAAATCAACCAATAACAAATGCTGGAGGGGGTGTGGAGAGAAAGGAACCCTTCTTCATCTTTGGTGGGAGTGCAGACTGGTGCAACCACTGTGGAAATCAATATGGCGATATCTCAAACAACTAGGATTGGAAGTCTCATTTAACTCAGCTACTCCTCTACTGGGTATCTTCCCAAAAGAATGAAAAGAATCATATTATACATGTGCACCATGATATATATGTGCACCCATGTTTATAGCTAAAACGTGGAAACAGCCCAATTGCCCATCAACTGGAGACTGGGTAAAGAAGATGTGTTTTTTTTAATAAAGTGGAGTACTACTCAGCCATAAAGAACGAGAAACTAAAGACATTTATAGCTAAGTGGATGCACATTGAGGCCATACTCTTAAGTGAAATTAAATAGGACATAAATGTATAAATACCGAATAGTTTCTCTGGTGTGAAAAACTAAAAGAGTAAATAAGAATCAAAATGTATAATTGATATTGTGAAATAGGAAGAAAATGTCTAAAGGAATAGGGGAAGTGGGAGGGGAAGGGGAAAGGAAAGAAGGGAAAAGAAAAAATATGAGAAAAGGAAAAACGTGGAAACAAAGTCTTTGTAAATAGGGATGGGTGGAGGGGGTGAAGGGAGGGCAAGGGAACGGGAAAAAATAAGAACCAAGATACTCATGTAATGGTACAAGATCCCAATGATGAATGTAACTGTATTGTATACCGAAAATGTGCCAATAAACTAAATGGGAAAAAAACAATCCACTGTATAATTGTTATTTGTACCTTTTTTTTTTTTAATTTAAATCCATTCTTCTTTTTTTTGGTACCGGAGATCACACTTGGGTCCTTGTGCTTGCGAGGCAGGTGGTGGAACCAGAGCTAAATCCCCAGCCCCTATTTGTACCTTTTATACAGAGAAATAAGTCAAGTGTCATGACTAGAGTTTGAAGATAAAGGCATACAAGGAGGGTAAAACTTAAAAGACAATTATTAGAATTATAGTTATTGTGGTTGTCTAAGATATTCAGTACCTGACACCTATTAATGTTTTTGTTTATTCCTGAACAATAATACAGTTTTCTTTTTACAAAGGACTGATATATGTTCCTGCAATTTCTCCAAAACATAAACAGAGAACAGAGCTTCAATACACCTGACTGGTAATCAGTCTTTTGGCTGCAATGCCTGTTTTTAATTGAGGTAAAATTTACACTAACATAACACACAGGCCTTAAATGTACAATTCAAAGAAATGTGATAAATATATTCACTTCTGCAATCTTCACTGCCTCCATCACCCTAGAAAGTCTCTTTGGGTTCTTCTAGTCAATTCCTCAGTACCCAAGGCAAGTATAGTTCCTAGTTCTATAGCAGAAGTCAGTATTTTTTCCTCCATATGTTCTTGAGATTCACTTGGAGTACATGTATCAGCACTTCATTTTTAAAATAGCATAGTAGTATTCCATCGTATGCATCTGCCATGATTTGCTTATCAATCTCTTGCTGACAGATATTTGGGGGTTTTCCTGTTTTGTGCTATTGTCAATGAAGAAGCTTGTAAACAGAGTCTTGTTCTGCTGTATAAATGTAATCACAGCACCTTAAACTTAGGACCACTTTCTTCCTGTTTCAACCAAACAAGAAGCTGAGGGATTGGACTAAATTAGCATCTACTTCTACAGTAAGTGGGTAGAAGGTGCTTCAGCAACAGTACCCTGGCTGATTAGATGAGATCCAACCCAACCTCCCACATCTGTGATGCATGACACTGCAAGGCCACGTGTCCTGAAATGAGACTCTAGAACATTTCAAGCAGGCAGTGTTAGGGGCTGTATTAGTCTGATTTCTGTTATTATCTACTACCTGAGGGTAGACACTTGATAAACAAAAGAGGTTTATTTGGTTCACAGTTTGGGAGTCTGAAAGAGCAAGATCTGGTGACCCCACCTGTTCAGCCTCTGAAGAGTGTTCCCTTTGCTACCTCACAGCTCAGCTAGGAGTAGAAAAGGGAAAGCTGCGTACAAAGGATGCAGAGGGCAACAAGCACGTGCAGTGACCTCACTTTGTAACAACCCACTCTTATGAAAATCAACTTCAGGAGACCAACATTATGCAACTTTGGACACATTATTCACTCCCCTAAGTCCTAATTTCCCAGTAGGTTAAATGGGATAATTATGCCATCTATCATAGGGTTATTTTGAAGATTAGATCATTTGTATAAAGTAGACATAGTACATAACATACTTAAGTACACAAATATTTGCTATTATTAACATAACTACATTTCCAAAACTATTTAGAGAGTATAGCCCCAGACTATGTCACTTTCCATATCCAAATCAAGGTAAAGATCAGTCTCCCAAAGAGTGTGTTTCATAATAAAGAAGTTTAATGGGTATTGTATAAACAAAAGAATTCCATACGCTAAGAAAGTCTAAGTTAAATAATTTTTTTAAAGCAGTAAACATCTCAGTGCTTTATGGCAATGCATACTATATCCTCCCTCAAAGTGAGATCTAGTATACATTATTTCCGAAGTAATTTGACCATGAGCTTATTCTTGCCCGATCAAGATCATGTGGCCCTGGAACCCTACAGAATACACTTCAAGAAATGCTAGTAAAAACAACATGAGGCAGAGACAGTGATGCGGGAGGGGAGTGGGTTAAGGGCACACACAGACAAGCAGGAACAGAGAGACGGATGAGACCGCTGGGAGATACTACCATCATTAACATACTTGAAATATTATTTGATTAGTGCCCAAACTATTATAAGTTCAATTAAGGCAGTTACTAATTTTTTCCTAACCATATAACCCAGCATCTTGCATGTTTGGTACCAGATACTAGATGTGGAAGAAATACATCAATAAAAGAATTTCAAAAGAATTGTTTTTTCACACAGTGAAAAAACTGAAGACACTGCAATTATTTATTAACATGACAAAAGCTATTAAATGAGTTACTCTGCATTTATACATAGTAAACCCATTGAAAACAGTATCTATTCTAACACCACCGCTTCGCTGAATGAGAAGGAAAAAGTGTATATTATTATAGACAGACTGGCTTGTACATAGATGTCTAGAACACACACACATCAAAATGTTAACAGTGACTACACCTGCGTAGGACTAGGACTAGGAAATGACTTCCATTTTCATACTTTATATGCTCCTCTAATTCTTCAAATATTCCTTGACAAGTATGCATTTCTTTTCTAATTAATCTGTTAGGCTTTGAGCAAATGCAGGTTTATATAAGTTGCATACTTTATTCTTCATATTTGTATCACTATTTCTTAGAAATATCTTTATAATGATCGCAACATCAATCCTGAAATTAAGACAAGAGATAATACTGAATTAATTTAGTATTAATTTAGGCAAATTGTCTGATATTCCAAAGCAAAATAAGCAATAGAATTGAGGCTAAAGTATGGTTCGCTTCTCTAAGTTCAATGTTGTTTTCATTTATACATTGCTGCCTCTCCAGTAAGGGAAAGTAGGTTGCCTTGACAGAATCAAGATTTTATTATATTCTATTTTATTTTGAGACAGGGTCTCACTATGTAGTCCAGGCTGGTCTCGAACTTAGGTGATCCTCCTGCCTCAGCCTCCCCGGTGCTGGGATCACAGGCGTGCGCCCCCACTCCCGGCTCTGAATCAACATTGTAGTACAAATAACTACTGCAAATGCGTGATCCGACCGGGAACATTCAAACACTGTTTCCTCTCTTGTACTTTAGCTCTCGAGGAGCGTCCTGTCCACTCTGCAATTAGTTAGGTGTGTTGACCATGAGATAGATATATTTGCG
Source organism: Heterocephalus glaber (assembly GCF_000247695.1). The sequence continues at coordinate 1,174,382 of NW_004624736.1, forward strand.
ACACAACATACCCAGGTTAGAGAAAGGGTGTGGGAATAACATTTTGGAAAGGGCAGCACTGCAGCCAGGACTGACTAGGCTGCGGTCCACAATCGCCCTTGTCGACTCTCATAACCTCACCCCTCATCTAATGAGTCATTTCTTTCTGGAGTCAGTCTACACAGCAGGCTCCTACCTTGGTCCGAACACTCTTGTCAAACTTGTCATTTTTGAAGCTAAACGTATTCTGGTGCTTCTGCGGCCTGGAACGAGCCACGTTGCCTTTCTGGGAGCTCATCGCCGGAATCGCCACCAGCTTGTACCAGGTGCAGTGAAAAGGCTACACGGAAAACCCAGGAGCTCGCCTCGCGGCGCGGACGCGTAGGCCAGTGACCCGGAAGGAACTTACCCAGCTTTTCCGCTCCCAGTCTGCACACGTGACTCCCAGCGGAGGTCAAAGATCGACCTCCCGCCCTCCGGCTCCGGGTACGGGATTCTCCACGCGGCCCAGGTGCCGCTGAGGCCCAGCGCGCAGGCTCCTTTTCAAACCGAGGGAACCAATCCCGGTTGCTTCGAATTGAGAATCCCCCTATTGGCTCGAAAGTGGCAGTTCATCTCGGCGGAGGGGCGGGGACCCTCTACTCCGATTGGCTCTTCTTTTCCGCAATCCCCGCCTCCTGCCGAGCCTGTTCAGCCTCTCAGCGAGCGCGGAGCGCTACCGACGCTGCTGGGTGGCTTGTGATTGGTGGAAGTTGGGCGAGGCTGGCTCGGTTCCCCCCCGTCTTGCTTGCAGGCTGGAGCCCGGGTCAGCTTTAGCACCTTCCTCCAGTCAGTGGCTAACTTCGGGTTAGTGAGCGCTCAGCACGCCCCCTCTGCGTCCCGCCGGTTTCCCACCCGCTGCCGAAGCGAGCCCGGCGCTTGGCGGGCTGCGGAGGAGCAGAGAAAGAGGATTAAGGAGAAGAAAGACCTGGCTGGGACTGGGTGTTGTCTGCAGTGCCAGGGAAGAAGGTGGCGGCTGCGACCACGGCCGCGCGGGACGTGAGGCCCGAGAGCCCCCGGCGACGGCGGCCGCTCCAGCGCCTCGCGCCCGGGCCGTTAGTCAGCAGAACGCAAGCCGCGCGGAGGAGACTTGGGAGCGCGAGTCCCGGCGCCGGGCTCCGCAGCCCTTACAGCAGCCGCTCGGCCGGGCCGTCCGCGGGCGTGGAGCAGCCGGCTGCCGGAGCGCGGGTCGCAGCTCGTGGAGCGCAGCGCGGCGGCGGCGGGCGTCCTCTCCCGACCCTCCCGGCTCGGCGGCCCGGCCGTGGCCGTCCAGGTGCAGGTGCGTGGGGCTGCGGGCGGGCGGCGGGGCTCGGGGAGGGGGCGCTGGGCCCGGGCCGCGGCGCGGGAGCTTGAGCCGGGCGGCGGGGGAGGGGCACCGGCCGCTTTGTTGTCGCGACCCGGACCCTTCTGGGCGCGGGAGGCCGCAGCCGCTGCGGCCGGTTGTGCTACTGAGGGCATCCGGGGCGGGGGGAGGACGGTGCTGGGTCCCCGCGGGCCGAGGGACGGAGAGATGGACTCGAGGAGACGCGGGTCCTCGCCGACCGGGGTGCATTCCGCTGCCGTCTCCTTTCTCCCACCGGCCCGAAAGATGGGCTCACGTTCACATCCTCCTCCATGGCTCTCCGAGATCCGCGGATGCCTAAAAGCGTTTTGCTGACTGTAGGTCCTGCCCGCCAGGATTTTAGATGGAATCTGCACGGATTTTGTGTATTCTAGTCGGGCTGGCTCTTCATGGTTGAAGTTGAATCTTAAGGACTCTAGGGCAAGCTTATCAGGAATCGATTTTAATTGGAAAATTGAACATAGGTGGGTTTTGTTTGTTTTTTAGTTGTAGTTTACCTGGAAACAAAGTTGTATCAAATCAGATTGTGTTGTGTGGAGGACGTTGGTGAAGGAGAGTCTAACCTCAGCTTCTTGTTTTTTAATTTTAAGAGCTTTTTTTCATGGAGAGATTTCTGCCAATGGCAATAAAGAATTTTTTTAATTGATGCTTTAAGTCTGTGAAGTAGATTTGGTAACCAAGGGATGAATAACGGAATACAGAGAGGGTAAACTTTAAATTTTGGGTGTGAGTTTATGAAAGGCAATTCTATATACTTTAAAAAATAGATGTAATGCTTGATCCATAAGATAGTTCATTGGCTTTTTGGTCAGCCTCCAATAAATAAAAATAATTTTGGACAAGAATTTTATGTCAGCAATAGAGACTACCTAATGAGTCTGAGTAGAAAATTACATATTATGATAATACTTGTTTTACATTAAAAGGGAGATTTACAATTCATGGGCTTTCGTGTGTTTATTGCATGCACTCGGTTGGGTAACATACCTCATCATAGCCAATACAGTATTTTGGTAATTAGCATGACTGCCAGTGTACTAATAGTGACTGCCCAAGTCCGTGTTTATTGATAAATTTTATCTTGGGAGAAGAGGTAGTGGCATTACTTGAAGAAGTGAAGGTAATCATGTTACAACCTGTAAAAGATATAAAGTCTCTCTTGTGCTTTACATGCTATGTTATTTGAGATTCAGGAAGAAGGAAGTGAATAGCACCCTTATCCATATTTTGATCTCTATTTTCTCCTGCTCTAGTATTAATAAGGTTAATTGGCAAGGGTAGGATTAGATTTTCACCAGGCTAGGCAGTTTTAATTTAATCTGCAGCAGTCCCTTGCTGTAGAGTAGTAAAGCTGATACAGTATGTGGCTTGTTTTTTTTTTCTTTTGGTACCTGGGATCGAACTCCGATCCTTGCGCCTTCCGGGCAGGCCGTGGAACCACAGAACTCTGGCCCTGTGGCTTGTTTTCTTGAGTGTCTTTGCTAATTTTTGAAATGCATATTAAATAGCGTGGGATAAAGATTTTATTTCGTGGAACACAATTACTGTAGAGCATAATAGCAAAGTGATGGTTTTCGTAGCTTAGTGAATGTAGTAGAATTAGGCAGTTGGTGTCTGTTCCAAACTCTGTTACAAAATTTGTCTCCAACTCCACACCTGAGACCGATTCTAGTTTCTCCATCTGTAATACAGCGCTAATAGAATGTGCCACCAGCTCACTTTGTAGAAAAGGCAATGAGAATCATATAAGTAATAGTTGTTCTGGTTATGTAATATTAATTTAAGACTACTAATTGATGAACTCAGTTTCTCCCGTGTTAGTATTGGCATTCTATATTTAGATGACGAGTTTATTGACTGGTTTGGTTTATTTGTAGACTTTATTTCTAATCTGAGGTTTTTCTTTTCTCAGTTACATACTCCCGCCTTTTTATCCTGTTAATTGCTCACATGCAATGCCATATTTGCCTCTCAAAGCCAATGAGTTGGAGAATGAAAGTTACTTATGACTTAATGTCTCCTATACTATCACAAAATGAGAATCCCAATAATAAACATTTACTTTTTAAAAATACTTATTAAAATTTAAGCATTAACGTAGTATGTATTTTACTGCTTGACCTCAACTACACTCAAGTCTTGCTACCAAGTCCGACACTAAGGTGGCATGGAGAGCTTGTTGAAAATGTGGAATTTCAGGCCTCTGGGTTAATATTTCCAGGCCGTGTGTGTGCACAATAAAGTCCAAGAAGCACTGCTAGGAGTAGTAGTCAGGTACTTTGCCCCAGTAGGTAGTATGTATCATTGTCAGTACAACAGTTACTAGAGTATAGTTATATTGAAGTGGCCATTCTTGTACCACAAGTGACATTGTTGATGAAAAATGAGTTTCTAAAAGAAATTATTCTCTAACCTATTCCCAGTTAAGTTGGACAAAAATGTGTGATCTCTTTTTTTCTGTATTGGTTCAGTTCTTTAAAATAGTCATCATTTCCTTTAATACAAATATGTTGGTGTTAAGTCTTGTTTAGAAGTAGCTGATGTTAGTGTTGATTTCGTTTTTTCCTCTCCCTATTCCCTTCCCTTCTTGTCTAGCATAGTAGCTAAAAGTCATAGGACACAGAACAGCATTATCTTTATGTGGGAAGAGTGCCTGGCATCCCTGACTTCTAATCTAGTAGTATCCCCATTATAATGACCAAAATGTTGTGATTATCCTGGAATATAAATCTGATAGTAACTTTCTAGACTGCAAGGTGTGTCTTCCACTTTATTAGATAACTGGTAGTACAGTGCTCTCTCCAAAGTGATTATGCCAGTTACGGATGAGAGGATGCTTTTCCACCTTACAGTTACTTTACTTCTCAGTTTTTGCCATTCTAAGAAGTAGGAAACCTCATTCTAGTTTTCTTTTGCATCTCCCAATTATGTGGTTAATATTTTCACTTATTGGCCATTCAGGTTCTTTTTCTGTGAATTACCTGCTCAGTGTTACCTTTTTTTACTGTTTTGTAATTATTTTTATATATTCTGCATAACAGTACTTAGTAAGCTTTGAGTCTTTAGTCTTTAGTCACTTCCCATTCTCCCTCATCAATTATGAAACTACCTGATATCCTGGGGGGTTTTTTTGGTTTTTTTTTTTTTTTTTTTTGGTACCGAGGATTGAACTTGGACCTTGAGCTTGCGCAGCAGGCACCAGAACCACTAAGCTAAATCCCCGGCCCTTGAAACTTCAGTCTTTAGCCTGCCTTTGCACTTTAAGTTATCTTTTAGTAAGTAGAAAGTTTTAATTTTAATATCAGTTTATTCTTTCTTGGCTTGTTTTTTCTTTTTAAATAAAGTCTTAACAATTTTAATTTTTCATATTTAGATCTTAAAATTCACACGAAACTTTGTATGGGGTTCTTGTGAATTAAATTTACTTCACAAAAATAATTACTTTTTGTTAAACTGAAATTGCCTTTTTGTGTTAATATTCTCTGATAAAATTATAGTAATAACTGTGTTTAGTTCTTAATATCCCTTTGTGATAAAATTAAAATTTGGCAACTTTAACACCCCAATCCTTTTTTAAAAGTTTAATAGGTTTTTTAGAATCCTTAAGGTTGAGAAGCATTGTTTTAGAATACAAGTGAAGCATCCCTAATCCAAAAACCTGAAATTTATTATCTGAAACTCTTTGAGTACCAATGTGACTCTCAAAAGACTTTGGTTTGGGGGCATTTAAGGATTTTTGATTTTTGGATTAACAGTGCCCAAACTGATAAAACCATGCAAATATTCCCAAAATCCAAAAACCTCTAAAATCAAAGCTTTCTGGCCCCATGCATTTAACATAAAGGATACTCTGATTCTTGTGTTTCGTCTGTGGCTGACATTTAACCTCTAAATAATAGGACATACCAGGAACTCTTAAATATAACCATTGATCATCATCTGCATCCTCTACATTTCATGGTTTGTTTTTGCTTATCTTTACTTTTTAGCTGGCTAAAATTTTTTAAATGATACTCATCATTTCAGGCCCCCCTTTTTTTAACAAAATAATTTTAGAATACATCTATTATTTAAGTGTAAATTTGGCTCAGATATAGCTCTATTTTGTTTTCTCAGGAATTAAAAGTGAAGATTAAGGAAATTCTTGCATACAGCTAAAGATGAAAAGTGGGAAGAAAGAATGAGTCAATAGTTACCTTGTATGTGTCAGTCACTGTAGTCGGGGTTTTTTGTTCAGGTGTGTTGAGGGGACAAATACATCTGTGCACAAAACAAGCAGATTCCTAACTTCCTAGAACAGTGAATGCGAACTTTTTAAGAGTTTTCAGCGATAACAAACAGCCGGCTGTGCCACCTAAGTTCGCCGCCACTCACCTGAATTATGCCACCTAGTACACATACAAGTAAAATGTACTGTGTGTTAGTGGTAAATACTTTGCAATAAGTAGAAGAGAGAGGGATCAAAGGAAGCAGTTTGACCTATTAAATAGGATGTCTTATTCAGCCTCATTAAACGGGGGGGGGGACAAAGATGCGCTCTTAGTGGGATCATTGGGTATGTAGATACTAGCAAAATCAAGTGGACAGAATATAGTATTTAATATGTGTTCTTGGCTCTCCCACTTAGAAGTTGTGTGAACTTGGCCAAATTACCAGCTGAAGCTCTGATTTCCTCTGTACAAGGGTGATAGCCTAAGCAAAGAACTATTAGGATTAAAACAGATGACAAGTAAATAAATGGTGCTGCCTCCTGCCCCCTACTTTGTTTTCATAAAGCACTCTACTTTATTTTCGTAATCTATATCACAGCTTATAATTATCTGTCAGTATTTGATAAATGTTTGTCGCATCTATTCTGAAATATAGATGGGAAGAACCAGTCATTGCCGTTATATATTTCATTAATATATAGTGACTCAGTTTTATCTTCTGTAAGGCATTTTATACCCTTTTTCTTTGAAAATCATGCAAATTTGTTGAGAAAGTGTTTTGTATACAGAGTCTTTGTGCTTGAGTTTCAGATTGTATTACAGGAATTGGCACATTAACGTACACATCACCTTTGTGATGAAGGCAGTGGGTATGCATCATCTTGCATTTAAAGGAACTGAAGCAGCTAATCATAGAAAGTAACAGAGAAAATCAAAGCAAATTAGGATCAAATCTGATTTCATTTGGCTTTTTCCCCGTGTTGGTGTTTTCCCTTTTCTGTAATATTGCTAAAATTGACCATCATTAAAGTATAAGTGCAAAAACATAGGTCATATTGGAAAATCACTAGAAAATATGCAATGAAAAGTCTATTTATAACTTTATTTTAGTTCCCGCCATGAAGCTTCCTGGTGTTTGAAAAGGTGAAAATTAAAGACTTTACTCTTGAAAATATTATATGCAGCTAAAGAATTGATACTCATTATCGCTGTCTTGGCATATATTAGATTTATTATATCACATGAAATATTAGGGTTAAGAAAATAGGCACAGGGCTGGGGGCATAGCTCAGTGGGAGCGCTCTTGTCTAGTGTGTAAGTGACTCTGGTTTTCATCCCCAGCACCACAAAGGAGAAAAAGAAAGGAAATAGAGTACATGCTCATTGTAGATCTGGATAAAGAAGGAAGGGGAGGCTGGGGATTTAGCTCAGTGGTTCCGCCGCCTGCCTTGAAAACACAAGGACCCGAGTTCGATCCCTGGTACAAAAAATAATAATAAAATAATAATAATAATAAAAAAGAAGGAAGGGGATTGAAAGAGCCCCATTAACTTGGTGTGTTCAAGTCTATTCTGGTCCCATCAAAAGATGTTACCAGTTTATCCAGTGGCCACAAACTTGCTTTGCTTCTGAATGTAGTAGATTGTTTTAAATGTGTTTTGAAAAATCAGAATCATTTGACATAGTTCACGTAATAAACTTTTCCTGAAAATGCCATCTGCAGGTTATGACCTTGATATTTTGCTTCTGATTAGTGTCTTGGTTAGTATGCTGATAATTTCTTACTCTTTAAGTCTGTCATTCCCACCCACAAAAGTAAAAATTATTCTCTGCACATCAAAGAAAATAATATTATTTAGTAACTTGTGATGGCAGGCTTATATCTGAAACACCACAGTTTACATTTTGGTTTTTAGGTTTGTTTTTGTATTTTGGTACTGGGGATCTAACTGTGGGACCTTGCACTTTCAAGACCTGCGGCCAGAACCACTGAGCTAAATCCCTGGTCTCAGGTTTGTTTGGTTTTTTGTTTTTTTTTTTTGAGATAGGGTTTGCTTAAGTTGGCTGAGTGAGCATGGAATTTGCCATTCTCCTACCTCAGCCTCCTGACTAGCTGGGATCACAGGTGTGCTCCACCACTGCAGGCAATTGTTTGGGAGGTTTTTTGGGCTTTTTTTGAATGGGGAGTGGTGAGTTGGGGAGGATTTCACCGACAAAGAATGAACAGTATGTGCAGAGGCAGAGGAGCAGAAAAAAGTAATATGTCTCTTATCCAGTAGCAAGTCCAGTAGATAGAGAAGTTCTCAGAAATAAGACTAGAGACCAGGAAGTAGGAAGAAATCATGTATGGCATGCTAGAGAATTTATGCTTATTCAAGAGGGCTTATAAGATTGAAAGATCTTAACAGGCGAGTTACAACACTTAGCAATATAGAGTATGAATTAGAAGGGTATGAAGTAGATATTAGAGAATGATTTTATAACAATGAAATGATGTGGCCAAGAGGATTGGAAAAAGATAAACAGGAAATAGCCTTGACTTGATGAGTAAGGGTGGAGGAGGAAGGGGGATAGATAAATAAGTATAAATTATATGTTGGGCTGGGGATGTAGCTCAGTGGCACTGCTCCTGCCTGGCAAGTGCAAGGTCCTGAGCTCGATCCCTGATACCGCCAAAATAAATAAATAAATTATATGAGAAGGAAAAAAAGGTATCAATTAAGTTATCCAGGGACTGGAATGTAAGGGAGAGATCTGAAATCTTAACAGATTTAGTACTCTAAACTTAGGATTTATTAGTGAATAAGTGGTAAACACCTGAGTTTGAATGGGATTAAAAAATAGGACAAATGTATTAAAAATAAAAACCTTTGACAAGGCCATCAGAGGGCTGGGGATTTAGCTCAGTGGCACCACACCTGCCTCACAAGTGCAAGGTCCTGAGTTCGATCTCTGGTACCAAAAAAAAAGGACAAGGCCATCAGAAAAAACAAGGTTGGAATTTAGTTGCAAGAAGGGAGGAAAGGACAGAGATGTTACATGCCCAAGTGGTCATGAAACAGTTGGAAACTGAAAATACTATTTGCATTTTGAAATTATTAAACACTGTCAGTGATCCTGAATAATGAGTGAGTTGATGATGAATATTAGATTACCATTTTGGACCTGAGAGAGTTAAAGAAATTTGATTCTAAAGGACTCTCAGATAAAGAATTAGACTCTAGGTTTATATATATGTAATTTTTTAAAGGAGAATCTTGAATATGTTTATAAACCAAAGAGATGAAACCTGCCAAAAAGAGGCTGAAGATACAGGAAATAGATCTACATGTGGGACAGCTAAGTAGTTGGAGTCTCTGAAGATGCTTTTGGTAATGGAACCACCCAGAATAGGGGAGGGCGGGGGTTGTTCCTGAGGAATGAAACTTGTTCTCAGGAAGTGGAAAGCCCTTCGGGATTTAATTGACTTCTAAGGTCCAGAAAGAGATCAAATATACATCTCCCAAGTTAGAGAACATCTTTTTCTTTATTTATTATGTGCAAATTTTAAATGTTCTCGCATTTAATCTTTCCATCAACTGTGCAGAATTTACAGAAAGTCAGAAAACTAGAAGTGACTAAGCTGTGATTTGAATGTATTTATGTCTTATTTCAAGCCCTGGTATAGGAGTTTGAAAACCTGATGTCTTGAGAGAAGTGAAATTTCAAAAATGGGAGGAGGAAGCTCGGTAAGTTTTGCCTAGTAAAATCACTTCAGAAAAATATAACTTGGCACTTAGTGCTATTGTTTTACAAAAGATTTTATTGTCCACCAAAAGATATTTTAACTTAGAAAAGTAAGAACAACATGATTTTTTAATAGAAGGCATCACTTTAAATAAACTAATTTGTTCATAGCTGTTTTCATTTTGCCAAATACTGTAGTAAGAACTTTATGATAAACTAGCATCAGTGCTCAAATCATTGCCCAAAAAATAGTCATAAAAAGGCAACTTTATCCACATATGCAAAAATAATGTAGTAAATTATTACTGTTTTAAAACAAAATCTAGTTAAGGCTGAACATTTTCAACATTTTATTGTTTAAACTATTGTATTTTTCTCATGTAAACTTTGTCATGCTTTATTTTACTCCAAATTGATTTTTAAGAGCTGCTAAGAAATTAGTAAAGTGGCAAATAAACTGAAGCAACTGAGATATGCAACTCTAGCATTAAGTATCAATCTGTACATACAACTTTTTTTTGTCCCTACCATAGTGAAAGAGTGAGCTAGGTTGAAGTCTGAGTTTCTGCTTCTAATGATGATGCTAGATGATAATGGCACTGTAGAGCATAAAAGCAAGAGAGGAAGGTCATTGTTCAGGAACTTTGAGCCAACATTTACTTCCTCCCAGTCAGGAAGAATGTGAAAATGATCTGCGTAACAGTTGCTTATATTCCTTGATGTTGGTGAGGAAGGTCAAAAAGGAGGGAAGATTTGGGATATCAGCTGAGTATCCCATATGTTTGAGCTAGGATAAGCTCCACTGGTGAGGTCTTCAACAGTTACAGTTGACTACCCAAGAAAGAAAACTTATAAAGGCAAAATTGCTGCTTTCATGGTGTTTAGGACATTGATTAAAAATATTTTTTCTTGGGAACATATGCTGTACCTCAGGTTACAGGAAGAAATTACTCATTCTTTTAAGAAATGCTCGTTTAAAAATGAATGGTTCAAGTGTAAATTTTATTACTGTACCTTTTAAGAAGCTTGTTACATCTCAAAAGAAATGCTAAAATATACAAGAATGTTTAGTTTTTGACAATACCACACTTACATTATCTCTTCAAAATAATTCATGAAGAGGCTTATGATGTTGTTCAGTGTTAGAGCACTTGCCTACTGTATACCAAGCCCTGAGTTCCATCCCCACCACTGCAAACAAATAATAATAATAATTCATGAGGCCCAAGTTCTCTAAAATCTTTCCAAATTAATCAGTTAGGAAGCATGTCACTTTTTTTTTGGTACCGGGGATCGAACTTTGGACCTTGCGCTTGCAAGGCAGGCACCGGTACCACTGAGCTAAATCCCTGGCCCAGCATGTCACTTTTTTTTTCTCCCACCATCCAAATGACCCTTCTAAAAAAGGTTTTCCAGCCTTGTCAGGGAATGCTTAAAATAACTTTATATGTATAAATTAGTGTTAATACTTTAAATCAGGAATTTGATTTTATATGTTACAGTTAATGGATGTTAGCCAGGTAAAATATTATATTTAGCAGATTAGTGAGTTGTACATGCGATTGACCTCACCTTAATAGTCTTTCTAGTTAGCTGTCTTATTAGAGATTTTAAGTAATTAGAAGGTGGGTTTTTCTAATGTAGAGTTTAGTGTAGCTAAAAACAATTTAAGTATCACAGTTTCCAGAAGAATTCAAGCCATAAATTACATTAATATTTTGAATTCTTGACTCAAAACAAAAACTATTTTGGTTATTATCTCAATTTATATTTTGTGGAGTCTTTAATTGTATAACTGCAGGTTCTTCCTGTCCCTTTCATTTGTTAATAGATTATTGTCCATGTGAGTCCTGAAGAAAACACATGGTCACTGACCTCATGGAGCTTCAATCTTAAATCTTTTTAACACAGTAGACTTTAATCAAGTAAACACACAGATGGAATACTTGGCATGGATCACAGTTTTCAGCTGTAAGTGTCAAGAACTGGGTGCTGGGGAAAAATAATTTAGATTTGGGGTTCAGAAGATCTCTTTAAAAGAGTAGCATTTGAGACTGGAATAAAGAGGAAATAAAACATGGGTGCAAGCCCTAAAGTGGAAACAATGTCATGCTTTCAAGTTACTGAAAGATGGTGAGACTGAGGGTGGAGTAAGCTAAGGCTAGTTCGTGCAAGGCCTTTAAGGGTGTATGGAGAAGTTTGATTTTATTACATGCACAGAGGAAAGCTACCAAGGAGTTCATATGTAGGATATCAATCACCTTTAGGCTATTTAGAAAAGAAAGTGTAGAACATACATGTATGAATGGAAGAAATTCACGTTACTCCCAAATATTTTGTATTTGTTTCATACACACTGAGCTGTTCCTTATGTTTTTTTCATTTATTTTTCCATTCATTCAGTAACTCTGATCAGTCCTTTCTTTTTTCAAAGCCAAGAACTACGTAGGCAAAAGGGTAGAAAAGATAATCTCAGTAAATGCAGGAATTGCATGTACTCCTAATCTTCGACCAGGGGTGACACAAACTGTATAACTTTCCAATGGGTTTCTTGGTTTTAAAATTTTAAAATATTTGTTAGTTAAAATTTCCTGTCTGTGTGATGCTGTTTTAGGTGTTTTCAGTAATGTTCCCAAAAGATTTACTTTTTTTTGCCTTCAGAGATGTCATACAGAATGGTTAAATATTCTTAGTATTTTTGATGGAATATGAAATTAGATTTCTTTTTTCTATAGAGCAAAGAGAAAAAGAATCATACCTAACTATATAAAGCTAATGTTAACATAGCATGTGATGGCCCTCAAAAATCTAGGTAGCAGAAGAAAGGGAGGATTTAGTATAATATTCTTGCTGGAAAAGCTCTGCATCTAATAATTTCATTGTTTTCACTTAAAATTGAGCCAGGGCCTTAAGAGCTCACTGAAATAGAATGATAGCTAGAACCTGTGTTTCCTAATTCCTGGGCTGGTGCTCTTCCCACTATTCTTTATTTTATAAAAATGAGGTGTGTATGATGTAAAACAATCATTTTCAAAGGTTAAAAACTCTGCAGCACAAAAAAAATCATTGGTGAACTTAATAGTTTTTGGTACTTTTACAAACATTTGTGGCATCCATACCTAAAGTGGTATGTAGGATGTGTTTAGGATGAATGGACCATCCTCCTTAAATGCTTGCTTTCTTCTTGTAAACAAGTATGCCAGAGATACACGGACATGTTGACTCCTAAAAGCCAGAGTTTCAAGCTATCACATTCATCTCAAATAATGAAGTTTCTGTTCCCCCTTCACCCATACCCCATTTTCCCCAGTTGCATTACTTGGCCTACAGCTTGAGAATAGCTTTGCTCTATCAGCTTTGGCTAAAATAGTTTTCACACTTACCCTAGCATCATCTCTAAAAAGAAAAAACAATATTTGCTATATTCTTTCTGCTTGCTTCTTTTAAAGGGAGACTATAAAACAATTCTTACAAACTGAAGTATCCAGCAAATTAAAAGAAATCACTGTCATTATTTTGTATGGGAGAAAGTATTATTTGTTACTAATTTGGAAATTTGAAGAAACAGTTTTTCAATGGAATTGAATAATGTTATTTAACTGAAGGATGTAATTTATACATTTTGCATTATAAATGATATACCCATTTGTTAATTTTCTGTTTTCCTTGTAATATATATTTGACATACCTTCATGTACCAGGTTGAAATGTATCTTGAGATTTTTTTCAGAATCTTAAATTTGGAATCTTGAAATTTCAATACATAACAATTTCTTTCTTTCTTTTTTTTTTGTACTGGGGATCGACCTCAGGACATTGCACTTGCAAGGCAGGTGCGGCACCACTGAGCTAAATCCCTGGCCCAGTACATAACAATTATTTAACAGCATTACATGAGTTACCAAATTATTGTGCTCTACTTAAGCCATCAGTACTATCAAATTCTGATGTAAATCAGTCCCTATATACAGGCCTATACTGTATGCAGTGGTTTAAATGACTGCTTCATTCTGTCCATGCTTAAAGAACTACAATGGTCTTTCTACACATTATTGAACAAAGATTTGTTTTTACAGGGTACATCAATCTGGGTTGGAGATTGTTTTCCTTTAGGGCTTAAATACTTCACTCCAAGCTCACCTTTACTTGAGAGTTTGTGTTGAGAAGTCTGCTGAGATTCTGATGGGTTTTCCTTTACAGATGATTTGCTTCTTTTCTCTAACAGCTTTTAATATTCTGTCCTTGTCTTGAATTTCTGGAATCTTGACGGTTACATGCCTTGGGGATTTTTTTTTTTATTATGGCTAATTGAAGTTCTACATACTTCACTTATCTGTATGTCAAATTCTTTTTCCCTGTTGGGGAAGGTTTCTGCCATTACTTCTGAGAACAGGTGTTTTTTTAATGTCATTTGTGCTATTTCCTGCTTTTCCATTGACTCCAATCAATCTTTTTTTCTTTTGGTACCGGTGATCGAAATTGGGAGACAGGCGCCGGAACCGCTGAGCTAAATCTCCAGCCCAACCATTGAATCTTAATATTCTTTCCATCATTTAGCAGCTGCCGGATTGATTTCTCTTGGTCCCTTGCTATTTTTAAGAAATCTCTCAATGATGGCTAACCGCAATCCTGTCTCCTATATCTGATATTCTGTCCTCACATCGACCCATTCTGCTGCTTTCAATGGAGTTTTTAATCTGGATATCTGTTTGAATCTGTTTTATGGATTCCATTTCTTATGCTGGGCATTCATGGTTTCCATCATTGAACAAAGATTTGTTTTTAAATTCCATCTTCTCCCCTTTTTTTTTCTTCTTTCAGTGTATACACTTTGCCTCAGTTCTTTCTCACTAGCATACTTTCCTGTGATATTGGTAAGACTGTCATATTGGTCTCCTAGCCTTAAAGGTTTTTCCTCTTTTTGCAAATCATATCTAACCCTAATTTCTGGCTCTATTACAAAATCTTTCCTAACTGTTGAATTCTATTTCTTCCTGGTTTATGAGGCTAGTCTACATACCCCTTAATTTTCTGTAAAATGAAAAGATCCTATAGAACTTTATTAATGTTGTTCTTTGTTGTAAAATACTGAAAATATTAATTACCAGTTTTCAAAGGACCATGTAAATTTATTTTAAAGGGACTATAGTGAACTTTAGCCCACTTACCTTTTATTTTCAAATGGTCTTGGAAGAAATTCAGTAATTGGTTCCCTCTCTGTTAACTATGTTGTCCTTATTTTCTTTAATTAGGCATTTAGATTGTTCTTTGAAATGATTATTCCAGTTCTTAGTATGCAGTACTGAAGAAAATGTGTAGGAAAAGCAATGTTGGCTTGCATGAGCCACGGGAATGTGTTCAGCACAACTGACAAGTATTTGCTACACATCTTCTAAGCTAGGGTTACTTTTTCAAACTTACTACAAATGAGTATGATTAAGGAAAAGGAAGTGATGGAGATGGCAGTTTATATAGATAGTCAAACTGGGTAGACAAATTTAAAGACCAGATTAGTAAGGACTGATATGTCCCACTGTCAATGCAAAGAGAGTTAAAGAATATTATACTTACGTTGAAAATGCATAAATGTTATCTTCCATTATTCCTACTAAATGGATATTATATGTATGGAAAAAGAATTGATGGATAAGGAGAATATTATTAGGAAATCACTTTTCCTTTACAGGATGACTTCATATCTCATGGCAGTGGTTGAAGACTTCTGAGCCAACTGTTAATTAATTAATTAAATTTTACTGGTTTTTCTTAAGATTTGCTTCTTACAAGAAGGGAAATCTGTAGTTTTTCTTGCTTTGTTCTTTAAGAAGTTCACAGAGCAAGATAAAGATTTTTCTTACTACTCCTTACCTCCTCCTGAGGACCTACAATTTCATTTAACATTTTAAGTGTTATTCTAGGAAGTATTCCACATAATCAGGCCTAAAGATGCTAGAAGAGATAAATGACACTTCCTAACTTGTTAGCCTCTTCAGCTCAGAAAAATTACCCCTTTCGACCATCATGAAAATGCATATACGGACATGATCAGTTTTCTCTGTTTATCCTATTTTTCTTTGGAATCTTGTTGTTTTCCTTTAAAAAGGTAAAGGAAAAGTATAGTCCTGTGTCCTGAGGATTGTTTGTGTACTTGTATGTATTTTGGGAGACGAGAAATGTTTATGTCCTCTGTTTATTTGGCTGATATCATAATGATAATCTTACCTTTTATACAAATCTTCTACCAGGAAACGTAGCAAGGCAGGCTTACTCTAATAATCTGTCCGCTCCTTTTCACAGGCTGAAATTCTCTCCCTTCCCCAGTATCTGTAAGTCCATCTCTGATAAGGACTTAGGTACTTTTTGAAAGTATGAAATCTTGACTAATTTCTCTTGAACCTCCACTATGTATAAGACAGAGATACGGATATTCCGTAATGGCTATGTGAAGACATAGCTCCAGGCCAGGAGTAAAAGGTCACCAACCAGAATTACTGTATAATCTGGGTTGTGTGAAATGCCAAAAGAAAAAAGAAGCTGAAGTCAAGAGTATAATACAAAGTAGAAAGTCCTATCTAGATCCGAGAATATTAATCATACAGAAGTGATGTTTGGGACAGAATTCGTGAGATATGAGTAGATTAAGATGCAGTTTTCTTTGGTGCAACACCGGACATACCCATCTTAACCACAGATCAGATAAATAGAAAGGAGAAGGCTTCTTTTAATTTTCCAAATAACTCTAGAAAATTAAGATATGCAGCAATTACAGATTAGGTAAATGCTAAAGTTAGAGAAGCATAAAGTAATGTACATGTCTTAGTCCAAAAATTTACAGTTTTAATAGTGCTGTTGGTATCTAAGATAATTTTCAGGCTTAATCCAAAGCTATTGTCACATTAACTGATTTTGCATAGAATAGATTAATTAGCTTGGAGCCATCCAGGTAAAGGCTTGTCCAAAGTCAGGTCTAAGAGCATTATACAATATTATTAACCCTGGTGTCATTTAGGGTGTTAATTAGAAACAGTTTATGAAGCATTAGGACATTGACAAGGTGACTGCAGAGTCTGAGGACTGAAGTTTGATGTCTTCAAATTGCCCAGACTTTACAGAGAAAGATAAAAGTAACACTTCTGTATCTCACAAGATCTGTGTTGGATTATAGCCTCCTTCATCCACTCCTAAATTCAATTTCATTAATATTAGACTACTTAAAGCTGATTTAAGAAAACAAAATTAGCAGCAGTGAGAACAGTTCCTAAATTATCCCTTAAGATTGGTACAGCTGAAATTCTCCACACAGGCATTCTACAAAAGGCAGGAGAATATTCTGAGAGTAAGTTACAAAGATAACTCAGCCCTGAGAGACAGTACTGTGTTATCTACCCTTTTGGCTAGGATACAGACCTTAGGCATGTGAGTTACTGGTCCAGTCAGTCTTTAAGGAGTAATGTCTTGGCTTACAGATCTAAGAATACCTCCTTGATGGCAGCCTTTGAAACCCTTAAATATACTGTTGACATTGAGGGGAGATAAAGGCTAAAACCTTCCAGGCAGTATGTAATCATGAAATTGGTGGTGTCTATTCAGACAGCCACAGCACTCTAAAAGATAGTAAGGGGAACAAGGACAAGTGTATGCTGAGCCTCACAGCCCCTTTCAGACCTCTAAGACAGATTTCCTATGTAACATTTATGTTACTGTCTATGCACTATTACTCGTTAGTGGTAGTTTTTTGGGACAGTGACGAGTTTTTATTTCACTGTTAATATGTCCCTTGCTTTAGCATAAGTTCTGTAAAATTTCCTAGTGCTCCGGAGACTACCGTGTCCATATTTTAAGAAATGCTATTGTTAAGGAGTTGAAAAGTCTTAAAAGGAAACAAGGAATGGACCCAGAAACCCTGGATGATCTATTGTTTTAAGTGTTCTGACACACTAAATTGTTTCCCTTCTGTTCCCATGCTTTTGGAAGATAACTTTTGATATATGTATAAACTCCAATAGAATTTTTTAGTTATCTACTGAATTTTAAGTTTAGAGAATTAGTGCAGTTTGTGTTTTGGGTTTTTTAAAATATTTGTTCATGTGTGTGCAAACCCAAGGGATCTCATGGATGCATGCTGAGGCTGTCTCTGCCACTAATACAGCCCCCGTTTAAATTGTTTTAGAAGTTAAAATATTTGACTTTTTTAGAAACTTGGATATGTATTTTGAATATTTAATTGCTCATAATTTTCATGTCAGTACATTAAAATTTAAAGTATTGAAATTTTAAAGCTTTTGAAGTAGCAGATCAGTTCTGTTTAATATGTATGTACAAATTTGATAGAGTATTTTGTCTCCAATTTATAGAAAGTAGTAAGTCAAAATTTATTTACCTTAGAATAAACCTGAAACTATTTTTGTACTTTTCAAGACATAGCCCCCTCCCAAAAAGAAGTGAAAGGAGAGACTCAAATAGATAATTTTCACTCATGTTCATAGCAGCATTATTTGCAATCGCCAAAAATATGCCAGTCGATGAGTGGATAAACAAAATGTTATATTATTCATACTTTAAAAGGACGAAGATTCTGACATGTTACAAGATAAATGGATCTTGAAGACATAGGTGAAAGAAACCAGTAACAAAATGACAGTATGTTGAATGATTCCATTTATATGAGGTAGTCATAGTCCTAGAGAAAAGAATGAGTAGTCAAAATCTTAGACAAAAAAAAACAACTTAGAAGCCAGAAGTGATGGCACATGCTTGCAACCCCATCTACCAGGAAGACTGAGGCAGGATGATCTGCACTAGCCTGAGCAATTTAGCAAGATCCTATCCTTAAATTGAGAAAAAGTGCTGGGGATGTAGTTCCACACCCCCTGGGCCTAATCCATAGTACCATTTTGCCCCCCTCCCCCAAATTGTAGAGAAAGAATGGTTGTTGCCAAGTGCTACAGAAAAGAGAAAATGGAGTTATGGATTATTGGGTTTAGCATTTCAGTTTTGTAGAAGGTTGGCAATGATCATGATATACAACATTGTGACTCTACATAATGCCAGATAACTACACTTAAAATCATAATTTTTTCGTTTATATATGTTTTACCACACTTTAAGGACATTGTTTCCCTCCCTCCAAATTTACAACTCATGAACTTTAACTTGTTAAATATAAATTAATGTGCTTTTTTAGATGCTTTGTTTTTAGTGTTGTGGTGGGAGTTTTGCAAACTTGAAGTTTTGCAAATCACAAATTTTTTAATTCTCTTACATGCTTTGGAAGATTAAATGAATTTGAATCTTATGAGAAGAATCTTAATCACAGTGTTTTAGAAGTAGAAGAAACATTATCTAGTTCAAACTCCTCATTTTGTTTATTTATGTTTTAGTACCAGGGATCGAGCTTAGGACTTTATGCTTGAGAGGTAAGCACAGTGCCCTGAGCTAAATCCCTGAGCCCAGACTTCTCATTTTATAGGAAAAAAATGAAGTATAGATTAGCTTCCCTAAAATTGCCAGCTGTTCAGAAATAAAACTAAAACTGAAAGCCATACCTTTTAATTCTTAGCTTTGTGAGTTTTGGGCTATACTCTGCTATGATGCTGTGTAAAAGACTTGATTACCTTCTCACTGGAAGAATTTACTAATTGCATTATTAGATCAAATAGTTAAAGCTGTCAGTGAAGAAGCAATGAAAGCCCAAAGAACATATACCTGAAAAACGCGGTAATTGTCACAACAGAATAATTTTTTAATATTAGTGTTCTAAGAATTGAAGAGGGTACTGCATCTAGAAAGCAAGAACTGTGTTACCAGTAGTATGATCCTCTTTTTAAGAAAGATTGTGTTCAACGTTTGTCATCAATAATCCTTGTTTCCTGAAGCACGTGACTACATTGATTAAATTATACTGTGCCATAGATAGACATTATGTAGTATGAAATGTGAAAGGTTTCCCAGAAACACCTTTTCCTTCTTACACATAAGGAGAAAATAATGTGTATTTCTGGGATGTTTCTAGACTAATAGGACTGCTTTTGTGAATTTTGGGAATACCCATGATGGAAGTCTTACAGTTGAAGTACCAAAAGCTTGTGATTTGGGGGAAACGTGTTTGTTCATGTTTTTAGCCTACACTCAGCAATGTGTAGAGGTGTATCTCTGAAAGCTCTATGATAATTGTACTTTCCAGTCACCAAAAGGTTTATAAGAATCTGATATTAACATATGCAACAATGGACGGCCTGTCTTACTCAATCAGGAAGACTTGATTCACTTGTTAGGTCATTGCTCCATTGGATCATCAGGATTGTAAAAATGTTTAGAATATTCCTGGGGTATGTTCAGAAATTAGTTGTCTGATAGTCACAAGGTGTTTTACAGCTTTTGTGGTTTGCTTGCAACTTCAGTATGCAGGGAACCTGTCAAAAACATGAGTTAAAACGTAGCCTAATAGGTTTGCATTGCTTATTTTTAATAAAATTAAAATTGGGTTAATAATAAGCCTATCTTAGAACATCTTTATCAAGATATAGGCTTCTAAAATAGTGTTGTGTTTGTAATCTCATTGACTTGTGTGTGCTTCATCAGTGAACAATAAGAAGAGCTATCAAAATTGCTTACCTATGTAGACTGTGATGGAGATGCCAGGATGGAAGGGGCTCCAGCTTCTGAAGCTAGTATGAATGTGAAGCACGTAAGTTCTGATTCTGAATTGACTGTGTTTCTAAGCCTCTAGTTCTGCACTGCTCAATAGCGCTTTTGAGATACTTGTTCTATGCTGTGCCACTAGCCATACATGAGGGAAAACAAAAGTATAGAGATGGCTACATTGAACTGTGTCACTTCTGTTCCAGTTTCATTACTTGGGCTATTATATAGGCTCTTCAATCTTAATTTCTATCTTTTACTGTAATATCATTATAGATAAAACTTTCTCACTTCTGGTACTTAGTGCCTAACTTTTTTCTACTAAAAAAATATATATATATAACTTGCCCTGACTGAACTATTTTGAGGTCATTGGTAAATGTTTACCATCTTCTCAGGGATTTTTTTGTTTTTATTTGTGTTTTAATCTTAACTCCAGTTCTTCTCACCAGTGGGGGAAAAGATCTTATTTTGGCATTGTCCAGTACATTTTCCAGTTTGACAAAAATCCTTCACTTTTCTAAACTCAGAATTACCAAGGCATTTGTCTGGTTTACCAAAACACACCCCAAGTAACTCATTGGCTCTATTACTCTCTATCTAGAATCTTACTAGTATTCAAATTTTTGATTTTTACCTAAAAAGTATCAGACAATTCCTTTTTAAAGAAAAAATTAGTTTTGCTGAAATTTTTTCTTTCAATTTGAAATATAAAAAAATCTAATACTTCAAAAAACTTTTCCATGAGTTTGTTTCTATACCCACATAGCACAGTCTGTGCAGTCTATTTCTTCAAGCAAAGTTGAATTTTCCCAGCACAGTCACCCAAATTTCACATCTTGTGATCTCATAGGCAGTGGAGTGGCTGCTGGTGATTCCTATTAGAGTTTTTAAAAAGGAGAAAGTACAGCCTACCTCATAGAGGTAAGTATGAGCTTTACAAGCTCTGTTTCTGCACAAGATAATGTATATCATTCTAAGAACCTCCTTTTAAATTTACAGATCACTGTAAGTGTTCTCTGCTCCATCATTATAATGAAAATGAGCATTTTGCCAAATTTTTTTCCAGGTGAATATTCAGTCATGTGTGTCTACACACACACACAGCAGTTTGAACCTAGAGCCTTCACAATGAGTGACATTCCCTGCCTTTTTTGTTATTTTTTATTTTGAGATAGGATCACAATAGCATTCACAGTTTTACATTACATAAAGTACATATTGTGTGTACTTTAATAAATCCTACCACTCCGTCAGGGAGTTAGCTCAGTGGCACTGCACCTGCCTTGCAAGTGATCCTCAGTACCTAAGTAAGTAAATAAATAAATCCTACTTACCAGTTACATACTTGGTTTTGATAAGATGGTGCCTAATTCACATGATGTTCTTAAAGGATACTAAAATGAGTATAATATTCCTTTATTTGATATTGGTATACTTAGACTGAGTTATTATATAATCAGCTTTGTTAGTGTTAGGATGACTTCCCCTAGGTCACTGGGGTATGTTGGGCACCTGGCCCCACTTGCACAGACCTAAATTCTGACCTTTTTTCCCTTATTTTTCATAGTTGAATGTCTGGTGTCATTTTAGTCCACTCTGAATTTACTATCTTGCTGTTAATCAAACATCTTATATTCGTTCATTTCTAGTGTTGTTAAACGTCTGGTTTTATTTTTTTCCTAATTTCTTTACCTGTCAGTTTCATTTAAAACAGATTTTAATTTTTGTAACCAAAGTAAGCATCAGTGTGGCTGGAGGTGTATGTTCAGTGGTAGTATTTGTTTAACGCAAGCAACACCTTGGAGTTCAAGTCCCATTTCTGAAATGCCCCCCATCCCAAAGCATCAAAAGTGACTTTTTTCTTATAGTAGTTAACAAACCAATCTTTACATTTTTGCACAGTCTTTCTGTTTTCAATTATTTTGGTCTGTGAATGTTTAGAGGTTTTTAAAAATAGCTTTAAAAAATAATGTCTGGGAACTGTTTCTGTTACTCCTTATCATTGGAACTTCCAGAAACCTTGTTGTTAAATAGACTGACCTATAACTAATTAGTTACAGAGTCTCTAGGTGACATGATAAATTCTGATACCCCACAAAAAAAAACTATGATATTGCCCCCCAGATTTAGCCATCAGTGAAGCCAAATTCAAAGTAATTCATCTTGGGCTTTAGAATGTATTTCTTAACATTAAATCTAGTATAGCAAAATTTAAGTGATTTATTATCTCCATCTTACACTCTGAATAGGATGAGGCTTTAAATTATAAATGGTATTTAGACCACAGTTCTCAAAATACCACACAAAGTACAAAAAGGATAGCATTTCTTTTTTTTTTTTGGTACCGGAGTATTGAACTCGGATCCGTGCGTTTGCACAGCAGGCCACAAAACCACTGAGCTAAATCCCCGGCCCAAGGGTAGCATTTTTAATGTTTCCTAGACCTGTAAAAGACATATGAGTTCTAGTTCTGTTCAGTATAACATAATCTTGAACCTTAAAGAAGCAATGGTCATTTGCAGATGTTAATACTATTAGTTGATCCCCTTTACCAAGAAACTATTAGAAAGAGAATGAAAAGAGATTTTTATCCAGAAATCATTGTATCAGAAATTGACAGGAGTCATGTCAGGAGTTAGTGTTAGAAAAGAGGAAGGAGATGTAGTGGGTCATTCTATTTAGGGACATTTTTAACATTAGTCTTTGTTTTGCTGGGAAAAAGTCTCTGTTCATCCTTTTTCTTCGTTATTGAACAAGAAAAAGTTAACCAGGAGAAACGACTTCTTAAATTATTTCATATAATTTTAGGAAATCCCTCTTGCTCTAACTGAAATAACCAAGTATCCTCTGTAGGGGTGAGGGCATACATAGCTCAGTGATAGAGCACTTGACCTAGAATATGCAAAGGAAAACCTTAATAGGCCATCTGTTTAAAGTGAGACAACCTTTCATTTTGTGTGTTGATTTCAAGAAGGGCAAGATTTCCTCCTTCCTGGAAGACTGTCCTATTCTTCATAATGCACTGAATAATTTAGTACTAACAACATATTTACTTCCACTTGCTCCTACTCCACAACGCTCGGGTTCAGGGATTTTTATTTGACTGCTTCTCTTTTGTCCCCACGTAAGAAAATAAGTTTAGTAGTTTCTCCTTCTCTACTTCCTTCTTTTTCCTATTCCTCACCCCTTCTTTTGTGGGAGCATCTTAGATACAAAGAGTTGAGTTAATCTTACTAATCTGCCAACTCATTAATTTCGCAAATACTAGAAATCTTACTGTCCTTTAGGTACTCTGGCCCTAGAGGTCCATTTGTAAGCAAGCAGATGTGATTGTTGCCATCTAGAATTTATCAGTCTGTGAGCAGGCTCTGCCCTTGTTAATTTAATTTGTATTTTTTTCTTCACCCTCTGTCTTTATTTCCCTTTCCATAAATATATAGTCTGATATACTTGGGTTGTGTGTCGGGGGGGGCGTTGTTGGTTTTTTGTTTTTTGCGGTACCAAGGATCAAACTCAGGACCTTGCATTTTTGAGGCAGGTGCAGTGCCATTGAGCTAAATCCCTGATATACATGTTCTTGATGATGTATAAATCTTTATGAGTCTTTTTTATATTTATGGTATTAGATCTGTTTATTCCTTTTTTATTCTAGTATATTTTTAAGCTCTAGCCTTCCAAGTCATCTTTCTGACTACAGATAATATTCCATTATCTGCATCAAACACGCTTACTCATTTCCCCACTGATGGCATCTGTGTTACTTCTGATGTTCAGACATAAATAACTTGGCAGTGAATACTCTTGTACATTACCATATAAAACTGCAAGTTTCTTTGGACTTACCCAAGGGTAGGATTCTTACCTACCCTCTTGTAGGATGGCTTACCTGCATTTCACAAAGATTCCTATTTTATCCTATTTTTAACATCACTGAATATTACTGAGTTTTGTTTTTACTATAGTTCTGAAGTGCTGTTTCTTGCATTTCTAATGGTGAGTTTGAGTCTTTTCCTCATATTTGTTAGGCCATGTGAATGTCTTTCTGTGAATTTTCAAGTTACCTGTTATTTTCTTCCTCTTGCTTCTGCGAAGGTTCTTATATTTTATTTTACTTATTTTTGTGGTTTAGACAATGGAACCCAAGGCTTTGCTAGACAACCACTTCACTACTGAACCACATACCAGCCGTCATATTTTAAGTATTATGTCCATTACAGTTTTGGATGATGAAGTCTTTTTTCCCAGACTTTTTTTTTTCTGAATAGGTATCCTTCATTTGAATAAAGATAAATCTACTAAGTTGTGTATGTGTGGTTTTAAGTTTTTGTAGGTTGCTCTTTAGGTCTGTAATCTGCCTGAAGTTTGTCATATACTGATAGGGATAAAACTATTGCTTACGTAGTAAGTTTTCCCAACGTCTTTTACTAAAGAATCCATCTTTTCCTACTTTGAAACCTGCCATATTCTTGTTCATATGTGAGTCCATTAAGCTGTCTTTTCTTAGTAGGTCTGTTTCTGTATTAGCATCAGTCTTTATTACTTTAACGTTTGTTATTGTGTAGTCTGTCTTCTTATCTGGGAGGGAAAATTCCCAGCTACCTTGCACAATACATATATATCTTTGCTTTTTCTTTTCAGAATTAGTTTTTCATAGATTTTGTGTGTATGTGACTGTTTTATTAGGATAAAGTTCACATACTGTAGAACTCACCCATTTAACATGCATGCTTCAGTGATTTTTAATGAATTTGTTCAGACTTGTGCAAACATTACCACATAAATTTTACAACATTTTCATTATTCCATAAAGAAAGTTCATTTCCTTTAGTCCTTACTTCCCAACCCACCCATCTTCCACGGCCCTAGACAATCACCAGTCTACTTTTTATCTTTATAGATTTGCCTCTTCTGGACATTTCATATAGATCTTTTTTTTTTTTTTTTTTGTACCGGGGATTGAACTTGGGACTTTGTGCTTGCGAGGCAGGCCGCGGCACCACTGAGCTAAATCCCCGGCCCGTGGACATTTCATATAAATGGAACCATATGTTAAATGGTCTTTTGTGATTGGCTTCTTTCATTTAGCATAATTTTTTTAAGGTTCATCCACCTCATGGCATGCATCGTTGCTTTGTTCCTCTTTATTTTATTTGTATGAATATAATACATTTTGTTTATTCGTTCATCAATTGAACATAGTGTTATTTTCACTTTGGGGCTATTATAAATAATAGTGCTGTGAACATCTATGTACAGGTTTTGGTGTGGACAGTTTTTCATTGCTCCTAGGTATATACTTAGAAGTGAAATTTCTTGGTAAAATCATAATTCTGGGGTGATTTTTGTTTTGTTTTTTGTTTTGAGAGACTACCAAATTTTTCCAGATTTGATCCATCAATTTCCTTCCCACCAGTAGTTTATAAGTGCTCTAATTTTCTATATTCTAGCCATCCCTGACTACTTGCCTTTTATATTATAGGTGTTGCTATTGAAAAGTGAAAAATTCTTGTTCTCTAGTAAGTAATCTCTTATTACTTTGTAAAAAATTTTGGGGTCTTTTTTTTATTCCTGATGTTTTTCATTTTTACCAAAAAGTGTCTAGCTGTGAGCGTTTCCCCATGTTTGGCCCCTTTTGAGCTATTTCAATCTGAATTGTTATCTTTAATTCTAAGAAATGCTTGGCCTTTATTTTCTCCTCTGTATTATCCTGAGACCTCTTTATAGTGTGGATATTGCTTTCTCTGCTGTTAATCTGTTTATATATTAAATTTTCTTTTCTGTTTTCTCTCTCTTCATCACCTACCCTCAAATTGCATATTTGGAGATTTCTCAGTCTGGTCTTTTCTGTTTCTCTCTTTCTCTCTCTCTTTCTGGATTTATTGTAACTTGTTTTAAATCCCTATTTTGTCTGGTTCAAACTTTTGCTGCTTCTGTAAATTATTGAATTTGTTGTTTCTCTTAGGGTTTTCTTATACTCCCAAATCTTTTATTTTTCCCCTAGTACTATTCTGTCTTTCCTCTCTAGGAGTGTGTGTGTGTGTGTGTGTGTGTGTGTGTGTGTGTATGTGTAACAACTAAATGATATTTTTATTCAGGTAACTTTTTAAGTTGGATTTACAATTAGCTCAATTTAACAAGCTGTTTCAGTGACTTTTTTTTTTAGATCAAAAAAATGAAAATTTTTTCCTCAGTAACTCAGCTCAGATCTACAAAAACTTAGCTTTATTTTGTTTATATGTACTGTGAAATTTTTCAAACAGAAAAGGAAACAGTAACTTTTTAAAAGCCTGACTTAAATTGCTGTCCTGTATCAAGCTTGTTATTTGGAAGGTAAAAATTTGTGAGTTGTCATTAAATGGGTCCCAGTTAGCTCACTTTGGGACAGCGGACATGGGAATAATTTCTTCTGCCATCCTGAAGAAGGTTGTGTATTTTCACTGGCTATGACCCTGGCACTGCAGCCATTCTTGTTTTGCTTCTTTCCTTTGGTGTTCATCTGCAGAAGCATCTCTGTGCCATTACCTGTGTTCAGTCGCCAGGTGATTTCAGAACTAGTTTATTACTGTGTATAAGTCTTCATGTCTAAGTGGTAAATTATAGGAACATAGTCTAACTATATCCACTTTACTTACTAATCACACTTTTAATTGGCAGTTGTGGGTCAGTAGTTACAGCATGTAAGGTAATTGAGGGTGAGAAATAACCATAGTCAGATACTAAACAAAGCATTGATATATTGTACTTCCTACTTCATTCCCCACCCCCACCCCCAGGTCATCTCCTGAAACAGACCCTTTCTGTTGCCATCTTCATCAGATTTTTTAAATCTTCCTATTGCAAGATAGTCAGATTCTGTCGTGGACACTGCTAATTACACCAGTGATGGCGAACCTTTTAGAGCTTTCAGTAATAACAGACACCTGACTGTGGCACTCGTGCCATAGGTTCACCACCACTGCATCACACATTCTTTGCCTCCTTTGCCCTGCGCATGCCCTCAGCATCCTCCAGTTCATGTTAGCACTAGAGGTGACACCTAGTTCTCACTTCTATTCTAATTCTTGTTCCAACAAATTTATTTAAAAGGCTGAAAAGAAATAAAGGTAGAATAACAAGTAAAAGTGTTTTTGATATTCAAGACACTTTTCTGCCCTTCCCTTGCTCATCTTTTAAAGTCCTTCATGTTGTACTTGTATCTCTCTTCCTGTGCTGTTTCTGCTCTGAGAAATTAACACATTTGTATTGAGTCTCAGAGAATATATTTTCATTCAATGGTGAGTGAAAAGGACATTCTTCTCTTCTTAAACATCTCAACCCTATTGCTCACCTAAGGGGAACTATCTTCTCCGTATAATGATGTATAATTTTTCCTATCTTTTACTTTGGAGAAAGTTTAGTGTGCTACCAAACCTTTAAGTAATATTTTATTCATTCTTTAAACATATGAAGTGCCTACAATGGGACAGGTATTGTAATAGTGTTCAGAGGTGAACAAAAAATCTGAACCATCAATCTTAACGTCTTGTATACGTTATAATGTACTTAAGATTTCAATGTGTAGAGCACTGGCAACTTCCATAAACTTTAATATTAAGTAATTGTTTTGAATTCCCCTTTCCAGGAATTAAGCAATGGTCTGTGTCAGCTAAAAAGAGAGTTTGAGAAAGGGTAAAAATAGACAGAAATGCTGATGGTGCAAAAATAAGTACTGTGTTTATTTTGCCCAAGTTTTTAAAAAAGTATTATACTAAAAAAACGGGAGGACCATTCTGGAATGTGCCAACTATGTGGCTGTCACTGGATTGTATACCTCCCTGACATCTTTTTTGATCTTCACAACCACTATGTTCAGTGTAGGTATTGACTGGCCTTGTTTACTTATGAAGAAAATGAAGATCAAAGAGGTAAATAATTTGCCCGAGGAGACAAAGCTAGTGTTAAGTTGGGATTCCACCCCAGCTCTCTGTGTTCTTCATCCAACATGAGGAGATTTAACTTTTTTTTTCATAGCTGACTTCATATTTTAGCCTTTTTTGAGTGTGGGCAATAAGTATGTACATAGGTACAAGTCTACATATATATTATTTTTTTACATTTTATAGGTTATTTGAACCACCTTACTGTGATAAAATGAAAGGCTGCTTTCCCACAAGAAGGATTTTAGAACCTGTTTGCGTGAGAGTAGGAGTGACTAGCATCAAATTCTGGCTCTACCACTGCTTCACCTTGTGTACTTTTCTTATTTTACTTTATTATGTAATCCCTAGCTTCTTCATGAGATTCTGATAGTCTTTATTGAGTTACACAGAAATTGCAAGATAATCTAAAGATAATTCATGCCTTCTATTATCTTAATACGTTATCTTTCACATTTTTGTTATGTATAATAATCACTACTATTTGAAACATACAGTGTTTGAGTTTTATCTACAGGCTAGGAATATTTGCCTCACTCTAGGATTTAATGTATTTCTAGAAAGATGCCAAGATCTATTGAGGCAGATACTTAGCAGACATGAACCACCAATAATAATTACACATGCCTTTATTTTAACCCATTGTACAAGAATGCAGAATCCACAGTTATTAAAAACTTTTGCTTTCTCTTTTTCTTTTTCAGAGGATGAATAATCTTTCATTTAGTGAGCTATGTTGCCTCTTCTGCTGTCCACCTTGCCCAGGGAAAATTGCTTCAAAATTAGCATTTTTGCCACCTGATCCAACTTACACACTGATGTGCGATGAAAGTGGAAGCCGCTGGACTTTACACCTCTCAGAACGAGCTGACTGGCAATACTCTTCTAGAGAAAAAGATGCTATGGAATGTTTCATGACTAGAACCAGTAAAGGCAACCGAATTGCCTGTATGTTTGTGCGTTGCTCACCCAATGCCAAATACACTTTACTCTTCTCACATGGAAATGCTGTTGATCTTGGTCAGATGAGCAGCTTTTACATAGGACTGGGATCACGGATTAATTGTAACATATTCTCATATGATTATTCTGGATACGGTGCAAGTTCTGGAAAACCAACAGAGAAGAACCTATATGCAGATATTGAAGCTGCTTGGCTTGCTCTTAGGACAAGGTAAAGTGTGATTGGGAAGTATTTTTCACATTTATGGTAGTTATCCAAAATTGTACTGCATTAATATAAAAGTTGTTTTTATTATACATGCCTTGAACTACTATAGAAAGATTGTACTTACAAATATATACTTAGGAATCATTAAACTTTTAGATTACGATTTTAAATTTTGTATAATAACCACAACAGCTCTTTAAGACAACTCAGGTTGGTATGTATATTAATGCATGTGGTATGTGACTTTTTAAATTTTTAAATCAAATGATAAATGTTTGCTTTGATGAACTCTCTTATTGAGGTGTGGTATTCAAATATTTGTTCACAGTTGTAGCCTTTCAGTGAAATTAGAGAAAATGATATTTAAGTAATCATTCACTTGATCTGTCATTATTGAGAGAATTGAAACCCTAACAGGTTTACATTATTTTATTTAATTAATTTATTTATTTTTTTGGTCCCAGGGATCCAACTCAGGACCTTATGCTTGTGAGGCAGGCGCGGTGCCACTGAGCTAGATCTCCAGCCCATACATTATTTTATATAATTATTTCTTGGGCACTGTGATGTAAATATACTTTATTGGAATGATTAAAATTATTATTTTAAATGAGATTTTACTTTACATTCTGGACTCTTAAAATTTGGAAAGGCCATTTCAAGTTGTTGTTTTTTGAAGTAATGTTTTGATAATGTGAGAAATTTTTATTATTTTGTCAATTATTTTTTGATTATAACAAAGAATATACATTTGGAGACTGGAAATTACATTAAATTTTCCTAGTCACCAAGATACATACAAATTTTTCTTGAAAAATATCTATTTTGTAGACTTGAGTGTATTTTCTCATGAATCAGATTAATGTTCAATAAATAGATAGGTATCTTATGTAACTTATTTGTCATAAGATGCCTGACTTTTAAGTGTAAGCTAGCAGGCATAAAGAAAACTCATTGTTTCTAATTTAATGTTTAAATATTAATGGTAACAGGGAGAACCTCCTTAATTTTGTTAAAGGATATAACCTGTTTTAGAAAATGTCTAAAAATATGTCCTTCTCCAAAAGTGTGAAGTTACACTTTCAGCAAAATTCCATATAAAGGGAATTACTAGGTATGTGTGGTAGCATATACCTGTAATCCCGGCTACTTCAGTAGGCTCAGGAAGTTAGAGGAAAGCCTGTGCAACTTATTAAGACCCTGTCTCAAAAAACTGAAAAGTCCGGGGATGTAGTTGGGTGCTACCTGAGTTCAGTCCCCAATACCAAGGGGGAAAGGGGAGGGAGTAGGGGAGATTTTTAATTGAAATTAAATGAAAACATAGATTTGAAGAGTTAAAATAGTAGTAAGGAGTTAAAAGGGGGATGGTAAAAATTATTTAGTATTTTAAAAACAATTCACATGTCATAAATATCATACTTTTAAAATGTAATGTCAGTGAAATAATATGGCTTAAACTTGCTAAGGTAAAACAGATGGTCTTTATTATTAGTACTTCTAAGCAACATAAAAGGATGATGTTACTGAAACAAAACATGATATTCAGTATTCTATATTTGTGAGAAAATCTATATAATCAGCTTTCCTTTCTTATGTCAGATATCAATTTAAAGAAAACTTTCTAAAATGATTTTTTCTTGATTTTTTTCACATATTTGTTGATCATTTTTAATAAAAAAGGCAGAATAAATTTAAATCATCCTATAGATTCTTAGCAATTCTGTATTGTCTCTCATGTTGCACCCTAAATACAATTGGAACAGTTAGTAAGTATAAGTAGTCTTAGGAAATATATTTAACTTCTCTGAGCCTGTTTCTTTATCTGTTTAAAAAGGTTGAGTAAAAGATTACCCAGATAATTTCCATATATATATGTGTGTGTGTGTGTGTGTGTGTGTGTGTGGTATACATATTTGCGATACGTGACTTATAATTCTTTTACTTAATAAAAGTAAAAAGTTAAGGCTTAAGTGAAAAAGAGAAATAATGAATTTAAATAATTATTGTTTGAGTGATCACCTTTTCAGAAAATTGATATGCCTAATAACCTCAGTTTCTGACCTTCTGATGAACCAACAGAAAATAAGGTCCTGATGTTCACTCTGTGGGCCTCAACAATTCTTAAGCTGTCTGTGTTGTAGTGGAAAGAGCTCTGGCCTGGGAGTTGGTATACCTGGTCCTCATTATAGATCTGTCATTAACTTATTGTGACTTTGAGCATCTCATTAAACAGCTCAACTAGATTGATGGTCTCAAAAGTCCTTTTGATTCATACTGTCTGAAATTATCACTGCTTATAGTTCGCTGATACTTCATTGGCAGCTACCCATGTTTCTCTAGAGCAGTGATGACTAACCTTCTAGCGCTTTGAGTGATAACAGCCTGCTGCAGCATGAATGCCATAGGTTCGCCACCACTGCTCTAGAGCCTTGCCATTGCCATCTTTAGCCGAAAACCCATAATTGCCATCAGCAGTTGTTGTTGTTCAGCTTTTAATAATGTAGTGTTGAATTGTGCCAGTGCCGTTAATGTTCATTCTCCCAATTTCTTTTCTTTTTTTTTTTGGTACCAGGGATTGAACTCGGGACCTTGCGCTTGTGAGGCAGGCATCGGAACCACTGAGCTAAATCCCTGGCCCTCTCCCAATATCTTTATTTCTGTGTAAAGGAAAAAAGCTTTTCTCAGTTTAGTCACATTAAGAGTAAATTCCACTGCTGGGGATCTTCCCCAAAGAATTAAAAGAATCATACCACAGTGATATATGTGCACCCATGTTCATAGCAGCACAGTTTGTAATAGCTAAAACTTGGAAACAGCCCAAATGCCCATCAACTGGAGACTGGATAAAGAAAATGTGGTTTTTTAATAAAATGGAGTACTACTCAGCCATAAAAAATGAGAAATTAGAGACATTTATAGCTAAGTGGATGCACATTGAGGCGATACTCAAGTGAAATAAATAGGACACATGTGTAAATACTGAATAGTTTCTCTGGTGTGAGAAACTGAAAGTGTAAATAAGGACTAAATGTATAATAGGTAATGTGAAATAGGAAGAAAAGGGGCAAAGGGGAAGGAATTGGGAGGGCTAGGGGAAAGGATAGAAGGGAATGGGATTAATATGAGAAAATGGAAAAATAGGAACAAAATCTTTGTAAATAGGGAGGACTGGAGGGGTTGAAGGGAGGGCTGGGCAAGAGTGAAAAATAAGAACCAAGAGAGACTATGTAAAGGTGCAAATTTCCGATGATGAATGTCATTATTTTGTATACCTAAAATGTACCAATGATTAGAATGAATAATCGATAATGTAAAATAGGAAGAAAAGGTCCAAAGGGTAGGGGTAGTGGGAGGAGCAGGGGAAAGGAAAGAAGGGAAAGGAAAAATGATGAGAAACGGAAAAAATGGAAATAAAAGTCTTTGTAGGTGGGGAAAGGTGGAGGGGGTGAAGGGAGGGCTAGGAATGGGGAAAAAATAAGAACCAAGATGCATTATGTAAAGGTACAATTCCCAATGAGAAATGTAATTGTGTTGTATACCTACAATGTACCAATAAAAGAATTTAATACAAAAAATATATATCTATGACAGGAAAATCAAAAGGAGATTACTAGAGAAGAGAAAAGAGATCAGTATGATCATGGAAAGAAAGGAAAAGGAGGTTAATGAGGGGGTGAAAATAATCAAAGTACGTTACATACATGTTCAAATATACCAAGATGAAACTCATTATATAACTAACATGGCATAATAAAATAATTTTTATAAATATCTCTAAAAAAAAAAAAGAGTAAATTAGGACTGGATGGAACCCACCTTTAGATTATATCCCAAGTGTTTGTGTAGGACTGATTAGAAGAAACTATTGGGAGGAATATCATTACCTGGATAGTTCACATAATCTTTTCCTGGAAGAGAACATGTGGATAGTTTGCCTTGCTCTTTCCTAGTGAATGTTCAGATTCTCGGAAAGCTCTCTTACCTGTCTGAAGGTCTAGAAGCTGCTTTGCAAATGGCTCTTAACTACCAGCACTGATTACTCTGTGCCTTCTAAATAGGCCAACTAATAGTTCTTGGAACATAACTATTTTATTAAGTCAGTGAACTTGTATTTAAAATCTCTGGCAGTGTTAAAAGGAGGAAAATAGTACTCTTGGAAGTCTCTTCATAATTCACTGAACTGTATTGTGTTTGAAATTCTAGTTTATCTGTTCATCTTTTCAGTTATCGTACATTATTGTACTCATTTCATAACCGTAGTCTTATGTAGCATTTCATCAGTATGACCAGTTTAGAAAATAAAAATGAGCTGTTCTCAGTGTCTGGAGAAATAAAGAACTTGTTATATTGTTAAATAAACACTAAATATACATTAAACACCAGTCCATTAAAATATTAGTGATATAATTGGGCCTTGTGGCACACAATTGTAATTCCAGCTACTTGGCAGACTGAGGCAGGAGAATTGCAAGTTCAAGGTGAGCCTGGCCAAGTTAGTTGAGACCCTGTCTCAAAACAAAAATTAAAAGGTCCAAGGTGTAACTCAGTGGTAGAGTGCTTGACTACTGTACTCAAGACCCTTGGTTCAATGCCCAGTAGCACAAAAATAAAAACAAAAGAGTAATCTGGTGTGTTCCACGCTTAGTCAACAATGTGCTAGGTTGAATTACTAGAGCATAATAAGTGATTTAATACATAAAGATTGAAATTTTAAACAATACCAGCAATTATTTCTGAAAGGTTAAATTAAACAGGTGAAATAAGCTTATAGTATAGAGCTTGCTGTAGCATTAAAATTGATGGTGATAACTGGGAAACTTAATTTTTAATCGTAAATTACTTGACATTGTCTCATCCTACATCATTCTAATGTTAAATCTTCAGAAATGATGGGACATTTTCTTCCAGTCCAACTTTTTTTTTAACTTCTGAATTTTGTAGGTATGGCATTCGTCCTGAAAATGTGATTATATATGGCCAAAGTATAGGGACAGTACCATCTGTGGATCTTGCTGCTCGGTATGAGAGTGCTGCTGTTATTCTTCATTCTCCTTTGACCTCAGGAATGCGAGTTGCTTTTCCTGATACCAAGAAGACCTACTGTTTTGATGCATTCCCAAAGTAAGTGGCAATATTCAAGATAGTGCAATTCCAAGAAACTTGAATTTTTTTTCTATCACTTAAGACGTTGATGACACAGTTCATTCAGCCATGAGCCTCTATTCTTTATTAATTATCATATAGGAATTGTGAAAAAAAATTAGTTTGAAGAGTATTGGCAGGTGTCCAGTAAGAAAGTCAAAATGTTTGACCAATATGTAGAAGGAGGATATTATACTCTACACAGTGTCACTAGTATTAGACACAAGAGAATGAAATTGTGAAGTAAAATTGGTAGAACTGGTTGTACATTTGGGTGTGAGATACTATAAAGAGAAGAACTTTAATAAGATCCCAGTTTCTCCCTTGAGCTGGTAATGAATAATGGTACCATTAAGTGAGATACCTAACGGTGAGGGAAAGGAATAATAAGTAGAGGAAAAAATTAGTTAATGATATCTAATTTACAAAAAAAAGGAAACTGCAAAATAATTGAATCTTATGAATTAAGAGTATAGACATTTCCTTATTTAATGACTGAGTTACCGTCCTGAGACTAGGTCGTTCATTGAATTTGGTCGCTAAGTGAGGAATTGTATATAGTATGTAAATTACAGTATTCAAAATAAAGAAATGGTTGAGGGAAACTCCAACTTCATGACTTTGCTTTTGTTTGCATAACTCATACAGTACTGTAATATATAACAACAAAACTACAGTACTGTACAGTACAATCAGCAAAAGTTTTAGCACTGTGTATAAACAAGGTGTCTGTACAAAAAAGATATTGAGGCTCTGCTAATAATACATACAGAACTGTACAAAAAAATAGAGTGGGCCATAAATCTGAATAGCGTACCTGGGTCGCATGTGTAGTCGTCAAACATGTAGGTTGTTAAATGAGGAATATCAGTATTGTCACCACAAACCCTGCAAACATACAGTGTTACACAGATTTGAAAAAGGGCAGCTACTTCATGCTTCTCACAACAGGAGGTAGTTCCCACCTATTTTTAGTTTTCCCTCCATACTGTAGTTGGAAAAAATTGATGACCTAATTTTTTCAAAGAGGGAGAAGGTATAAGATTTTGGTAACTCTTAGGCTTCCCTTTCATTGGTTGGCTACAACATAAAGGATTTTTGTGTGTGTGTGAATGACAGGTCAGAAGCCATGTTATCACTTGGTTGTTTGGAACAGCAAAGGTTATTTCAAAAAGTTTTTTTCATGATTGGCTAGAAAAGTGTCATTTTAGTAGAGAAACAGGAGAATGTGATCTTATCACTACTGCAGGATATGGGAAGTTTGGAGTTGGTTGGTTTTGTTTCCCTTTTTTTGGCAGTGCTTTCAAATCCAGGGCCTCTTGTATGCTAAGAAAGCATTCTACCGCTGTGGGTGTTTATTTTGTTTTGAGTTTTTCTTTTAGATAATGATATCTATTAAACCATTTCTGTTTAGCTGAATGATAGGAATTAATAAAGAAAGGTGGTTTAAGTGACACTTAACAACTTACAGTTCTGTCTAGCTCCCTCATTCAGTTCTGTCTAGCTCCTTCATTCATATCTAGGATACCCAAAGAAAGAAGCAGTGCTACCCATAAATAAAATATTTTAAAAAGTCATACATTTTTTATTTTTTTAAGTCTTAATTCCTCTATTACTGAACATCTTTTTCACCGCAAATAGTATAAATAAACATTTGTCTTACCAAATACAGCCTTGAATTATTTCACTGATTATTTCTTCCTTTATAAGATTCCATTCTCATTTTACAGTTATATTGTCTTATCTCTCAAGACTTTTGAAAAGACTTGTTTGTAAGGTTCTCTGCATAGTTTGTCCTCCAAGTTACCTTTTAAAAATTCTGTTTGTCTTTATCTTTTTCTTATATTTGAAGTGTTTTCTCTTGATACCTTACAATTTTGGCTATCTGCTAATAGGTAAGAGTGGAGAACTAAAGAGCTGATCTGGTACAATCTCCAGAGAAAGCTCTTTCTAAAGTTTTCCCTTGCAAGATGAAGGCCTGCTGCCAACATTCTTGGGAGTCAAAAATCATCTTTTGAAATGTTACTCAAAATCTAAGACATCCATCCCTTCTGAGCTGATTTTATACAGTTTCTGATTGAATTTTCTGTTATAGAACAAGAAAAGTTATACTTCTTTTTACATAGTTAACTTATCTTTTTTTCTCCCATTTCTTTACCCTGCAGTATCGACAAAATCTCTAAGATAACCTCTCCAGTATTAATAATTCATGGGACTGAAGATGAAGTCATTGACTTTTCACATGGCCTCGCGTTGTTTGAGCGTTGCCAAAGACCTGTGGAGCCTCTGTGGGTTGAAGGAGCAGGACACAATGATGTGGAACTTTATGGGCAATACCTTGAAAGGTTGAAACAGTTTGTGTCCCAAGAACTGGTAAATTTGTAAAACATTCTGTAAATTTGCATATTGAGTTTTCTTTTCTTGCTGAACTGCACTCTTTGGTAAATAACATGAAACCTGAAGATTTTGTTTGCAAATCATGTCAGTTGCCTTCATAAATGTACAGGTAATGATTTGTTAACAAACTTAATGAAGGTTTTAGTTACCAGAACCAGAAACTGGAAATAACAGTATCAAGCAGTCAGGCTGTGTAATTTATATTTTTCTGTGAATTTTTTTTTTTAAACATCAAAATGAGTACTGTATGAAATTTTAATTCTATAAAAGTCAAATGCTGTAAAAGTATTGCCAAATGCTTTTGCA
This sequence comes from Heterocephalus glaber, assembly GCF_000247695.1. Next base: position 1,211,255 of record NW_004624736.1, read on the forward strand.
TATCAGAAACATTTATAAATATTTTTAAAACCTCTCAGTATACTAAATTTATCCTGGTATACAAATGTAATACTCTTTCAAAAGCGGTATATCTAAAGCAGTTCAAGTGCACAGAATAACTAAAAAATAAATGAAAAAAAATGCAAGTTAACTAGAATTTACCCTGCTGTACAGGGATAGAGGCTTGAATGGTTATTTTACTGTAAAATACGTTGAATTTTCTGTTTTCTCTGGTCACAATACATTTATCCAGAAAAAAAAGAAATGAAGTCTTAATTATTATGCCATCTGTCAATTTGCTAATTAGTTACATTATAAATGAGAAGTCATGATAGCACTGGATTTGAACTAGATTGGATTTACAAGTTTGATACTGTGAGGCAACTATTTAAAATTTTCATTTAGTTATTTAAAAGGCAGTTAGGGCTTTCAAACCTGATTTTATTTTACATTTGACTAATCTTACAGAGTTGAAGTACTCTTTATCATATAAAAACCTGAAAGTTGATTAATTGTTCTTTGTGACCACAACTAGACTGGCTATTTGTTATTACTATCTGAGAATTTCGTGGATTTACTCCTATATGTAGGAGGTAAGAAAACATTTCACTCATAAGTTTTATATTAATCAATATAGTAAAAAATAAAGCTCACACACAAAAACTAAGTTGCCTTTTCTTGAATGAATCCTGCCTGATTAAAACAATGAAAGCAAAAGAAATTTAATGGTATGTAGTTTAATTTGTAAATGAGTGAATATTAATATACACTGTGGATATCTTTTAAGGCCTTATGTAGCTTTAATTGTTCTGCTTGTACTGTGGTTATGTCTTAAGACTATAGTATATGATTCTCTTCAAAGTATATCAAGTATTGTGAATGCTTTGGTTCAAATGTGTCAGATTAACAGTAAAACAACAAATATACCACTCAGCTGTGCTTGTTTGCCTTCTTCCATGCTCCTCACCCCCATTTTAGAAAAAGTGAAGAAATAACCATTTACCTTTATAGGACAGAGTTCTAAAGTTGTATGAATTTTCTATAGCTTCCACAAATAGGAAACATTCGGTCCTGGTCTGGTTTATTTTATTTAATATAACATCCTCCAGTTCCACCCATTTTTTGTACAAATGACAGGATTTCACTCTGTGGCTGAATAATACTTCATTGTATATATAAAATTTATTTGAATCATCTGTTGGTAGGCATCTATATTGATTCCATAGTGTAGGTATTGTGAATAATGCTGCCACAAGCATTGGCATCTCTTTGGTATGCTGATTTCACTTTCTTTGGATATAAACCCAAAAGTGGAATTAGCTGGGTCATATGGTAGATCTGTTTTTAGTTTTATTTTGAAATCTCCATACTGTTCTGCATAGTGGCTGGATTAATTTATATTCCCACCAGCAGTGTAGAAGAGATCCTTCTTCACATTCTCTTCAGTCTGTTATATATAGTGTTCTTTAATAGTAGACATTCTGATTGGGATGAGATGGTATCTTATTGCAGTTCTGATTTGCATTTCCCTGATAGCTAGTGATATCAAGCATTTTTTCATATACTGTATTTTTTGCCCATTTGTGTTTGTATTCCTTCTTTTTCCTCTTTTTCTTCTCCTTCTCTGCACATTGAACCCCAGGCCCTCACACATACTCTTACTTTCTACCACTGAGCTACTTCCCCAGGATGTGCCACCATGCACAGCTGTATTTCTTTTGAGAAGTATCTATTTAAATTATTTACCTGTGTTTAATTGGATCTGTTGGTTTTTCTGGTAGTTTTTTTTTTAACTCTTTGTATTTTCTGCATATTAAGTCTGTCATAAATATTTGGCATATTGTTTTCTCCCATACCATTAGTTGTCTCTATTAATTATTCCCTCTGCTATACAATTTAACTTGATGTAATCCCATTTATCAATTTTTGCTTGTTTCCTATCCTTTTGGGGTCCTATGTAATCATTGCCTATACAAATGTCTTGAAGTATTTCTTCTATGTTTTCTTCTAATAGTCAAGTCCTACATTTAGGTCTTCGATCCATCTTGGATCAAATTGAATTTTGTATAGGATGAGAGAGAATGGTCAAATCTAACACTGTCCTTTCTCCAATGTACTGTACATCTTTGGCACCTTTGTCGAGAGTCCGTTGACTAGATGTGTGTTTATTTCTGGTATCTCTATTCAGTTCTGTTGGTCAGTGTTTACATTTTTATCCCAATATCATACTAGTTTTGGTTACTGTGTCTCTAGTATGTCTCATAATTAGGCAGTATGTTGACCTCAGCTTTATTCATTTGTTTTGTAATTGTTTTGGCTATCTGAGGCCCTGTTTCCATGTAAATTTCAGGATTAGGTTTTCTAGTTCAGTGAAGAATGTGAGATATTTTGATGGGAATTCTACTGAATGTATAGATCATTTTTGGTAGTATGGACTTTTTAACAGTATCTTTCCAGTCTATATTGAAAGTCTTTGCATTTTTTGTGTGTCCTCTTCAATTTCTTTCAGTGTTTTGTATTTTTCATTCCAGAGGTCATTCACTTCCTTGGTTAAGTTTATTCCTAGGTTTTGTGGTAGTTTGGTTTTGGGATGTTTGAGGGGAGCTATTAGAAATGGAATTGCTTTCCTGGTTTTGCTTCCCATCAAATTCATCATTGGTATATAGAAAAGCTACTGATGTTTGTTGATTTTTTTTTTTAATCCTTCTAACTTACTGAATTTATCAGTTTTAACAGTCTTTTGGTAGAATATTTAGGTTTTCCTACATGTATAATCTGCAAATAAGGATAGTTTGACTTCTGTTTGTATGCATTTTATTTCTCTTACCTAATTGCTCTGGCTAAAAGTTCTGGTACTATATTGAATAAAGGTTATGAGAGTGAACAACTTTATCTTATTCTTAATCTTAGAAATGCTTTCAGCATTCAGTGTGATGTTGGCTGTGGGTTTGTCATGTATGTGTCCTAAGTGTTGAGGTTCTGTCCTTTTATACTGCACCTAATATGTTTAGGACTTTTACTGTAAAGGGATGTTGAATTCTATTAAATGCTTTTTCTGCGTCTATTGGAATAATCATGGATTTTTCTCCTTGTTGTGATGTATTACATTTTTGGTTATGTTGAACCAGCCTTGCATCCTTGGGATGAAACTAACTTGATAGTGGTGAGTGAGTGTGTGTGTGCGCGTGTGTGTGTGTGTGTGAATGCTGTAGAATTCTGTTTGTTAGTATTTTCTTGAGAATTTTTGCATCTATGTTCATCAGGCATACTGCTGTACAGTGTTCTATTTTTGTTTTGTCTTTGTCAGATTTTTGGTAACGGTAATATATGCTTCATAGAATGAGTTTTGAAAGGCTTCTGTCCTTTTAATTCTTCAGAATAGGTTGAGAATCATTTTTGTTACTCCTGTAAAAGTCTGATAAAATTCAGCAGTGTCATTATCCAGCTCTGGGCTTTCTTTATTGCAAGATTTTATATTATAGATTGAATCTCATTACTTTTTATTGAGCTATTTAGGTTTTTTATGTTCTCACGCTTGTAGGTCATATATGCCCAGAAATTTGTTCATTTCTTTCAAGTTTTTCAATTTGTTAGCATGTAGTTCTTCGTAGTAGTCACTAACAATCCTTTGTATTTCTGTGGTATTGGTTTTAATGTTTCCTTTTTCATCTCTAATTTTATTTGGGTCTTTTTTATTGGTTAAAATTTTGTTACAGGTCTGTAAATTTTGTTTATCATTGTTAAAGGTTTGTAAATTTTATCTTTTCAAAAAGGCAATTTTTCTCTTGATCAATAAATATAGTTTGGCTTTTTTAGTTACTATTTTGTTCATTCTCTACTCTGATCTTTATTAACTTTTTCCTTCTACTAATTTTGTTGTTTCCCTAAGTCCTTGGTTATTTGAAATTACTTGTTTTTCCACCCTGTACTTGGGATCGAATGCAGGACCTTTGGGCTTGTGAGGCAGGTGCAGTGCCACTGAGCTAAATACCCGGCCCTGAAATTACTTTTTAATGTAGATACTTGCTGCTATAAATGCCCTTTAGTACTCCTTTTTCTGTCATAAATTTTGGTATGTTGTGTTTTCATTTGTTTTAAGAATTTTTAAAATTTCTTAGACAACTTGTTATTAACAGTATGTCATTCAGCCTCCATGTATTTGTATAATATATAAAGTTCCTCTTGTTGACTTCTAATTTCATTCCATTGTGATCAGAAAATAGGATTTCAATTTTTAATTGTTTAAGCTTGTTTTGTGACCAATATACTGTCTATTCTAGAGAAAGTTCCATGTCCTCATGAAAGTAATGTGCATTTTGCAGCTGTTGGATGACATGTTCTGTTAAGTGTTCAGTCCATTTGATGTATAGTTTAACTCTGATGTTTGTTGTTTTTTGTTTGTTTGGGGTCTGGATGATCTGCTCATTGATGAGAGTGCCATGTTAAAGTTCCCCATTGTTACTTACTATGTTGGAACCTGCCTTTCTCTTCAGGCTAAATAGGGTCTGCTTTGTAAAACTGAGTGCTGAACCATTAGGTACATATGGATATATTCCTTGTATCTCCTTGTTGAATTTATCTCTTGATCATTTTATAATAACCATACTTGTCTCTTCCTATGGCTTTTGTTTTAATCTCTATTTTCTCAGAAATAAGTATAGTCCTGCTCAAAGATTTCTAAATTGCATCGTCACTTATTTGGAAATATATTTCTCAAGATTATCTTGGAACCTATACAGCTGATCCATTGTATAAAATGCAGCCCAGGGTTTAACTGTTTTCTCTTACTACCTTTGAAAATGTAAATTTGGGGGGGGGGTACCGGGGTTTGAACTCTGCTCCTTGTGTTTGCACAGCAGGTGGTGAAACCACTGAGCTAAATCCCCGGCCGAAAATGTAAATATTGATTATACTCATTTATTATTTTTTTATTCAAAACATAGTTATTGAATGCCTATAGTATATAAAACCCTGGCTGGGTAAAGGTAGACATTGATCATGCCCTCATAGACTTCACAGAGTAGCTGAAGGAAGACACAGGCACCTCATTGCACAAATATTACTATTTTTGTGAGATCTAAAGGAGATTTTCAGGATATTGTAACAGGTAAAAGGTGTTTTACAGGGAGCATGGCAAAGAAGAACCTGAGAAAGGAGTGATATTTAAACTGAACTTTGTGTGCCTGGCCCACCTGGGTATTCCTGGGTAAGAGAAACAGTATATGGAAGACTTAAAAAAGGAAAAGTATGTTTGAAATGTGAGAAGACTAGCTAGAAATCAAAGGAAAAGGGTGGCATAGGGATAAGACTGGTGCAAACTGATTAGGGATACAGTCATATATGGCATTCTGGACCTTTCTGTTTATCCCAGAGGCAGGAGAAAAAATTGACAGAAATATGAAAGTGCGTTTGTGACAGTATAAGATGGAAAAAAATGTAGAATTTAGCTTGCTAGAAATAACAATCTTAGGGTGCTGAAAAATACATTGAGGAAATCTCCATATACAAAGTATTAAGACAAACCACATTTTATTATTAATTTCATTATTTTCAGTGAAAGGGTAGTTACAAATTGAATAAATTCTGAAGTGTTGATACTAGAAAGTCCTATAAACTGAAACTCAAAGACAAACTGATGTTAACTAAGGAAGATAGCTATCTTCAAATATTTGAGAGAAATACACAATTTATTTTGTTTTCCTCTCAGAGCAGAACTAAGTAAAAGTTACAAAGTGGCAAATTAGAGTATAGTGTAAAAAAAAATTATGGTTATTTGTCCAAATAAAAGAGAATGGCCAAATGTGGTGGCATACACCCTTAATCTTGGCTACTGGGGAGGCTGAGGCAGGAAGATCACAAGTTAAAAGTCCAGCCTGGGCAAACTTAATGAGACCTTGTCTCAGAAATTTAAAAAAGCTGAGGCCATAACTTATGGTAGAGTACTAGCCTAGCGTGTGCAAGGCCCTAAGTTGTCTCCAGTACCTCAAAAAATGTATTCCATCTTAAAGATTAGTATCTTAACCACTTAGCACTAGCAGAAGCTGAATGACATCTATAGTCTGTAGAAATGCCAAGTTTAAATACAGCACTGAACTAGATGTATGTTCCACTCAGATATCCCCTACTTGCTCCTCAGAGCATCACTTGCTCTATGGTTTCTAGAAGATTGTCGTGTGGAATTGAATTGGCAATCAGATGTAGGTTCTTCTCAGCTGACCCTGAGTAGATCTGTAACATTGGGAAAAATCCTCCCTTTTCATATGTTTACATCAGTTTGTAACCTTGGCTAGAGTAGCCTCAGCCTGTTTTGACATTTGGCTTTTGTACATACCAATATTGTACAGTTTGGGTTGTGACACTAACCCTTAGAAAATGATTGATCAGCAGTGTACCTATTACCATATCTTACAGATAGAAAAAGCAAAACTGTAGGTAAAAAATTGCATTAGCTGGTTTATTATATTTACGCTTTGCCAGACTTTTGTAACTTAAATTTTGTAATTTAAATTTATCAGTTCTTTATTCTACCTAAAACCATATCACAGATTTTTAGTCTATAAATACGATTTATATTTTTTCCTTATAAATACATAGATGTTGCTCACTTTAAGAGAGCTTGACAATTGGAAACACTGCAGAAATTGTAAAGTGACAGCAATTGTCATGTAAATATTCTTGGTACATTGAGACATTCTAAATGACAAAAACTTGAGAACAACTTTTCATAAATAGGTATTATGGAAAGCCAGGTAAATTTGTTAAGTCTTAGGACTTTTAGAGATAATACAGCCTAATTCCTTTGTTTTACAGGTGCAGAAACAAATTCAAAAGAAGGGACTTTCCCAAGGTGTACAATCTTAATGTCAATGGAGAGTGCTGTATCCTATTATCTTCTCTTTACCAAATTTATCTGGAGTAATATGACAGTGATCTTTTTTGAGCTATAATGCAGCATAAATTTGTTTTCTCTCCCATGTTACTATTTATTTTTTTAATGGTGCCTAGATTTGTTGTGATCAACTGTTTATTCCTTGAATAGTAAATTGATAAGTTATGCCTTTCACATTTCTCAAATTAATGATTTGTATGTTTGAAGTAATTAATACTAATTTATTTTACAAGGTTCAGTTAACAGCTTTTTAGTTGTGTTAATACCTAGTGATGGCAACCATGGTCATAGATTAAAACAGTATTTCAGCATCCCATTTACAAATTCTAAGATGCTGAGAATAAGCATTGAAAAATGTATGGAAGTAGTCATTACTAATTGGCTCTTTCTTTGTTACTTTGGTTTAGAATAAGCATTATAGCAATACAGTCAAACACATTGATAGTTTGTTGCATTCTAATGATATGTACACTCCAAATATCCAGTAAACCACAATAAATAACAACTTTAAATATGTAATACTAAAAATTATTTTCAGTTGTAATTTGCAGTTTGGAGAGAGAGAGAGAAAACATTTATCTTGTTTCTAAATGGATTGTGCCTCTGACTGAATAGAATGAGTAATACTAAGGTAGTAAGCAAACTCCTGTACCCTGGAGCTTACCCACTTGACCATAAAGTTTAAAAACAAAATAGGAAGTAAAGAATAGACTCTTTACAAATGTCATTGAGCTAAAAGCATTAGACTGGTTCTTCATATGAGGTCATCTGAATTTTAAGTTATTTTATTCCCTTTTTATTTCCTCTCCTAGGCCAGATACTTAAGAATACTTCTCGAACAAAGTTATAATAGTGTGCTTTAAGAGTAAGATGTTTATATTAGAAAAGGGGAGTGCTATTTTAAATCATTTTTATATACTGATAAAATTTTCACTTATACTGCTTGATTAGTTCAAAATTGATTTTTTTCCCCCAAAATAACTGCTTTAGGCAGTATATTGAATTGAAGTAGGGAGAGTAGCAGGTAGATTTATGGATATAGGAGAATCTGAATCAAAATTTCTAGATGTACTGTTACTTTCCAAATTTGGTAGATTCATAAACTGTAAATCAGAATAACTAGAATTCTACATTATGAATCTTAATCAGATGAAACTTGTATTTAAATTCTTAATAACCAGAGGTCACTCTATATTACTTCCAAAATGTGAGATTTTGCTATTTTTCAAGCCCCTTTGAGTCTGAAAGTATATACTTGAACTAAAGCCTTCTGGGTTCAGCACTTATCAAATAGAATGGGAAGGAGAGACACATAGAATAGTTTATATATCCCTGAATAATATGTGATGCTCTATCAAGAATGATAATTAAACTTCATAAAATATGCAATGTAATGCACAGTGGAAAAAGAAAAATATAGTTATACATCTATAAAAATGTGAGTGCCGGGCTGGGTCTGTAGCTCAGTGGCACTGCCTGCACCAGTGGCAAACACAAGGTCCTGAGTTTGATTCCCGGTACCAGGAAAAAAAAATGTGAATGCCTATGGAATAAGACCAGAAGGAGAATAAATGGAATGGAAAAAAGAAAGCTGTATTGAGCTAAGAGGATTATGTGTGAGCCCTTTCCTTTTTTAGATAGATACTTGTTGCTAGGAAGTTTTTATATTAAAAAAACAAACAAACAAACCTAGATCTTCACTGTCTCCTGGTTTCCATGGTCAGAAACTAGCATCCAGCCTTCAGAAATAATAAGACCCTAGGATAGAAAGGAGAAGTAACTTTCAAATGTCTTTTTAACCTGGCTGTCAGAGCAGTAAATAAAAGTAGCAAAAAGAAAATTTATTTTTGGTTGACAATGAATTCTGTATTTTGTCTTATGCAGGGAATGTAATAATTTATATAACATCTGAAACTTAATTGAATACCAAATCTGTTTTCTAGACAGTGCCTCGTAATGTTACAAACCAAACAAAGCATTAATTTATCATCTGTAGTCATTTCCCTAGCCCATTTTAGCTTGGCTTGTATTCACCTCATTTGTGCTATTATTGGCAAAATATATTGTATATTTTTACATGTTATAAGCACAGTAGTATACTAGATACATGTTGTTTTTTGCAATTGTTCAATAAGAGAATATGCATTTGTAGTTACATAATTACCTTTATCAATGTTATTTGTTCCTTTAGATTTGTACTGCTCTGGGGTCATTTTCAGAGTAAAGAACTTTATTTAGTATTTCTTGTAATATGAGTCTGCTAGCAACAAGTTTTGTCAGTTTGTTTTTATAGGAAATTATTTTTCCTTCATTTTGAAATGTCAGTTTTCTGGATATAGGATTCTTGAGGTTGCCCGTTATTTTTGTTTTTGTCACCATTTTCTACCACTGCTTTCTGGTCTCCATTGTTTCTGCTGAGAAGTAAGATGTTAATCTTGAGGTTCCCTTGTAGGTGATGCCTTGCATTTCTCTTGCAGATTTCAGGATTTCTTCTTGTCTTTGATGTTTATGATTTATACTATATTTGTCTGAGAGTCTTTTTGTATTTATGTTGGGAGTTTTTTGAGCTTCCTGTATGTGTAGATTATTTCTCAATAAATTCAGAAAGTTTTTGTTGTTAGTTCTTCAAATACTTCTTTCCTCTCCTACTTTAAACTAGGGCGCAGTAGGATTCAGTATGCTCTTGTGTTAATGAGACTCAGGCTGCTTTGCTTTGTAGGGTCTTACATTTGCTTTTGAGTTTTCTGTCTTGTCTTTTTACACTGTTAACTGTCACTGATCACTACTGTGAATTTTTTTCATCTGCTTTAAAACTTACTATTTATGTTTCTATTCGGCTGATCTAGAAAATAAGATAATTGGATTAAATTTTGTCTAAATTAAGAGCCAACTGGCTTTGCTTAAGGCTGTGAAAAGGCATGCCGTGTGCTATTCGCATCCACAACCAAAGCTGCCCCACCTGAAGAAAGAATTAGGTTGACTGTTGCCCAGTTGATGGGTTATGCATAGCAGATCTGGATTTCTGGCTGCTTAGAGGCTGCTTCTCTAGTGAATGTTACTGCCATTATCTTACTGCATTTTCAACAAACAGAGCAATATACAATTCCCATGCTTTGCCTGTGTTGGAACAGAGGCTTTTAAGTGACTTGTTGAAAATACGAGAAACTGGAGGGAAACCTGTGAAGTGATGGTATGTGTCACTTAAGCTCAGTGCTTTTTACTAGCCATTATTGACGAGTTAAAAGTGCTTTCTTCTGGATGCAATACAAAAATTGAGCATTTGCAAACACCAGGGAATATGGAATAAAATTTTAGAGTGACCTTTAAGTTGAAGAAACAAGTTGATGAACAGGAGAAAGAAGCAAATTAGAAAGAAACTGTAACATTTTAGGTCTAATGCCTCCAAACACACATAATCAGGAGAAAGACAAGGTAGGTATAAATACAGCCTAAACAACCAATTAAAAAACATTTTGCAATTCATGAGATACGTTCAGCACATTTTTTAAATAGGAATAGGTGGAACTTTTTTTTGAAATGCTGGAAACAGGCTTATATTGATGGGATTATTATGAAGAGTTAGTCTTGTATCTTCAGTACTATTTATTTAAACCCTTATTGTTCACATTTGGATTCTTTTGGGGCCTTGGAGAAGCCAGGGTCTTCCTATAAGAAATAAGCAATAAATAATGAAACAAATACTAGCAAAAGGAATTCCCATCCTTCCCAGTGTTTCCCAGAAATCATTTACTGAAGAGTCTCACTCTAAAGACTTGTGAGCCAAAAGAAGCTATGTTGTGTACTGCCCATTATGTAAGACAAGAAACTAGCAAAATAAACAGTAGAAGAAGAGACAGGGTGCCTTTTGGAATTTTAGACATTAGTCTGTGAGCCAAAGTTTTATCACTAGCTAAAGACAGATAAGGAAAATGTCTTTTCCTAAAAATACCGTTAGGGTATTCCTGAAGACTAAATAACAATCCTAAAGTAAATGAGAGTACCTTTACTGTTTTAAAGGTACGTAAAATGTAAGGAGTTTATATATGCTCCATGGGTAGGTCTGTGTGTAACAAAGAAGACTTGTGTTAGGCCATGGATTACTTTTAGGAAGTCTTTGTTCTTTATAATGTGCTGGTTTGTCAGTGAATTTGCAGAAAACACTTGAGTCCATGGAATGCTGTAATTAAAGCTGTCCCATTTCTTACTTTGGAGACACCCTTTCAGTTTGAGATCGGCCTGGACAATATCTCAAGACCCTATCTCGAAAAAAAAAAAAAAGTAAAGCTGTATTCAATAACAGTTTGGGGGTTCTGTTTTTAGAGAAAAATGGATATGACAACTGGATAAACTTCACTGATACTCCCAATAAGGTGCTGTCAGTGCTGCGGTCACACCCTCTCCTTAGCACTTAACTGAGCACAGCCCCTTTTACTTCTGGCACTTTTATTTCATCCTCTGAGGGCTTTCTCTTGGTATATGAGAAGGTTTGGTGGAATTACAGTCAGGGGAGCAGAGCAACCTTTAACCAAAGAATTACTAGAACTCAGGCACAGCCTACCTCCCTCCTGTCCCAAGTGGGATAGCTGAATTCTGTGCTACATAGGTTCTCAGGGTTTTCCCAGGGAGATTTAAGTTCCTGTCATGCCCAGTGACATGATGGCTTAATTTCAAACTGCATTGGCTGCCTTTCTCTTCCTATCCCTCACTTCCCCATTCTAGATTTCCTTCACTTTAAACAATTTGCATTCAAATCTTTGTCATAAGGTACACTTTGAAGGATCTAAAAAGATACTGTTACTTAAAACATTTGTAGTTCCCAGAGTCACTGAATCATGGAGTAGCTGGACCTACATGGAAGGACCCTTAAAAAGGCACAAACGTGGAGGCGGGGGAGGAAGCTTTGGAACAAGAAACATTTGAATTCAAGTTCGGGCTGTACCATTGACCAAGTGGTTTTATACAATTCTTTTTAAGCCTGACTATCCTCGTGTAAATATTTGCAAACTAATACCTTTCCTGACCATGGGTCTTTGCAAAGACCTGTTAAGATAGCACATGTGGATGAATTTTAGAAAACAGGGAGGGAGGATGGAAGTAGGAAAAAAATAGATTATTTCTATAAATAGTAATCGAGGAAAGCTTCAAAGCACCAATTGAAATAGACAAGACATTGCAGGTCTGAGGCATGTAGTTCTTTATGGAAACAGTGCTAATAGGCCAGTTAGATTTTTTTTTTTTTTTAAAGATGTGTTTGTCAAATGGAAAAATAATACACAGTACCTAAGATAATACTTTCTTCCCTGCCTGGTCTACTGAGGGGTTCAGTGTGATGGACCATGAAAGTCTTTGTATGCCGTGGAGGAGGTGTTAAGGGGTAGGTTCTTTAGAAATGGCTCACCAATCAAAAGTATTCTAGATCCTTGCCTCAAACAGAATTGGACAGGACAAGCCAAAAACAGTGTCAAAAAGTTGATTTGAAAAGTGAGGGGTGAATCTGTTGGGAGAAACTCGCTCTGCAGAGTGAACTTGGGCCAAACAAGCAAAAAAGAATATAAAAGCAAAAATAAAAGTACATGCTGCATCTGAAAAATGCAGCACAGGGTATCATGGGAACTGAGTGATAGCTCCCCATGGTATCTGGTCTTTTATACCATCCACATGTGGTAGGAGCTCCTGAGAAGTTCTACATACGGGGTCCTGGCATTGCCCTGGGATCTTGTAACTGATAGGGCCCTCACCCTCTTTTCCCCAGCCAGCTTTGCCACACCCTGTCTTCTGTATCAGAGGTACACTTAAAGAGAAAAATGATGTTAGCAAGATTACACTAAAAAATTGCACAAAAGACGAGAATCAAGGAAACCCAGAAGAGCAGTGTAACTTCCCATTGCTTCTTTGTTCTCAACACTGTTCCCCATCTCCATATTCCTCTGGATTGGTAGTGCCTAATTGGTAATGGATTGAAGTATGTTAATGACCGTCCCAACTGTTTCTACAGAATTATTTCTCTTACGAATTGGCTTTTCCATGTAAAAAATTTTTTGTGTCATGACCCAGAGATAGAACATACCTTTTTCCTTGATTTACACAAACTCCCGCAAAGTATTTGAACCTATCTTAGATTATCTTGAAGGATTGGAGTGATAGGACAAGTGTATTGGAATGGACCATTTTTTGCCCAATGTGAGACTTCTCTCTACAGGAACCCCATCAGGAATTTGTTCAGGGACTCCCTGACTAGAGCTGTCAGAACTTCATCACAGTCTGAAGGGTCTTGCCTATTCTGCCCTCCCTAGTTATTTTTCCCATCTTCTCCCCGGTCCAGTAAATCTATTGCATGTGTAATTCCATCCACTTTCTGGATGATATGGACTGAGACTCTTTAAGAATTAGCATACTGATTTTTAAGATACATTTCTCCATTCTGCTGCATAGAATCATAGTATCTCCTTTATGATAGTTGGAAAGCATGAATTGTATAATTTTTTAAGAGGTATCCATTTCTTCATGACAATGAGATTAATATGGTGTGAGAACTAAGCACCAAAGTCAGAAACAGCCATTCTTCAGAACTTCTTTTCCCCTAAGTTAAAATGATTACTTCTCAGTCCATTCAGAGGTTGCTGGTTGTACTAATGACTCCTTATTACTGGTGCCTGTTAACAAGAAACTTTACTGAGCCTGTAAAGGCCAAGATACTTGGTACCTGGGTCATACAGACATCTCTGCAGTCCTTCCAATAAATTCAGTCCTCTGAAGTTTGTAAGCCTACTACTCACAGTTTTTAAAAATGTATCTGTTCTCTAAAATAGGATTGTTCCCCTTTAATGTACTTTACATTTAAAGTACTTTTTTTTTTTTAACCTTTCTTCATAGTGAATCATTTGAAAACTTAAACTTACATAGTTGTCCTCAGGGACAAGATCATCAATTATACAAAGATACACTTACCCCTCTGGGCCCAAACGTGGTGATGAGGAACTCTTAGGCTGAGAAAAACAAGGCAACTACTTTTGTAGTAGACTACTGTGCATCAGCAAATCAGCTTACTACCTATCTACATTTTCTTTTTTGCATCATCTTGGTGGTGAACTATTAAAACACAGCAAATATCATGATGTCTTAGGTTTCTGCTCCAGGAAGATTCCAACAATACAACCTTTTTTTTTTTTCCCTAGTAGCCACTTGATAGGGGCTTGCTCTTAGTATTTCTGCCATAGTCCTGACAGAAGTGGAATTAATAGACATTCTAAACTATTACACTCAAAAGACTTTGGAGATTAAGTAGTTTAGTGTTCTGAACTTCACAGATAAAATGGCAATCCATGGTAGTCACATAGTAATACAAGATGAATGTTAAGGACTTATATTAAGTCTCTTGGCTCCAAAGTATAGGACTGTAAGTATAAAAGGCACGTAGAATTTATCTTTTATATTCTCTGGGTAAAGTTGGACATATTTTTTAAGTAGTTGTCTTTTTCTAAACTTTGTGTTTTAACACCTTGTTTGGAGAATAAAATGAAAGATGTGATTATAGTGGTGTACTGATATTTCATAATCAGCTCATGTTGTTGATCGGGATACCCTGATAAAAGTAACATTTGATTATTTCCACGGTATAAATGTTCCTCCCATGGCCAGTTTCAAGCTACCAGTGGTTTAACAACTGGCTGACAAGATTCTTGATCATGTAACAATTGCCTCCCACAATGCCCCTGTGCGCCAGCAGGGGCCAGATCTAGTACAACACTGAATGTGTGATACTTGGCATATAGCAGATACTAAATATTAGTTGCTTTCTCATCCCCTCCAGGCATGAGTTTTTCCTATAGTGCAACTGTTATTTGATGAACACTAAGTTCCTGAAGAGATGAGAGCCATTGTACTTATCTACACAAATTCCCTCATGTTAGGACTTCATAACATTTGACAACTTTTGAGGGAATATTTGGTATGCTTTTTCTAACAGTACAGAATTTGTGAAGTGCACAGACCTCACTTTGCAGGGCTTTTACAGCTTCCCAAAGAGGTTGGCATTCTCCAGAGCAGCTAAAACCAAGGGACAATGAAAACCTGTTAAGACCACAAAGCAGAAGAGAAATGGTGATATCAAATATAAACACTGAATGCAGGCAGGTGCTCTGAATTCTAATTTAGCTCTTTCTCACATAGACAACTTCATGCACACTCCAAGGTGAAGAAGGAGGAGCCTGGGGGTTTAGCTCAATGTTGCCTCTGCATGCCTTGCAAGTGCAAGGTCCTGAGTTTGATCTCCAGTACCAAAAAGAAAAAAAAAAAGAGGGGCTATGTTTATTTTCCCCCTGAACAGTTCCAGAAGGATCACCTCTCCTATTCCTTGTTTGCTTTAAATTAAAAGATACATTATGGACTACCATTTCTAGCCAAGGAGTAACTCGTACAGAATTCCATTTGTGAACAACAAGGAAACTAGACAACATACAAGAAGGATGACAAGTTGGAGCACAGCCTAGATAATGTAGCAATTAGGAGGGACCCTATCTCAGAATTAAAAATTGAATGAAAGGATGGGGATGTAGTCCTCAGTAAAAAAAAAAGACTTGGTGAAGTACCCCTCAGTACGAAGGCCCTGGGTTCAACCCACAGTACTAGGGAGAGAGCTGTGGGGGAAAAAAGAAACAAGTGTAGCCGGGCATGGTAGCACATGCCTATACTCCTAGCAGACTGGGAGGCTGAAACAGGATCATCAATTCAAGCCCAGCATGGGTAATTTAGCTAAAACAAACAAAAAAATGGGATAGAATGTAGCTCACTACAAATGGATTCAATCCCTAGTACTGGAGTGGGGGGGGGGGGGGGGAAGCCAAAAAAAAAAAATGTTCCAGCATTGAGATGGTAGAAGTTTCAAGATTTGAATTTCTGAGAGAAGAAACCATTGAAATGAGTCCCACAATTGTTCCGATTTTCTACTTAGAGGGAAGGGTACTAGGTAAAATACAAGGTATTTAGTTAAGTCTCAGAAATACAATGAATTTCACATTACAACAAAGATCTTTTTAGTGGACATCTGTAAAGGTACAACATTGTAGTTTTTATTTTCTAACTGTGGAAACGCTATTGGAGGTAATTTTTAGATTCTGACACGGAGGGGAGAATCCAGAGTATGCCAGTTTCACTCAGATGAAGAGAAGTAGGTTTGGTGAGGCTGAAGTGGCTAGAATCTGTAGGGCAGAATACTGGGAGAGAAGAAGCTACACAGGAGAGAGCTCAGAAACTTTCACAAGGAGCTTGATTTCTTACCTGAATGCTACTCATGGGGCTGGAGTTGTAGCTCAGTGGTAGAGCAGTTGCTTTACTTGCAGGAGACAGCATTTAATCCCTAGTTCTGCCAAACAGACACACATGGGTGCACCTGAATATATATAAAGTGGAGCCACACAGGCCAAGAACAAAAGCTGAAGTATTCACACAGGGTCGGAGAACATTTGAATTCCATCCATCCAGGCCACAGAGTTTTTTGGAATATTCAGGGCTATCAGGACTGAAAAAGTTCATACCTTAGTATTAGGACCATATTGTTGCTGTAATAAAGGCAAAATTAGACCTAATGTAATGGAAGCTTTAATGTAAGTCTCATAGCTAGAGTTCTAGCTCAGGGATAGAGCACTTGCCTAGCACTTGCCATGCCCTGGGTTCTAGCCGCATCACCTCAAAGCCTCAGAAGAATCAAGGTGATATTTGCAAGTAACATTTTTTAAAAAGGAACAACAAAATGTCAACACTCAAAAACATCCAGTATCCAATAAAAATTTAATGGACCTGCCAGAAAGCCTCTGCAAATTGGAGGCTGAGTCAGGAGGATTCTAAGTTCAAGGTTAGTCTGAGCAACTTAGTGAGACCCTGTCTCAAAATTTTCATAAGGGTAGGAATGTTGCTTAGTGGCAGACCATTTGCCTAGTATGTGTGTGCCCTGGGTTTGATTCCCGCCACCATCACCAAATGAAAAAAAGCAAATTCCTGACCCTTAATTAGGAGGAAAAGTATAGAAAACCAGAAATAACAAAAGTGATGGCATTAGCTAACAAGGGGTGTAAATCAGTTATTGTAAATATGCTCAAATGTGTAAAGGAAAGCGAGAAGAAACTTGAAAGTAGAGGAACATAAATTGGATAAACCACTTATCTTCCTATTATCACTTCACTTGAGGCCAGTATAGTGAAGCCATGTCATCCAATAGCACAGGAAGAGAAGAAAAAATGTCTCATCATTTCCCATGAAATATCCATAGAAAAGATGGTGGTAATCCAGAGAAGATTCTGTTTCTGCTAACAAGATTTTATAAGAAAAGATTCTACTGTAAATCATCCAAGAATACACAAACCTGAAATATAAGCTTTTCCCCTAATCCACTCCCATCCTAGAGATAGAGACCGGTGCCTGCAAAAACTAACTGCATTATGACTACAGCAGGGCTGAGGACGAATAGGGCTCATACAAACACCACATATTGCCAGGGAGTGGTTTTTTGTTGTTTTTTTTTTTTTTTTTTTGAAGTGATATGAATCAAACCCAAGAATCAAACCCTCACACGTGCAAGGAAATAGTCTACCAACAAGCTACATCCCTAGCTTCTGCAGATAGGGCTTCAGAGGTGTTCTCTATATCACATGCAAGAGCATTGGTTTGTATTTTGATTACTCAACTATTTTACTTGCATGTTCAGAAAGATTGGTTTTTTGTTTTTTGGGTTTTTTTTCTGGTACCGGAGATTGAACTCGGGACCTTGCACTTGTGAGGCAGGTGACAGAAACACTGAGCTAAATCCCTGGCCCCAGATTGGTGCTTCTAATAAGAATAAAAAGAAATATTTTTGATGCTAAAGGAACTTAAGTTTTATCCAGGAAGTTTGCATTTAGGATCTCTTACTCTATAGCTGTTTTCTTCCCACATGGAGAAAAACAAACAAACAAAAAAATGTCTTTGACCTCTCAGTTTTACCCTTCATCTCTTTCCTTTCATCTTCCTTTAGAATCCCATTCAAATTTCTCTATGCTTAGTCAACTTTAGATAATTTTACCAAGCTGTTACATCATCTTAACAGATGGAAGAAAACCACTAAATAACCCATGCTTATTATCTCATGATGAAAAGTAAAATCTCTGATACTAGGGAATAACTGATTTGTTGATTCATCATGAAATTAAATAGTCTAACCTGCTCAGACACGCTGTGCTGTGTGATATGGGGCTAGTCATAATGTGTTTATTTAACAGACTGCATTTTGTTTCCTACCCCCAAGCATGTTCTAAGAAGCATGTCGTAGACACAGTGCAGAGAGAATACATTTTCTTCTATTGCCAAACTTCAGCTTAGTTGGAAAGTAAAATGAGAAGGCATGTCCTTTTTCACTTTAATACCCAATATTTATTACATCATTTTAATTCAAACACAATTAGCCACACTCAAGCCTTAGCATTTTAAAACACCACTTCAGAGAACTAGGATTCTGAAGAAGATGCCAAAAAATAAAACTGATTGCCATGGCCTTATCAGATTCAGGTCATAATGTCTTGGAAGGGACTAAAAGCTTTCCCAGATTGTCTCTTGTGAATTTGATGAGAAAATAACATACCCTGAGGATTACAGCCTGTTCTCGACATTCTTATAATCAAATGGGGTTTCGGAGTGGAGGGAAGCATCAGAGAAATGTTCAAAGGCAAAACTCATCTGGAAGAGAGAAGGGTAGAGAGAATGAAAAGAAGCAACAGATACTAAACAGGATGCCTGTAATCCTACCTACTTGGATCATGGAGGTAGGAGGACTACAAGTTCAAAATCAGCCTGGGCAGGTTAGTGAGATCTTGTCTCAGAATAAAAAGGTCTGGGAATGTAGCTCAGTGGCAGTGTGTTTGCCTAGAGTATGCAAAGTGAACCACTTGGTTTGATCTGGGAGAGAGGGAGAGACAATGGAAGGAGATTAATAGAATGATGGGGGTTTTGGGGGCGTTTTTTGTGTTTTTGGACAAGACGTTCATACCTTGATATGTTCTCTATAGCCTTCCAGGACTGGGGATCAAACCCAGGGGTGCTCTACTACTAAGCTATGTTTCTAGTTCTTTTTATTTTTTTTATTCTGAGACAGGGTCTTGTTAATGGATTTGGGGGCACTGAAGTTTCCTGTAAGAAGTGATTTCTAGGTCCTTTCTGTTCTGGCCAAAGAATTGAACAAAGCAAACATAAATGGCAAAGTCTCACATTTATTAAAGGTAGGGGAAAAGAAACTAGAAGCTTAGGTGAAGAAAAGGCTCTACAGAGTGAGTGTGGGCCGAGGAAAGAAAACAGGAGAAAAAAAAAAAAAAAACACTTCTGCGTAGGGCGGGCTACTGTGAGCAGCCGTGGTAGCACTTAATGGCAACTGTCCCTTTTTTATATTCCCCACACTGGCATCACATGTAGGTCATCCTGTCAAAAACCTGCTCAAGTTCTCATGAGAAGACCACGTGCAGGATCCCAAGAATTATTTCATCCAGGTGTTCCAGGATCTTGTGCTTTCTCTCCCAGCTAGTTTTAGCCACACCCTATCTTCCTGTCTCATTTCCCCCTGAGAGAGACATATCTTATAATTTTTATGGGGTGCTAATGGAGAGGAGGTCTCTGCCTTAACATCTGCTTCCTGCTGGAAGGGCTGTAGACCCTACCTACTGGTGATTATGTGCTATCCAACTATGCTGGGTATTGTGGCTCACTGGCTGGATTGAAGAGAAAAAATGTTTTGGACAATGAGAAAAAAAGTTAACAACCACTGAGCTGTCTGTTGAATGGGAGAAAGAAACTTTGTATGAGGAGCAGATTAGATTTCCATGCTTCCTGTGGAGGAGAATCTATGTCTGAGAGAGATGTCAGATAAATTATCAAGTCTTGAAAGCCATGGCCTTACCAAGGTCCTGTTTACTTACCTGTAATAGCACTAGAGCCTTGCTTTTTGAAGACAAATCACAAGTCTTCCAGAGGATCAGAGAAGTAGCTTTTTGTTTTTGGGTGGTCTTTGTCTTTAGACCATTCAAATGGGACTAGCTTTATCCTTGAAAGATGAATCCATTTATCTATCTCTGGCACCTTTACTGCCGTGGATGCGGCAAGGATCACCGAACAGAGGCCCTTCAATTTTGGTTTTAATTAGTATGAAAGTGACCATTTTAAGTTTTTATGAGCACTTGGTTTCCCCTAGGTGGTTCCCCTAGACCAGGAGCCAGCAGGACTCTGTTCCCATACATTTGGATAGCCTGTTATACTTGGCCTAGATTAATAAGATATTGTAAGTCTCCTGGTCTCTGGGCCTACTACCGTATCAGAGGATAGAAATGGCCTCCCATATAACCTCTCAAATGGGCTCATATTTAGCCCAGTTTGGGACGTGTTTCAAACCCTCTTGAGAGGTATGGCAGTAATTGAAGCCAGTGTTCAGATGTCTTAGTAAAGTTTTTCCAGAGCTCACTTTAGGGTCTGGGTGTCTCTCTCAACCTTTTCAGAAGACTGAAGTCTCCACATAGAATGGAGATAGTAACTGTATTCCTAAAGACTTTGCCACCCCCTGGGTTACTTGAGAGGTAAAAGAAGGCCCATTGTCACTCTGGAGGGACTAGGGTAGTCCTTTAAGGAGAACCTTGACTACCTCCTTATCCTTTTCTATGGAGGCTTCAATCCAGCCTGTAAAGGAATCATTAAAACCAATCTATTTAAATCCCCCACATGGGGGCATGTGGGTAAAGTCTAATTGCTAGTCATCCCCAGGGTATGTCCCTCTCCTCTACACATTCTAACAAAAGAGGTGTTTTGGGCTTGCCAGCGTTTATTGTAGGAACAGAGCAAGCAAGCCTTGCAGACCTATCAGGTGGTTGCCATTAGTCCTAGTCCTACGACAATTAAAGTGACCATTTCCAATATAGCGTCTCTTCCCATATGGAAAGAATCATGAAGGGGTTTAATAGCTTTCCACTGTCTCCCTTGAGGAAGGATCACTTCGTTTTCTAAAAACCATCAGAGTCCCTTTTTAATTTCTCCTTATCCTAAGGCCCATTTATCTTCCTGTGGAGTATAGACTGGTTTTAATGGTTCCTCAGGAACTGGTAATAAGGCTAGAATCTCAAGGGGCTGTAAGGCTGCCCTTTTGGCTTATTTATCAGCCTTTCGATTTCTCAAGGAGACTTTAAACATATCTCTTTGATCTCCCTTACATTGCATGACTGTGACCTGCTTGGGAAAATAGACTGCTTGTAGGAGTTGTAGAATTTCCTGCTTGTGCTTTATAAATAATTTCTTGTTAGTTAACAAGCTTTCTTTCCAGATTACTGCATGGACATGTAGCACCAGAAAGACATTTTTTTTTTTTTTAAGTTTTTTTGCCTTTTCCTCATATCCTAATATCAATATCCTGTTAGTTCTGTGGGGTTTTTTGGTTTTTTTTTTTTTTGAGACAGGGTCTTGCTGTGTAGTTCAGGCTGGCCTTGAACTCACTATGTATTCCAGGCTGGCCGCAAACTCACAGCAATCCTCCTGCCTCAGCATCCTAAGTGCGGGGACTATAGGCATGCACCACCATGCCTGGCTAGCTCTGCCTTTTGAGGCACAGAGGTCTCTGTGGGAGGATGTTTTGCTTCAGAGACCTGCTGTGAACTGAAAACTGCATAACCTGCCTTTTGATATCCTTCTTGAACAAAGCTACTTTCATCAGTGAACCATATCTCCTCAGAGTCTTGGAGGGGCAGGTCACTAATGTCCTGCCTGCTTGCATAAGTCTGGGAGATTGCTTCTTCATGAGTGTGGCTAACTTATGAGCATTTAAGCATCAAAGAGGCAGGACTAAGAGTAGTGCAAGTTTCTGTTATAACCTCAGGGGTGTCTAAGAGCATGATCTGATACTTGGTAAGCCAATCTCCTGTTAACCACAAGCTATCTCCTCCAAGCTATCTGTCTCCAGAATAGCTTTGACCTGATGGGGAGTCAGGACTTCTAGTTGCTGTCCTAAAGTTAATTTTTCAGCTTTCCCTGTTAGCATAGCTGTAGCTGCTACTGCTGTCAGGAAGGGAGGCCATCCAGCAGCCACCCTATTTAATTTTTTTAAATATATGCCACTGGGTTGAGTTCTTATCCTAGCCCCAAAACAATTCCTCTCTTTTCTGATATGTAGAGGAAGAAGGATTTTCTTAAGTCAGGTATTCCCAGGGCTGAGGCCTGAGTAAGGGTATGCTTTATTTCTCTAAAGGTATTGTCAGCCACTTTTGTCCATTCTAGGGGCACAGATGAGGCCTTTGACAGCCTCATATAAAGGCTTTGCCATTAGTCCAAAATTAGGTATCTAGATCCAGCAGAAACCAGTCATTCCTGGGAACACTGTTGTTTGGTGGCAAGAGGCCTAAGAGCAGAGAGCCTGGATACATTCTCTGGACAGCTGTTGTTCCCTAGGTGTAAGAATATATTTCAAATATTGAATCTTTTGGAGGGATATCTGGGTCTTTTCCTTTGAGATTTTATATCCCTACTTAGAAATTTGAGGGTTTGTATAGTAATATGGTTTGATAACTCTTGAGTTGGACTGCAAACTAGAATGTCATCTACATACCATAGGATTGTTCTCCATTTAAGCTCTAGGTTCCTTAAGTCTTTCTCTAGTGCCCAAGCAAAACTGGGAGGACTATCTCTAATCCCCTGTGGGTGAACTGTCCAAGTATACTGTTGCTCTTCTCTTGAAATAGGATTTTCCCATTTAAAGGCAAACAGAAGCTGGGAATCTGAATATAGGGAAATGGAAAAGAATACATCTTTGAGATCTAAGACTGAGAACCAATTAGTGTCTCCTGGAATTTGGGAAGAATTCTATATGGATCTGCTACCAGAGAGTGGATTAGGATGACAGCCTCATTAATGAGGCAAAGGTCTTGTACCATCATATATTTTCCTGAGGGCTTTATTACAGGAAGAATGGGAGTATTGCAGGGGGCTGACAAGGCTGCAGAAGGCCATATTTGAGAAACCTGGCTATAAGAAGCTAGAGGACTTTACATGCCTTTTCTTTGATTGGATACTGCTTTTAGTTAGGAAATCAGCTGAGGGTCTTTTAGTTTTATAACTACTGGCATAGCTGAATTTGCCCTTGCATTATGCCATGCAGCAGGATCCACCTGTTGGTTAATTTTGTCAGCAAGACTAGTGTAGTCCCAACAGATAAAATCCATTTTGTTCTTTGCTGGAATTTGAGAATTGTCCCCAATTTTGCTAGTAAATCTCTTCCTACCAAGTAAATAGGACACTGTGGGACAGTTGCAACTCATGGTTAAACATTTGGCCTTCAGAATGACACATCACGGGTAAAGAATCTCTGACTAAGGGTTCCCTTGACCCTAACTATGACTATAGACCTAGAGGAGGGTTTTCTGGAGAAGGAAGTCAAAACTGAATTAGCTGCCCCTGAGTCAATAAATAATCAAATTGGCTCACCCAGGCCATCTTGGATTTCGCATGAGTGTTCTTCCCAGGAAATAGTTATTGTCATGCCTGTCCTAAATGAGACCTTCACAAAAAACATGCTGTTTTCAGCAAACAACAGGAAAGGGTGATGCTATCCTCAACAAACAAAACAAATGGCCATAAAGAAAATTTAGTATGGAATATACAATATCCTCAGTGCTGAGAAGTCCAGTAACTGGCTGTACACCTGGGCTGACCATCCTTGAACCTCAGTCATAAACATTCTACTCCAGGTTCCTTAGGATTATAGCCTCCTTCTCAAACCCTATATAAACTTAATTTCTCTCCCAGCTAGCTGGGAGAAATCATTCAGAATCTCAGCCCTGTCTGCATCCAGACTTTATAAATTCAGCATTTTCTCTAATAAAGCCTGTGTTCAAGTTCCCTCTTATGTGCCATTTGTAACAGTTATATCCATGGGCAAGGGCATTGTAGATACCCGCGGGCCTCCTCAGTCTTCAGAGCAGGAAGTG
Source organism: Heterocephalus glaber (assembly GCF_000247695.1). The sequence continues at coordinate 1,235,117 of NW_004624736.1, forward strand.
AGGTTTTTGGGGACAGTCAACCGTCTGGTGCCATGAATCACATTGGCTGCCTCACACTAAAAGTGGGGTCCCGGAAGTAGCTGGTGTAGTCACATGCCCAGTGTCCAGACTAATTGCACTTGAAACAGGAACTTTTTCCTCAGTTTTCTTTGGGTTTTCTTTCATATTATTTGGGTGAATTTAAAGCATTGCCAATTGTGACAGCTATAATCTTAGCCTTTCTCTTTTGCCTCTTCTCTGGATCCCAGTTGTTGAACACATAAAGGGCTGTGTCCAGCAATTGGGTCCTGGTTGTCTGTGGACCCATCTAAAGTTTTTGTAGTTTATGCTGAATATCTGGGGCTGATTGAAAAATGAAATGATGTCCCATAATGCCTCTACCTCCCTGAAAAATGGATCTATGTTAGTATATTTATAAAAACTTCTATTTATTGGCCATGGAAGACAGCTGTATTTTCCTCTTTGTCCTGTATGACCTTCCTTACCTTATCATAATTAACAAATTTCTTTTTTTGTTGTTGTTTTTTTGTTTTTTTGAAGCAGGGTCTCCCTTTGTAGTTCAGGCTGGCCCTGAACTCACTATGTAGCCCAGGCTGGCCTTGAAATTGCAGTGATCCTCCTGCCTCAGCCTTCTCTGTGCTGGGATTACACGTGTGTGCCACCATGCCCAGCACAACAGATTTCTTAATATACATTTTCATCCCTGTGGTAAGAGAAGCTATCATATTAGACATCATTTTTAGTCCCACACTAGTATTATAATCCCACTTTGTTCTGTTGAAGGGAGAATAGCCTCTCCAAGCTAGTCTCCTTCCCTTCTTAAAGCATATTGCTCATTTGTGGAGTTCTTAGCCTTTTGTAAGATTCTTTGTCTTTCATCTGGGGTACAACAAGTGACAAGATGAATTGGACAGCTCACCATAAGTCAAAAGCCAGGACCCAAGTTTGAAAACCATCTCCAAACTTACTAGGATCCTGTGATAGTCAGCCTCACTATTCTTTGCTTTGCTGGATATCTGCAACTAAAAAGGGGAACCTGAATTCAAGTACTCCCTTTTGCACCTAGGACCTCTCTCAGGGGCAGGATGAGTTGTGAATTAGAGGAGTAAGAAGCACCACTTCACATATGTGACTGCTGCAGGGTTTAAAACTGTCCATGTGCATCCAGTAAGACTCAAGGCTGTCTGAAAAGCATGATGAAGGATTGAGAAATGTTGGCTTCCTCTGGGGCTCTAGGCTCCAATGAGTCACTTGGAGTGGATTGGACTGATTTACTGGCCTGAGGATTATGAGGAGGTCAAAGAGACCTCCCAGTGTGAATGTCTTCATTATCAGATTGAAGAGACCCATATCTCCTTGAGAGACATGTGGGGATCCATGAACAGGATCATCAAAGATATCTTACTCTCCTTTGTGGGCTACTCTAAAACCATGGTTCTGGGCTTTTCCTGAGATAAAGGATCACAAAAGCCTGAATATAAGGGATTTCACTCTACCTTCTATGTTTTTAGCAGAAACGATTTAACAGAAAAATAGTCTCATAATTTAGACTGTTACCGCATACCTATCTCTCACCATTTCCTACTTCGTATTGAACCCAAACCATATTGTAATAGTAGATTTGCTGTTGCCTTTTTAAATTGGCAGGGTCAAACCTTTACCACTGATCAAGGATACAGTGGTGAAGTCGGTGGAATCTGTGGGGCATGGTTCACACCGTTTCCTGTGGCTCATCTTGGAGCCTATATGCAGAGACAACTAGGTCTTGGGTCCTTAAGATGGCATCCATGCAGAAGGAGGAGACCCAGTTTGAGCCCACAAAGCATCCTTTGTGAGACTCAAGTATACATTAGACAGATGTCTCTGTCCAAAGCTTGGATGACTCTGGTATCATTGATAGAACCATAGAAGAAACCACAACTGAGGGCTTTTTGTCTCCATACTGGGGGCCACTGACTCCTTAGGCCCAGGAGGTTGAGCCCCTTAATGATTCTACTTAAGTAGAGTGGAGCCACTTGGGAAACAGTACCCCTCACATTTACCCCAAGAGTAAAAACAGTAGAGATGGAAGTAGAGATGGACACTTCTTTAAAAATTTTTTTAAAAGAGGCTTAAAACATTTTAAGAACAAGGATGGCTTTACTTTTGTGTACTCACAGTCACTTGAATTAAGCTTTACTGGCTGCTGTTTTGCTCTCCTTAAGCCATCAGGCATATGTCTAAATTACCTGAATTTTGTTAGAAAAAATAAGGGAGGGATCTAGCCCAATTTAAAAGAAAAGAGGGAGAAAGCATACATGTTCTCTAAAACCAGAGGCTTAGCTCCTATCTATGAGAGTGAGATCTTTCTGGTGACCATGAGGCCAGTTGTTAGAAAAAAAAAAGAAAAAGCAGTAAACAAACATGGTGGTATCTGAACAAAAAACAGCAGCCAGTCATGTGACATGACCAAACGGTGACCCTAAGACAGCACTCTGAGAAGGAAATGTCCATCTACCATGGATGGGACCTTGAGCTCAAAAAGAGGTAGGAAGAGGTGAGAAGAGACTAAGTTAATTTCCCAAAAGAATAGCAAAATATCATGGAGAACAGCTACTTAACTTGTACCCGTGATGTGACCACAAATGGGAGAAAAGAAAGAAAAGGGGAGACAAACTGGGAGTGGGCCTGCAGGCCTCCTACAGCTGGAAGTAAAAGAGAGGCCTGCACCACTACCACCACCACCCCTCCCAATGGTGGGAAAAGCAGGAAGCAACTCCTGGTGCCGTGAGAAAAGTCTCCTGAATTCCTGGCCTAGGGGAGAGACAGAGAAAAAATACCCAAAAGGGCCTTACCTTCCCTCCTGGCTGGTTCACCAAATATATACATTGTCAGATTTTGGAGTGCTGGAGTCTCCTGTTAGAAGTGATTTCTTGGTTCTTTCTGTTCTAGATAAAGAATTGAATGAAACAAGCATAAATGGTGGCAAAGTTTCCTGTTTATTAAAGGTGGGGAAAGAAAGAAGCATAGGGAAAAAATGGGCTCTGCAGAGCGAGTTTGGGCCAAGTAAAAAGGGAGGAAAAAATAGAAGTAAAAATAAAAGTACACTCTGCCGTGTGGAATGGGCTATCATGAACAGGCACAACAGCAAGTACTTAATGGCAATTGCCCCGTTTTTGTATTTCTCACTAGCGTTAGGTCCAGGTCATTCTATCAAAACTTGCTCAAGTTCTCACAAGAAATGCACATGCAGGGTTCCAATAATTGTTTTGTTCACGTGTCCCAGGATCTTATCCTTTCCCAGATAGTTTTAGCCATGCCCTATTTTCCTGTCTCAGTCTCACTGTGTTGCCTAAGCTGGCCTTGAACTTGCCATCTTTCTGCCTCAGCCTCCTGAGTATCTGGAAAGATTGATATGTTCTTGCTCAGACAATTTCTAGTTAGGCCATTATGACTAGGTGAGATAGGAGGGTAAGGAAAATAGCTACTTTCATATGTACAGAGTACATGTTGAAAGTATTTGTGATCATTGTGGGTACTAACTGAGGATCAAATAATGGATAGTTAATTTCTGTTGCTTAAAAGGAGAAAAACATTTAAAAATATTGTTCAAAGGCTCAGAAATACCCAGTCAAATCTCTGATCCCTGAGATTAAAGTAAAACCAATAATAGACCTAATATGTACAGAAATGAAACAAATGGTATGTGTACGTTCCTCCCAAACTGTGTGTTCTCAAAAATAGGAACCATTTTTGTATGTAGCACATAGCAGATACAGATAAATGTTTGTTAAAATGATGGGAAAAAGTACAGTCTTTAAAGGGATTAAACACTAAAGAAGACATAGCTTTGGGACAAGAGTACTTATTTTGGAACACAAAATGTTCTCATTTATAGTCCTATGTCATTCAAGCAAAGAACATAGTTTGATTAAAATAATGCCATGTGACATATCTAAGACCTTGTTTTGGTCAGCTTTCCCATTGCTAGGATACAATACCTGGACAGCCACAACTTAAACGAAGAGAGGTTTTCTTACTCAGTTTCAGAGGGTTCAGTCCATAGTTGCTGGGCTCTAAGGCAGGAACATCATGGTGGATGAACAAAGGAATGCCACTCACTTCATGGTGGCCATGAGCAGAACAGGGAAACAGCACCACAAAAGAAAGGGCCAGGGACCAGATGTAGGCCCCAAGGTCATACCCCCATGATCACCCAGATACACTCAGAACTAATCCCATAGGCACTCCAATGGCAATCAAGTTGACAAGTTTAACTGTCATAGACTTCAAAATCAGGAGTTTGTACATTTTATGAGATAAGAAAAGGACATTTGATATGTGTCAATTATGTGATGGTTGCAGGTGGAAGAGTCCAGCAACAACCTTTATCTTTCTGAATCCTTTTGTTTTTCCCTATAAAGAAAAAGCTAATGTGTTCTTGTTGAGTTGCTAAGAAGACTACAGGAGACTATTTTGAAATAAATACTTTTACAATCCAACAAGCACTTTTCATATGTCATTTTTATGAGAAAATCAGGTACATACTTTGTTATATATTCTGAAAAATATTTGGCTTTTCAGAAGAATCTCATCCCTTTGGATCATTTGATTCTAGAAGCTGACAAAGGAGATGGTCTTATTTCCAGGTAGAATTAATGACGTATGTGGTTATTGTATTTAATTGAAAGTAATTCTGAATGTTATTTTCACTAGAATGCTAAATTTAAATAGCTTTAAAACTATATACATTAAATAATAACAATGAATTTATTTTTAAATACCTACATCCTAATTTTGTTGCTGAACTACTTAGCAGGTAAAAAATATATACATGGGAAAAGTCACAATGGAGAATTATAAAAAACAGAATTAATTTCACCTTGAAATTCATCTCCCCCAGATACATGCAGCGGCACATGTAATCTGAGCTACTCCAGAGACTGATCCAGGAAGATTGCAAATCCAAAGCCATTCTGGACAACTCAGAACCTGTCTCAAAAATTTTTGCTTTTTTAAAGATCTGAGGTTATAGCTCAGTGGTAGAGCCCTTGCATAGCATGCACAAGGCCCTGAGTTCAATTCCTAGCACCAAAAAAATAAATAAAAATCTCCCCAAACAACTTCTGCAAAGACTAAAATATTTACTAGCTGATGCTGTTCTCAATATGAGTGATTATATGAGGTAGGCTCTTTCTAGGTGGGAATAAATGTTTTGCTTCCCAAGTTGGCCTCCCCTAACACAATAGGGTTGGGGGGAAGAGGAGTATCATGCCATAGCTGGGCAGGTCAGCCTGTGCTCCCCACTCAGCCTTTGCTGTTATGGGTGTGGGCGGGTCACTTTTTTTTTCTGGGGCATTTGGCTAGAGTAGAGGAATCTGTACCCAAAAGTGATGCTTTGCCAGTGTATTAGTTAGCTTTCCTGTCACTGGGGCAAAATGCCCAACCACCTGCAATTTAAAGGCCCACTGTATTAGTCCATAGTTGGCCACCTTCAAGTCAGGAATGTCATGCCAGAGGTACATGGCAGGGGAAAGCTGCTCGTGTTATGGTGGCCAGGAAGCAGAGAGAGAAGGGAGGAGCCAAGGACAAGAATATATCCTCCCATGCAATAGTCCCAGTGACCCACTTCTTCCAAATAGTTGCACCTCTTAACACATGCGAATTTTGGGGGACATTTTAGACCTAAACTATTACATCTCACCAGTTGGCCTCCAAAAGGCTTATGTCCCATCCCATTATACAAAATGTACTTAGTCTATCTCTAAGAGTTGCCAAAGTCTTACTACTTCTGGCATTGCTGAAACATCCAAGTCTAAAGTCTCCTCTGAGACTCAAGACTTCCCACTCAACCCTCTTAGCTTTGAGCCCCTGTAAAAACAAAAAGCAAGTTAAATACTTCCAATATATGATGAGACAGAGGAAACATTCCCATTCCAAAGGAGAGAACTAGGGAGATAAAAAAGAATCAAACCAAAGCTAGATTGAAACCCAACAAGGCAAACATCAAATCTTATAGCTTTGTGTCCACCCTCCAGGAAAGGTTATGGTGAGATGTGAATTTCAACGGGCTTGAACATCCCTGCCCCTACAGCATTGCCATTTACAGATTACATGGCCTTTCTCTTGAACTGGGTCTGCTCACTTCCTTTGACTTTCTTCAAAAGACATTCTATGTTCCTGGCTCTCCAACTTCTGGGGTCTCCATTGCATCTCTGGCTTCAGTCTCACAGCTTTGTGCACTGTCCTGTCAGGGGCACATTTCCTGGCCTCCCAGGCTTTCCTTTGAAATTTGGGTGGAAATCTCCATGACCCCAAACTCTTGCATTCTGTGTGCATGAAAAACATGTACCACATAAATGATGCCAAGGTCTGCCACCAGCTTGAGCAGTAGCTGAACCCTCATGGGCCATGGCAGCAGAGGCCTCTCATTGCTTGGATGACTGAGTTCAGGATTCACTTCCCTAGTTGGCTCTGAGTAAGGAGGGAATCCTAGCACTTTCTTCTCAAAGCAAAGTCTTTCAAAGGAGTTTGCCCTTTTCCATCCTTGAACCTGAGATGAATGGGGCCTGACTGGTTCTTGAGATGCCTTCAAGGCATCTTTCCTATTGTTCTGATGCAAAAATACTTGCCTTTTTTTTTTTTTTTTTTTGTACCCAGGCTCAAACTCAGGACTTGGTGCTTACCAGGGCAGGCAGCAGCACCACTGAGCTAAATCCCTGGCCCAATACTTGCCTTTTTAATGCTAATTCCTTTAGCAATCATGCTCTCTATGACCCCAACTTTGCAGGTGCTTCCTTTCTGGCCCATCTTCCAACTTTTAAAATCATTCAGCCCTACTATTTTTTCTGTATTCTCACTATATATCTGGCTAAAAGAAGCCAGCAGTACCCATGCCACAGTTTGCATACTGGGCTGCCTTGAAATTTCCTCAGTCAGATCAGTTAATCTACCATGTTTAAATTCAGCCTCACTCAAAGTCTTAAGACATGGGCAAAATGTAGACAAATTCTTTGCACAAATGAAACACACATGACCTCTAGCACAGTTGCCAATGGAGTCATCATTCCTGTCTGAAACCTTGTAAACTTGGCTTTTACCATCTGCATTCCTATCATCATTGTAGTCTGAGCTCTGACAAAAATTCCACATCAAGCTCTGCTTACAGTATTCTAAGACTGCTCTTATCAGCATCTTCAAATCTTTCCAAACTCCTCCCACAAACCATTTCCAAAGGCTTTTGAATTACATAATCAGGTCCAGTTACAGCAAAGTCCCCACTCCCTGTACTAGTTTTCTTGTATTAGTCAAGTTTCCCATTGCTGAACACAATACCTGACAACCACAACTTAAAGGAGGAATAGTTTGACTCCTGGTTTTAGGCCATGGTCACCCAGCTCCAAGGCAGAAATGGCATGGCAGAGGGACAAGGCAGAGAACGCTTCTCACATCATGGCAGTTAGGAAGCAGAGAAAGAAAGGAGGAGCTAAGGACATGAATATACCCTCACAGGTCATGCCCTTCAGTGACCCACCTCTTCAGACCAGTCTCCACCTCTGAACACACGAGAACTTGGGGGTACATTTTAGATCTCAACCATAAGAGACAGGCTGCCCTTTTCCTTGTCATATAGCCAGAGAGAGAGAGAGAGTTGAATTTTCTTGGGGCTTTTAAATTTTTTTGGCTCTGCTAGTTAGCATTTTCAGACTGCCTACTTATCTAGCACCCAGACTTAATCATTTGGCCCTGCTCTTTTCTCCTGATTCTTACTGTATATCTGACTAAAAGAAAGCAGCAGTATCCATGCCACACTTTGAATATTGGATCACCTTCAAGTTTCCTCAGCCAGACCAATTAATCCACCGTGTTTAATTTCAGGCTTAGGACATGGGCAAAATTTTATATAAAGAAAGAAGAAAATCCATGTTGTCATGTCATTCCTTAAGTCCTGAGATCTCTGACTAAGCTTATCTTTTCTCTTTCTTGTGTACAAAGTCCCCAGGACTTTGTTAGCAGGAGAGATAGGAAGATGTGTATCCATTTTCCTGGAAACCAAGTCTCAGATTCCTGTGGTTCTGCCTCTCTGTGGAGGCACAAGAAGGCAGTAGTTTTTGGAGAGAAAATGAACATTAAGACCTATATACTTTTTATTGCCAATATCTACCGCCCCAACTTTCAGTCCATTTAGGTGGGTGTAGAGCATTGTAACTCCATACCCCAACACAGTAATTTTCCCATCCCATGTCAGTGCAGCAGGTGGAAGACTCCTCTGGCACCAGAAATCTAAATTCCCTGAGTGTTGGGTTGTTTCCTTCTTGCTTGAGAAGGGTGACTCCACCAGCTGAGCTTCTTCAAGAAACATACTCTCAAGGCAAGATCTCAGTGCTCTATCATGAAGGCTCTAGTTGCTTTCATGTTATTCTCAAGCCTGACACTGTATTCCTTGCTAATAAATTCTGTGTTGAAATAAGAGAAGGAGCCAATCACTTCTACATTTTTCAAATGTACTCTCTAACAACACACAAAAGCACTTCAAGCCTTTAAATCTTTTGTACTGGCACACATTTCCAATAGCAATTGGGCTGCCACTTAAGGGAGTACACTTTGTTCATTGCACAAAGGCATCCAGCCATTAGGACAAAAGAGAGCTAAGATCCAGCCCAAGCTCTGCTTGTCAAACTGTGTACCCACAGAGCTGCCTCACCAGTAAGGGTGCGGGTGCCTTTTTCAACTTTGCACAAAAGCTCCCTATGAGAGGTCAGCTGGGCCCTGAACCTAACAATAGCAGTATTGCAGCATCTCAAAAGAAACACTCTCTTGTATTCTGTAAACTCATTATACTTGAGTATTTAATTGATATTCATACATAATTTATATCATCACTTCAAAATAATTTAATTTCTGATTTATTCCAAATCATCAGAAGGAGGATATTTCATAAGGTTTAGCCAGGGTCAAAGCGGCTTTTTAAAGAGATTTTCCATTCCCTTACTGGGACAAGACCTTCACATCAGTGAGGATTATGAGTTGCTAGGGGCTGTGAAATGGCATGGGTTTCATGATATATGCACAATTTCCTGCCCCTTTGCTGAGAACACATTCTTTCCTCCCACACTGATCTGTTACACATCAATATGTCCTTCCAAGGCAACTGAAAATCCCTCTCATGTGAGAATATCTGTGTCACTGTGTGAATCTAGATATTGAAGCTTCAAAGAGTAGCCAAAGAGTTGTGAGGTCTTTTTCCTAATTAGCCAACTAGCCATCTCTTAATGGATAGCTCTCTTCTCAGAATAAGAGCTTTAAGTTCCTTAGATCAAAGTAACTTCTTAAAATATACCAGTGGTCCTAGTGTTACTGTAAACCAAGGGTTGGTTTTGGTGTGGCAAAGACTCTCCTTTGACCAAAACTTCAGTCAGGCTCCTCTGGTTCTCTACTCCCTGATGCTTAGTCTTGGACTTTCTGCTCTTGTCCTTGTAGAATCTGGCATGAGCAAGAACCCTGCTGAATCTGTAGAAATGTAGAAAAAAAACTGCCCTCTGACCCTTGGTGCCTGACCACCCTCCATAGTTTATCATCCTGGCCTGCCTTCAGCAATAATCCTATTAAGTCAGTTTAATCAGAAACCTATTACTCTTGATCTTTCTTCTTAGCAGTTTTCTACCACATTGTCACCCATCCAGCTCCTTGGGCATAAATCCCCACTTGTCTCTGGTGGATTGGTGTTGACTCCAGCTACCCCTCACCAATATCCCTATACTTCTCACCATGGATTGTCTTGAGTTAAGTCTGCCTTACTAGCTTTAACAAGTAGTTGGATTTTTAAATTTTTTTATTCTTACATGTTTGCAGTATATAATATTTAAATTCCTTGTGTGGTGTTGGTACATGTCATAACTCATCTCAATTCCTTTTTTCATCCCCTTTCCCTTTCCCCAGGTGTGTGTTAGCTCACACCTAGAAAAATAAGAAAGCACCCACAAACATCATGATATCTTTCATGGATTTCATTTCTTTCCTATGCTGGGCATTCATGGCTTGTATCACATTCCTGAGCTCCTCTATTTTTTTTTATCAGTATCTGTCATTCTGGCCCCCATCTCTGTGGTTATCTGAGACATTATTTCTGCTTTGATTTTTTTCTAGAGCCTCATTCATCTGCTTTGTTACTTCTGCTGTTACCACATCAGAGAGTCCGGGTGAGTGGCTTTCCGATTGTCCCACTTCATTGTCCCTGGGGTTTGCCTTTGGTGAGCTGAAAGTCTGTGGGGGTTGCTTCTTGTTTAAATGTCTTCTCATTTTCTATTTTTAAAAAAAGTTTGATTTGATGCTTGTAAATTGCTTAGGGTGAGTAGCTTTATTACTAGTATTCAGAACCCTTAGGAAATGACTACTTCTCAGAAGCATCTTCCAAGTGTAGCTAGCTTTTGGGTTTTGAGTCTTTTGCAAGATCCTACCTCTTCAATTTATTGGGGATGAGAAGTTTTTGCCTACACAGGCCAGCTGCCTGTTCTTTGGCACTGGCTTGTAGGTTTGGTTTTTTTTTTTTAAAGACCTTTAGGCAGTCTCAGTCTTGGTATACCAGGAGGAACAACTAATTAGAACAATTATGTCACCTTGGCTAAAATAGTACAATCAACAATAACAATAGCATCAAATACAGCCTAGAAGATGACAAAGTGTGGCCTTTAATAAGGCTTTTTCCCCTTAGGCGAGAAGATTTAAAAGGGATTAGGGGGTAAAAAACAGAAATAGAAGAAGGGAAGGAGTTCAGAAGCAAGGCTGGAGGACAAACTTTAGGAAACTAGTGAAGCAGATGTGTGGGAAAGAGAAAAGCAAAAAATAAAAAGAGCAGAACAGACCACCAACAACAAAAAAACTAGAAACAGTGTTCAAACAATTGAGAAAAAATGAAACAGAACAAAACAAGAACTAGAAAGGAAGAAAAACAGAAAGAAAAAAAAAAAATGTCCAATTCAAGGTGTGTCTCTGCTGTCACTGTTAGGCACTGTGGGCAAAAAGAGTCCAGAGCCAAAGTGATTAATCCCAGCAAGCTACCTGCAGCTTCACGGTGGGGTAGTGCATAATCCCAGCCAGCCTGCCACTTTAGTTCCTCTGAAGTTCAGGCTGGTTTCTGGCTATGAGGCTGGAACTGGTTTCCTTGAGCCTACAACAGTCTATGTGTCTCCTGCTGGCTTGAACTCTGCTCCCTGACCTCCTACTGACTTGAACTCAGCACCTGCACTGAGGCACCGGAAGCCACTAGCTGGAGTCTGCCTGCAGCTGTTTTGAGTTCCAAGCTCAGTTGGCCTTTCTCCAAGATGGCTAGCAGCCAATCACCCTCTCCTTGGTGAGGTTTGAATCCGGTTAACTCACCAGCCACTGCAGTCTGGTGCGTCCACTGCTCTGATCCACTGGTGCTTTTCTCCATGGAGGCCTCTGGGGTTGTCAGTAGTCACTATGTGTCTGCAGTTTTGGCCTGCTGTTCCCTCATGGAGAGTCCGGGCTCTGAGAGAGTGCTGCTTGGTACCTCCCTCCTCTTTCTTAACGTCTCTCTCTTCACTGTCCCTATAGACTTCAATTCTCACCTCAGCTCCTTCCTGGGTCCCAGGGACCCACTTCCCTCCTCCTTTGCCTCCTCGAGCTGCTATATTCCAGTGTAAGGACACCAAATCTCAGAGAAGCTCTTTCTCTGCTGCTCACCACTCCACCATCTTCCCAGAAGTCCCCATCATGATGTCTTAATACCCAACACTGACCCTTTATTTCTTGGCTTCATCAAAATATTAAAATAAAAACACAAAATGATGATTAGCTGGTCACAGTGTCAAAAGCACAGAACCAGGACTGAGAGTCCTGATCTCCATCTTCCTCTCTGCCATTAGCATTTGCACAGTTGAACAGACCTCTGAATACTGATGCATCCCAGGAACCATGTTACTAGATGAAGAGTTTTAACCGGCTGTAGAACACACCAATTTGAATGGGGTGAGGTACTTGGGCTCAAACCCAGGGCATTTGGACTGAGCTACATTCCCAGCCCGTTTTTCATTTTTTATTTTGAGATAGGGTCTCACTAAGCCACTAAATTGCCCAGGCTAGACTTGAATATTTGATCCTCTTGCCTCAGCGTCTTTGAGTGCTGGGATTATAGTCCTGTGCCGCCAGACCTGGCTAGAATACTCTCATTTTTATACATCCTCAAACAAATACAACAGGTACATCTTAAGGGAAATCTTTGAGTTGCCTTTTCCCCCTTTGAAACATTTACTTTTGAGGCCTGGCACAGTGACACATGTCTGTAAGCGCAGCACTCAGGAAGCTGATGCAGGGGAATTTCAAGTGGGCTACATAGGTCAGCCCAAGCTATATAGTGAGACTCTGTCTCAACAAAACAAAACAAAAATACTTTCCTTTTACTAATACATATAAAACCTTTTTCTTCATGTGGAAATTGATTTCCCATCCTCTAATCTTGTCTTTCTCAGATGCAATCATTTCTAATACCAAATAAATAAATAAATAAATAAATAAATAAAATGTCATACTCTTTTTGCAAAACAGAAGATTTTTTTTTTTAAATCCACCTGGAAGAAAAATAAATTTTGGGGCCAGGGATTTAGCTCAGCAGCACAGTGCTTGCCTGGCAAGTGCAAGGTCCTGAGTTCGATTCCCAGTACCAAAAAAGAAAAATAAATTTTGGAGACTTCTTATAAGTTTTCTTTTGGTAGTTAGGAATAAGCAAAATAAATTCTTTATTGTCTTCCAACTGATAAAGAATAATTATAGAAGGTCATTGTTTTGGACTAAATTGTACCAGGCCCCAGTAGACCAGACTGAAATACAAAAGAGGATCCCTCATACTAAATGTCAAACTAAATCTAAGTTGTTAGCTGACCATCCAAGGAACCAAACAAATGAGAAATAACAACCAAATTTCCCAAATGGCCAGTTTCAGCCACATGATAATGAAGTTTCCCTGCTTTAATCCTTACACAACAGTTTAAACAATCAGCTTTCTATCATTGTATCTGCCTGTCCCTACCTTATGAGAAACGTAACTGTGAAATGACCAGTCTACTCTTTGTTCCTGCTTTTCCCAGCCCTTCTATGCCTATAAAACCAACCTCCTCTGGTCATCCTGTCAGGATAATCATTCTATGTTATGGAAAATATGTTGCAAATTTTAGGTTTGAAAACAAAGCCAATTAAGATCTCTAAATAAAATGCTTGTAATTTTGTTCTTTGACACCACTAATAATGTTTACCAACATCATGTGTGGTATGGTATTTTTAAAAGTAGATTAAATCATAGATTTTGGTTAATGTGGCTCTGTAACATGCTTGTCATAAGCCTACATTTAAAATTATTTTATTTTATTTTTGCTGTAGGGGAGATAGAGGCTAGGGGTGTTCTGCCACTAAGATACAATCCCAGCCTTTTTAATTTTTATTTTGAGACAGGGTTTCACTAATTTTCCCAGGCAGGACTTGAACTTGGAATCCTCATGCCTCCACCTCCCTCAGTGGTGGGATAATAGGTATGCACCACTGGACCCAGCTATAATCCTATTTTTTTCCAATAAATTGACTTTTACTGCTAAAATGTTTAGTTTGGAAGTGCCTAGTTTGGAAATAGTTATCAAATGTGATGGTTTAAAGCAAAGCAAATCCCATCAAAAGACTTTGGGGTGTAACATAGAGCACTTGCTTAGCAGTGCTGAACTCAATTGCAGCATGAGGGATATTTTTTTTAAAAAGCCAGATTCTGGTCTTCATAATGTCCTATGTCATGAGATGTTGGCTAAGACAACTTCCCCCAGACCTTCATTTCCACATCTGAAAAGTAAAAACACAAACAAGCAACAACAATAACAAAAAACAACCTAAATTAGATGTTCTTTTAATTAAATGCTTACACTCTCATAACTACAAGTATGTCAAACAGATCTTGGACTCTTTTTTTTTTTTTGATCTTGGACTCGTTTTCACTAGTCTCAGATCTTTGGAACTAATAATTTCTAATTTACCAATGAAGAAACTAGGGCTCAAATAAATTATATAACTAACCCTAAATCACAAAGTCAAACTATAGATTGCCTGATTCCATACTCATATCTGTCTGCAAATCTCATGCTTTTAGCTTGAGCTAAAATGATACTCTCCCCTTTCAGGATGTCTAGTGCAGAAAAAAAATCTCCTTATTACAGAGGTGCAGATATGGTTTCCATAACTTTAGCATAAAATCTGTATCATAGTGGTAGAGTGGTTGGCAACCATGTGCAAGACCCTGGATTCAGTTGCCAGTACTGCAAATAATAAACAAACAAATAGAAGTCTGTACTCTAGAGAACAGTACTTTGGAAAAAGTACTGGATTACTTGAGGGTTAGACTCTATATCTTGTCTTACAATTAATTAACTAAGAGTCTGTTCTGAGGTTATGGTTCCTGGATCAGAAGCATCAGGAACACCTGGAAACTTACTTTTAAAAATGCAAATTTTTAAACACCCTACTCCATACATATAAGACCAGAAACTCCTATGCTGAGAATTAAAATACAGTAATCTGTATTTTAACAAAGCCTCCAGATGATGACCACTGAAGTTTGAGAACCACTGAGCTAAGATATGTGACCTTGAGCAATGCAGGCAATAACTGAGCTGCAGTCACCAGCTCCAAAGTCCTATGGTACTTCTCTGACCTTACATCTGAATTATTAATAGGAAGATGTATTGGATTCATATCCCTAATTTTGAGAACTGATACCCAATAAAGTGAAGAAGGGGAAAGCAGATGAGAAGGACAAAGAGGACATCCTTTCACATTGCCCACAATTAGTCAAAGCAACTATTTCATTTGTGATGATTTATGGCTATGATGCCTGTGACATCCCAAATTAGAACATCATTTTTGGAGTTGCTCTGAATGCAACAAACTCTCTGGGATTTAAAAATTTATTAGGCAGCATGAAGCTCAGCTCAAAGAAAGATAAAATCAATTAAAAATATGTATTCTGTTTCCTTAGCTCTTCTTAAGTCATTCAGGAGGCAGTTTCTGGTAATGGAGTCTAATAGATCTGGGTTTTTTTGGTTTTTTTTTGTAAACTGGAACAAAGTACTACTCACTTCCCAGGAGTTAAAACCTCTCCCTCCCCACCCTGGAGATGACATATATTTCGGGATCCATTTCAGCCAGAGATGACATAACCAGCCTTCTAGGTAGCTTCAGGAACTCATGTTTCCCCCATTTAGCAATGACTCAGTGGATGGCAGAGAGTATGAATGGCCTTAAGTACCATGTTGGCGCCAAGGGTCACATTGTCATTATTTATTAAATATTTTTCTTGTTTTCTGTACCTCCATTCTTATGGAGTGTGTGGCTTGGGTCAGAATCTTCTCCCTTAGCTCTATCCCTGAGGTTGGAACAGACACCATTTTTATCTGTGAGGCTGAAGTTATTTATCTGTCATCAAAATATCTGGTACAAGTAGCCAGTCAATGAATACCTCTCAAATAAAATAATGAGTAACTACAATACTGCACAGACTTAAATGTAGTTTGTAAATAATGGTGATAGTTGTATGCCATTTTGAGCACTCATTCTTACCTATTTCTGTCATGACAGGAAAGAAGATTAACATGTCCTTAGCTATTTCCCAAGTACTTGGTGTATATTTATCCTATTTTATCCTCACAGCAACCCTGTGAAGTTCGAGTTATTAGTTCCATTTTTTTGGTGAGAAAACTGAGGCCAACACTCTAAAGACTGAAGCATAAGAAGTATAGCCAGAATTGGGAGAGAGCTCTTATCTTGTACTTTCCCCCACAGTCTAACACTAGATTTGGAGTATGGGCAGAATGGCTTCTGAGGTGAGCGGGTCCCAGAAGCTGGAAGGAAGCTCCCCCACTACCATCCCAAGCTCCTAGGGCAGAGAAGGTGAGCTGTGTGGGTGCCAGAAGCACCTCCCACCCCATGGAAATGAGAAGACATGTAAACAAGCCTCAAAAACAGACTTCTGGATCGCCTACAGGAACCCCAAAGGGAAATGAGATGGAACAATCTGATACTCAACCACCTGGACTGTCTGAACTGGCAACAAAAGAGGATCTGGGAAAAATGAAATCAGAAATAATTACTCAGAT
>NW_004624736.1:1254045-1306984 GCF_000247695.1 Heterocephalus glaber
GGTGGAGGGGGTGAAGGGAGGGCAAGGGAAGGGGAAAAAAAATAAGAACCAAGATACTCATGTAATGGTACAAGATCCCAATGATGTATGTAAATGTATTTTATACCTAAAATGTACCAATAAACTTAATGGGAAAAAAGAAAAAAGAAAGTATATGCAGCAGAATCAACCAACGTGCAGATAAAATATCAGCTATTGAAGGCAGGGCTGTGGTTGACAATCACCAAATGAAAGACTTCTTAATAATAGCATGAATACAACAAGAAGTCAATCCAAAAACTGCTAGACAATGCAAAGAAGAATAACATAAGATTGATTGGAGTCAAGGAAGAAAGAGGAGAGAGTGCAGAGGACATAAAAAAACTATTCACAGAAGCAATAGCAGAGAAATTTCCATGTATGGAAAAAAAATTTGACATACAGTTAAGCGAGGCACATAGAACTGAAATAGCCATGATCAGAAAAAAAACTAAGCCAGAGTATATAATAGTCAAGATACCAGAAATTCAACACAAGAACAAAATATTGAAAGCTAAATTAAAGAAAAGAAACAAATCTCCTACAAAGGAAAATCCATCAGAATCACAGCAGACTTTCTCAACACAAACCTTCAAGTTGAGAGCTTGGAGTGAAGTATTTCAAGCTCTAAAAGAACCTCCAGCCCAGATTAATGTACCCTGAAAAATAATCTTTTAAGATTGATGGAGAAATAAGATACTTTCGTGCTAAAGAACACCTGAAGAAATCCATGACCACAAAATGATCACTTTAAAAAGTTATGTAGGATATTTTAGAAAAAGACAATGAAGGCAACAATTCCAAGATTCCCAATAGAATGAATCCACCAGGTAAGCAATTAAATATAAAGGAAAAAAAAGGAACCAACAACAGGAAAATAATATAATGACAAGGACAAATCAATACCTATCAGTTATAATCATCAATATGCATGGTCTCAATTCACCAGTTAGTTGAAATAGATTGGCAGAAGGGATCAAGAAACAAGATCCAACAATATGCTGCATACCAGAAACACATTTAACTGAAAAAGAAATTCATAGACTGAAAGTCAAAGAATGGAAAACATTATTCTATGCAATGGGAACCTGGAGAAACAGAGAAAGTTATTCTATTTGAAGACAAAGTGGATTTCAAGCCAAGATTGACCAGAAGAGACAAAGAAGGTCACTATATACTTGTCAAGGGAACAATCCAAGAGGAAGAGATAACTCATAAATATCTATGCACCAAATACTGGCACACCCAACTATATAAAACAAACACTAATGGATATGAAAAATCAGATAAACACTAATACAGTTGTGATGGAGGCCTCCATACCCCACTATCACAAATTCATAGATCAACTAGACAAAAAAAATCAACAAAGAAATATCAGAGCTGAACCAAACGTTTGAACAAGTGTGTTTAGAAGATTAACTACACAATATTGCACCCAACAACAGAATGTATATTCTTCTTGGCAGCACATGGGACTTTCTCCAAAATAGACCACATACTAGCTCACTGAATACGCTTAAGTAAATGTAAAGGAACTGAAATTATCTCATGCATATTATCAGATGATAGTTCAATGTAATTGAAAACAAATGGCAAAAGAAAACACAAAAACTGCATAAACACATGGAAATTAAATAATATCTTCCTGAACAACCAATGGGTCACAGATGAAATGAAAGAAGAAATTAGACAGTTTCTACAATTAAATGATAATGCCAATAAGACATATTGAAAATTATGCAACACAATCAAAACTGTCCTACAAGGAAAATTTATAGTGGCGAATTACTACATCAGAAAAACAGAGCAATCTCAAATAACTAACTTAATTTTGAACCTCAAGTTTCCAGAAAAAGAACAATTTAAACCCAAAGCTCATATGAGGAAGTAAATTATAAAGAACAGAGCAGAAATTAATGCAATTGAGACTCAGAAAACAATACAAAGGATGAATGAATCAAAGAGTTGGTTCTTTGAAAGATTTGATAGACAAACCCTTAGCCAGCCTCATCCAAGCAAGGAAAGAAAAGACCTAAATCCATCCAATTAGGAATGAAAAGGGCAAAATCACAACAGATCTTGAAGAAATCCCAAAGATCATTAGTACCTATTTTGAGAACCTATACTCTAATAAGATGGAAAATTCTGAAGATTCCTAGATACATATAAATTACCAACACTGAATCAAGAAGGTATAAAAATTCTAAATAATTCAACATCAGTCAATGAAAAAGAAGGAGGAGGAGGAGGAGAAGAGAAAGGAGAAGAGGAAGAAGAAGAGGAGGAGGAGGAGGAAGAAGGAGAAGAAGAAGAGGGAGAAGAAGAAGAAGAAGGAGAAGAAGGAGAAGAAGGAGAAGAAGGAGAAGAAGGAGAAGAAGGAGAAGAAGAAGAAGAAGAAGAAGGAGAAGAAGAAGAAGAAGAAGAAGAAGAAGAAGAAGAAGAAGAAGAAGAAGAAGAAGAAGAAGAAGAAGAAGAAGAAGAAGAAGAAATACCAACAAAGAAAAGCCCAGGTTCTGCCAGAGTCCCTGCTGAATTCTACAAGAACTTTAGAGGAGATTTAATGCTGCTACTCCTCAAAATTTAATGAAATTGAAAGGAAGGTAATACTCCCAAAGCCATTCCTAGAGGTAAGCATTACCCTAGTTCTAAAACCAGAGAAAGACCTAACCAAAAGAGAGATCTGCAGGCCAATCTCTTTAATGAACATAGATGCAAAAATACTCAGTAAGATAGTGGCCAACAGAATGCAGCAAATCATCAAGATTATACACCATGACCAGGTAGAATTCATCCCAGGGATGCAGGGATAGTTTGACTTTTTTTTTTTCTGGCACCAGGGATCTAACTCAGGCCTTGCACTTGCGAGGCAGGCAGGGTGCCAGTGAGCTAAATCCCCAGCCCAAGGAATGATTGAACATATGCAAGTCAATAAATGTAATACACCACATTAACAGAACCAAGGACAAAACCCACATGATTATCGCAATAGATGCAGAAAAACCATTGACAAAGTCCAACACCTATTCATGATAAAAAAAAAAACTACATAAAATTGGAATAGAAAGACCTTATCTCAATCTGATAAAAGCCATCTATGACAAACCAACAGCCAACATCATACTAAATAGTCAAAAACTGAAAGCTTTCACTCTAAAGTCAGGAACAAGACAAAGATACCAACTATCATCATTCCTATTCAATATAGTCCTGAAAACACTAGCCAGAGCAATTAGATAAGAGAAAGAAATAAAAGGAATATGGATAGGAAAGGAAGAAACAAAATTATTGGTGAATCATGAAGACATGATACAATACACAGAAGATCCCAAAAACCCCATCAAAAATCTCCCAGATTTAACAACTGAATTCAGCAGCATATCAGGATAGAAAGTCAACACTAAAAAATCAATAGCCTTCTAGTACATGAATAGCAAACTCACTGAGAGAATAATTAGGGAAACATGACTTTTAGGAATCAATCTAATGAAGGAACTGAAAGACCTTTACATTCCAAACTACAGTACTCTGAAGAAGGAGATTGAAGAGGATATCAAAATGGAAAGATATCCCCTGTTCTTGGATATACAGGAGCAATATAACAAAGATGGTCATGCTTCCAAAACTGTTGTACAGATTTAATGCAATTCCAATCAAAATACTAATAGCATACCTCACAGAACTAAAAAAAAAAATCTTAAAATTCATATGGACCCAGGAGAGACCTAGAACAGCAAACACATTTGTAGGCAAAAGCAAGGGCAAGGCAGGGGGCATCACAGTCCCCAATTTGAAGCTATACTACAAAGCTACCATAATAAAAACATCATGAAACTAGCAAAATAAAACAAAACAAACAGAAATTCCAAAGAAACAAAAAACAGACTTGAGGATCAATGAAACAAAATAGAAGATGCAGAAACAACTCCAAGCACACTCAGCTACCTTGTCTTTGACAAAGGGGCCAAACACTTTCACTGGAAGAAAGATAGTATCTTTAATAAATGGTGCTGGAAAAACTGGCTTTCCATGTGCTGAAGATTGAACCTAGGCCCATATCTGTCACTACACACTAAACTAAAACCAAAGTGGATTAAAGATCTAAATATTAAAACAGACACACTTACCCTGCTGCAAGATAGAATAGGTTAAACCCTTAAAGACATAGGTGTGGGCAAAGACTTTATGAACAAAACCCCAATTGCACAGGAAATATTACAAAGAATCAATAACTGGGATTGCATCAACTTAAACTGCTTTTGCATAGCAAAAGATACCACCAACATAGTGAAGAGTCAACCCACAAAATGGGAAAAAATTTTGCCAGCTACTCCTCAGACAAAGAACTAATATAAAGAATATATAAAGAACTCAAAAAATCAGATCCCCCCCAATTTAAAGACCCAATCCAAAAATGAAAATCTGAAAAGAATACACACTTCTCAGATGAAAAAGCATAAGCAGCAAATCAATATTTGAAGAAAACGTTCAACATCATTGGTCATTCATGAAATGAAAATTAAAACAACACTGAGGTTCCATCTCACTCCAGGAAGAATGGCTATCATCATCAAGAAATCAAGCAATAGAAAACGCTGGTGAGGCTGTGGGGGAAGAAGACCTCTTCTCCATTGTTGGTGGGCATGTAAATTGCTACAACCGCTATGGAAATCGTATAGTGATTCCTCAAAAAACTAAAACTAGCAGTTCCATTTGACCTAGTTGTTCCCCTTCTAGGTATCTTCCCAAAAGAGTTAAAAGCATCATATCACAGTGATATATGCATACCCATGATTATGGCAACATAGTTTATAATAGCTTAATCTCGGAAACTCCCCATATACCCATAAACAGATGGGTGGATAAAGAAAATGTGGTATGTATATGCAATGGAGTGCTACTCTGGCATAAAGAATAATAAACTTGAGTCATTGGTAAGTAAATGGATGCACCACAAGACCATAATTTTGATTGAAGTAAATCAGACACACAAGTTTAAATATTGCATTGTTTCTCTTTTGTGAGAAATCCAAATGTAAATAAGGAGAAAAATGGAGAATAAATATTGGGAGATAGGAAGAATATGTTCAAATGGGAGGGGAGATGGGGAAGAGGAAGAAGGGAAAATAAATTTTAAAAAGAGAGAACAGGGCCAGGGATTTAGCTCAATGTTTCCACCGACTGCCTCTCAAGCGCAAGGTCCTGAGTTCAATCCCTGGAACCAAAAAAAAAAAAAAAAAAAAAGAGAACAGAAGGAAAAAATTCAAACAAAACTATTTTAAGTAGAGAGGGGAAGAAGAGTTGAAGGGAGGAGAGGGGAATGGGGAAAAATAAGAATTGAGGTATATTATATACAGGTACATGTGATCATTGGTGCTATGATGCATGTGATCATTATGGCTAATAAAAATATATTTTGGGGAATCATTAGGAAAGGCCACAAGGGGGCGCCTGAGAGATGTTAATTTTCATTTCAGTGATTTAATACCATTTTGAATAGTAAAGTAGAAATAAAGTTCATTTCCCATTTAATTTGAAAAAAATGGTGATTAAAAGTATTTCTCACTCTTCAGGACTTTGGGCTTAATTTTTTCCCTAACAGAGCTAAAGCTCTGTTATTTAATATGATATGCATGTAATCTTTAATATTACAGACATATAAAAGTGTGTATAAAATTAGTGTTATCTTCAGCATTCAAGGTCAGGTTGGAGGTCTGGAGAGGAGCAAGATATCTCCTGTGTGAGTGAAGGTCAAATGCATCAAATTTTCTAAGCTAAGTCTTTGACCTATGGCCCATATTTCTTTTGCTCTTTTTAAAAAAGCTTCTAGAAAGATTATACTATGTTTACTTTCAAAAACTGACTGCATTATCTTACAACATCTGTAAAGTGAAATTAATAAGAGAATTAACTTCATAAGATTGTTGGGGAGTTTGAGTTAATATATTTAAAGCATTTGGAACAGTGCCTAGCATATAATTATCATTCCATATACATTTTTGCATGCTCTTGTGCTATTATGATTATTGTCTGTCTTGAGAGGGCCTCCAACCACTCAGTTCCCTGTGCAAAAACTTGAGTTCCACTCTCTTCTCCCCTGGCCCTCAGATACAATGTCCAATGGGCAGTGATTGTTTCTTTCTTGAACACACTCTTTCCTCCTCATCACCACTTACTCTCCCCTCATTTAATCCATTATTTTACTTCCAGACCTGTAATATATATCCCTTAAGATCTCCCTGCCTTCATGAGAATGGTTGTTGGTTTTGTTCATTTTTCTTTTTTCCAGAGTTGGGGATTTCACGTACAGCCTCACATATGCTATGCAGGTGCTCTGCCACTGAGCTACACCCTAGCCTGATTATTCTGAAGTACAAATGTGACAGTGTCCTCACACTAATGATTAATTTTTTACTTACAATGGGTTCAAAAGTTATATACATGTGGGGGAGCGAAAGTGGGAGTGTTATAAATGGGGCAAAATATTAACAGTAGGTGAATGGTAAGCAAGTGTTGTATGTCATGTTCTTTAGGATTGCAACTTCCCGGTAAGCTTAAAATGATTTTCAAAATAAAATTAAATAAAAGAAAGTGCTTCACTAGCTTTCTTCAGAGTAATATCCAAAGTCTTTACCTTCTTCTACAAATTCATCTCCTACTGTTTTCCCCCCTTGATGATTAAGCTTCAGCTATAATACATGGTCTCAGTGGACGGTATTCTCCAATGCTCTTTTCCTGTGGGAATGCAATGCTCTTCCCCCTCTTGTCTACCAGGAAAATTCCTATTTATTCAATGCCCCAAGGATAATCCCTCCTCTAGGATGCCTGTGCTATTTGAATTAATCACCTGCTTCCCTTGTGGCTCCCTGTGTTCCTCATTTTGACTCTTGTCCCTTTTTAGTCTGTTTCCTCTTCTAAACTAAGATTTCTTCAGAACTCTCGCCTTATTCACTTCTGCATCTGCAGAGCCTGACATCCTGGTTTCTGTTTCTTGCCTTCATAGACCCATTTGCATTTCCTGGCATCCGCTGGGTCCTCACCGTCAGCCATAAGAAGCAGCCGCAATGACACTCATTTTGCTGCTGCTTCCTGTTGTTCTCAGCTGAGGCTTGGCTCGTCGCTACTTTCTCTAGTTTTTCTTTCCTAACTTTTTCTCCATGTAGAGGAAGTGAGCTTTTACAGATGAGGTGCTGAAATCTAGTGCTCATCACTGTTACTTAAAGCGCTCAACCCCATTCCTCAGTGAGTTCCTTCCCTTTCCTGAATTCTATGCTTTAGAGCCAGTTGCTCTATCCCTTGGCAGTCTGTTTCCTCACCTATGCAAAGGGTGAGCTGCAGTCCAACATCCCTTACAAGAGAGTTATTATTTTGTTTTATTTGCTTAGATCTCCTTCTTAGACAGTTCACATGCCTACCCTTATGTGATAATTTGTCAGAGTTTCTTTAGAGTTACATATATCGAAGACTATCGCATCACATGCTTGGTAGATGTGTGTTCCATGGAGTCTTACATTTTCACTCAGCAGAGACTTTCAGGTAGGGCAAGCTTAGCACAGTTTTAGAATAATAAACGAATCTCCCCAAAGTTCAAGTTTTCATTACTTTTGATTTTTTTAAAGTATCATTTACTACCATATATTCTGTGGCTAAAATACAGAAGGATCCGTTGGAGAAGAAAAAGCTTGATACCGGTAGTAAAACACATTCACTCTGAAAAATCACTTGTGAGCACTGAGCATCTTCTACACTGATGAAATAGATGACTTGCTTAAAATTTACTCCCTGGGACATAAGGAGTATGACTTTGGAGTGAAGGCTTCACGGTAGTGAGGCCCTTGTCTTTCTAGTTCAACAGTCTATGTCCTGTGTCATCTACAATGCTTCATCAATGGTAGGAACTCAGCACATACTTGGTGAATGAATAAGTGAATGAGGTTGATAAGCCTCTTTTGAGGAATGCCATAGCTCAGAGAACTGAAATATACTGAAGAAAAAGACTACTGAACAGATAGGTTCTTGAGCTTCCAAACTGGCCATCAGAGTTCTGTGTGGTACTGCAAATATTCTCTAAATGTTCTGGAATTAAAGGTGGTAACAATATTTTTCAGTTTCTTTGTGTTCCTGGATGGTGCAGTATTTTGAGCTGGGGTTTTTCTAGAGTAGTTTACTGTAATAAAGGGCTGGGTTACTGACAGCTGTCCCCTTTCACATCTGCTCTTTATCAACACCATACAGTTTCTTGTATTCGTCAGTAATGGGGAAATGATACAGCTGCCTTTAGTATGTATGAATAACCCAAAGTTGTGCTGTTCAGTCTTCTGAGTCATATCCTCTAACTTTATTTGTATTTTAAATGTTTGTCAGTTATTCTCTTAAAGATGATTTTCTTTTTTCTTTGAGTTCATGTTGATTTGCATGGTAGCCAACTCTAGATACTCTTGATATATTGCATATCTCAGGTTTTCTGAAGACTTTTTCCTTTTTCTGCTCAAGTCTGGGAATTGACAAATGACAGTGTTGGGTTAGTGAGGAGAGAGAGGCCTGAAGATATACTTTATAAGTCATCAAAACGTGATGTACTATACATTCTCAGCATGAACTGGGAATAAAATAAAAGACTGCTGCAAATAGAACTGACTCCTTTGGGCTTAAATTGGGTTGGCAGTAACACAGATTCTGTTGTGGGTTGAAGTCATTTTCTACTTCAGCACTAGTAAGTCTGTGGGGAATGGTGGAGTCATGGTTTAGCAGCAAGACTCTGGGAAAAGGCCAGTATCTACATCTGCTCTGAACTGTAAGTGGACTGGAAAAACACTTTGAAAAAAAGCCAGAGGAGAGAAGTGAGGGAGAACACAAAAGCTTTGCTCTTAAAAAGGCCATGAAAGATTAATCGATTGATTGTAAGGAGATTGGATTTAGAGAAAATTTTATATAAATAAAATGTACACAATTATTTCTTCATCCTAATCTACTAAACCTCTTTTCTGACAATACAAGAACCATAATTCATAGTACAAGAAAGCCATATTAGGAAGGACTATAGAATGACTATAACACTTGGCTTGAATCTTAAGGGTTGGAATTCAGTGTTCTGGTAACATTTAGTAGATTTTCAACACATTTTTTTGTTTGTTTGTTTGGTACTGGGGATTGAACTTGGGACGTTGTGCTTGCGAGGCTGGCAGTGGAACCACTGAGCTAAATCTCCGGCCCTCAACACATTTTTATGAATTGCATAATAGATCTCTTTTCTCCAAATTTGTGACTACACTATCTTGTAGGAACCATTTAATTTAATTTTTTTATAACAACAGGTTCTCTATCAATTCAGCGTCATTAATACCAAGATCAAGTATGGCCAGCTTTCATGAAAGAGTTTGGAAACAGACTGACCTGGGTTAAATTTCAATTCCATCCTTTCCTGGCTGTTCAACTTGAGGCAAATTGACCTCTGGCCTGCAGCTTTTTCACCTGTAAATAAGTAGGGATCATAATATCTAATTCATAATATCTAATTCACAAGGATTTTATAATGATTGAGTGAGTCTCTTGGCATGTAGAAAGCACAGGAAATATTTCTGTCTAATTAGTTCTATTTTCTTTTTTCTGATTTTTAAGATTTATTTTGATTGATACATCATGCTTGTTACATATGTATGGGGATATCATGTGATGTTTTGATATATGTATCCATAATGTAATTATCAAATCAGTGTATCAAATTAGTGATCTATTACCTTAACTATTTATCATTTCTTTGTGGTGAGAACATTAAAAAAATCTCCTTTAGTTATTTTTTTTTTTTTGGTACCAGGGATCGAACTTGGGACCTTGTGCTTGCAAGGCAAGCACCGGAACCACTGAGCTAAATCCCCGGCCCTTCTTTAGTTATTTTGAAATATCCAATATACCATTGTTAACTATAGTTACACTGCTGTGCAATAGGACAACAAAACTTCTTCTTACTTAGCAGTAATCCTGTACCAATGACCAATATCTATCCATCCTCTGTCTTCCCTGGCCTCTACTTACCACCATTTTACTCTCAACTCTCTAGATATGCTTTCTTAGATTCCATGGATGCACGAGATCGTGCAGAACTTGTCTTTCTGTGCTCTATCTTCTTTTTGCCTTTCAGACACTATAATATATCCAGTCTTGATTTCTAGAAAAGTATTTTTGCTTGATTGGAATCAATGAAACAAACTTGGCTTGCCTAACTTAAAATTATATTTTGCATTATCCAAAAGTGACCAGAAAAAACCAACAGGAAAAACCAGGCTGAGTGGCATATATACACAGGGAGGAGTCCTGAGTCTCCTTGATTCGGTCACAATTGATTACGTGAAGTTGGGACAAGGGTCAACTGAATTCTTTAGCCAAAATGCCAATTCTTCTTGGAAGGACTTTCTGAAATGGTAATCAAACTTTTAGTAAGTAGCAAATAAATTATTCAAAATAGTAGAAATGGTAGAAATAATTTCTACGTGATTTGCAAAATATTTTTTAGTTTCTCCGAAAGATACATTTCCTAGGTAATTAACAAAGATAATAAAATAGCTTTTAGGAAATCCCTGGACCCTGATCAACATTTCAGATTATGATTTCCTTATGGAAAATGAGATGATTGAAGTGAAATTGATTATTTCTAAGGTCCCTTTAAAATCTAACATTCCAAGGTTTTGTGCTTTGTTTAAACTGATGTTAAAATTATTTCTATAGGACTGAGGATGTAGCTAGGTGATAGAGTGCTCATTGAGTATGTGCGAGGTCATGAGTTTGATCCCCAGTACCACAAAAGAAAAAAAAAGATTTTATGTTTGCTAGGTGTGGTGGCTCATACACTTGGGAGGCTAATTCAGGAGCATTTGAAGTTTGAGACCAGCATAGTACATAGCAAAACCCTTTCTCTAAAAACTAAAAATATTTTAAAAATATATTTCCTATATTCACAACAAGATTAGCAATGATTTACTGTGAGTTTACTTGATTTTACTTCCAATAATTTCCTCCCTACAGTAGCACCCATGAAGCACATTTTATTATTATTCCCATCTTAAAGATAAAGAAACTGAAGCTAAGAGGTACCAGACAGAAAAAGGTGGAACTCACACTGAACTGGTACTCTCTGAGGGTGGATTCATGCTACCCAAACCTACCATCTCCCGATAGACAGACCCACACTGCCTATCAGCAGTGGGTCAGTTTTGTTGGCAACAGAGAATATTCTGTCTGAGGGAAAACATTCTGTAAGTAAATGGTACAGTGGATAATTGTACAGCTGTTGGACTCTGAGTGATTTATTTAACTGGCTCCTCCTTGCCATATTTAATGGGCATTAAGTCAATTTTTATTGACAGAAATGTATGTTGGATAACTTCATTACAAATCACTATAAAGGTTTCAAATACTAGCAGCAACTCTACAGCTCATTTTATCCATCTGCTCCCCACCCCTACTCCCAATATTTTACAGAAGGAGGAACTGAAATTCAAAGAGGGTGGAGAGAACAGAGAAGTAACTATCACCAGGACTCCCAGTTCAAAGTCCAGGCTTCTTGCATTTTGCTGTCTTGTGGAATTCTTTGCTTCCTGAAAGACCGCCACTTCCTGACAGTGTGTGCACGGTATGCAGAGAGCCCTGCTCCTGTCTGATGGGATGCTCAGGTCTTTAGTTTGAGCCCTCTCTTGTTTTTACCCCTTGCCTACCCCTAAAATAGGCCAAGGGTGCTGCAAGAACTGCCAGCTGGCATGGCACAGCTCTCTCTCAAGACAGGACTCTTTTTGCCTGGCCCAGAGAAGTTGCTGGCCTTTTTCAGCTGTGTCTGCACTGATACTGCTTGAACACGAGCCAGGACGATGTTTCACCATCTGCCTGTTCAGAGGGGAATTGGCCTCTCTGCTATTCTAACAGGGTTCAGAAGGCTTCTTGGCCCCGGGCCAGCCCACTGAGGTGCTCCTCCTTGGACTTTGTACTGTGAAAGGGAAGGAGACTGTTAAGCTCCTGAGCCAAGTGTGTGCTTGAGGCCTGACAAATGGTTTGCAGACAACTTCAACAGCACATGTGCTCTGAACACATCATGGCACAGTTGCGCATTTTCTCCCAAATATGTATCCTCATCCCTTTTGGATAGTCAGCTGGGAAAGGCCTGGCTTAAAAGAATGAGGGAGAGAGAGAGAGAGAGAGAGAGAGAGGAGCGGGGGAGAGAGATATTTTTCTTTATTACAAAAGTACTCCATGTTTACAGTAAAAATTCAGACAGTACAGAAAAATACAGAAAGGGAAATAAGTGCCACTTATCACATCACCATTCAGGGAAAGTCACTGTGAAATGGGTTTTCGTTTTGGTTTTTTGGTTTTTTGAGACAGGGTCTCTCTTTGTAGTGCAGGCTGGCCCTGGACTCACTATATAGTCCAGGCTTGCCTCAAACTTGAGGCGATCCTCCTGCCTCAGCCTCCCAAGTGCTGGGATTACAGGCATGCACCAACATGCCTGCCTGCTGTGAAGTTTTTGTTACATGGTCTTTACAACTTTAAAATGCATTTATATAGGCTGGGTGTAGCTAGTGGTAGAAAGTGTGTGCTGGGCATTCATAAAGTCCTGAGTTCAATCCCCAACACCCTTGGGATTGTATGTGTATATGCAGTTTTTCAAATACTTGATAAACATTTTCTTATACCACTAAATCTTATTTATCATCTTCAGCAGTTGCATAGTGTTCTATCCTATGCTTATACCATAATACAGCCAAACAATCCCTTGTTGCTGAGTACTTTGTATTCTTCGGGTTTTTCTTGTTCTTGTTGTTGTTACTATTATAAGTAAGGTGGTGATGAACCTCCTTTTCCCTTAATTCTAACTGATTTGTTTTCTTAGGCAAATTAATCAATTTATTATGGTACTGGGGATTGAACCCAGGGCTTTTTGCATTCTAGGCAAGCTCTCTACCACTAAGCTGTATCTCCAGTCTTTTTTATTTTGAGACAGGGCCTTGATAAGTTGCCTAGTCTCCTGAGTAGCTGGGATTACAGCCACGTGCTACCACACCCAACTGGACCAATTCTTAATAGCAAAATTGTTGAGCCAAAGAACATGAGTGGTTTCTAATTTTAAAACTTTTGCTATTCATTGCCAAATTGTTTCCCAACAAGATTATACCAACTTACAGTTCTACCAATGGGGTATTAGAAGGCAGATTTCTCAGTCTTCTCTAATATAAACTTAGCTTTTAAAATTTTTTGTCAGTGTGAAAGGAGAAAAATGATAACATTTGGCGAGTACACTTAAGTGTAAGTAGCTTACCAACATTTAAGACAAGCTTAGTTTGCAAAGGC
The DNA here is from genome assembly GCF_000247695.1 of Heterocephalus glaber. The sequence goes on from NW_004624736.1 coordinate 1,267,399, forward strand.
GCATAGGCAGCTGCATTTGTTATAAATATAAAGACAGCTTAAGCTATTTTTTTGGTAAATTATAACCTTTTTGTAAATAATAACCTTTCTCTTATTAATTACACTGAAAGTTACAATACCATTCTGGACTTAGGTTGTGGATGATAATATTCATTTTGGAGCAAATAACTGCACACATACCATATTCACACTTTTTAGGCAGACAAGAGAAGTGGTCATCCAGCTTTTTGCAGTGATGATAAAGAATATTTCCAACAACACTTTATTTCTGTGGTTATTTTAGAATGTATCTGCTAAGAAAGTCTGGATAAATGCTTCTGTAGTGATATTTTGACAACATGGAAATATATTATCTCTGTGTTGCATAAAGGAGAGGTATTTGGGGAGTAGACTTTGCTTTACTTTCTGAGAAAGAAAAACTTGAATTGCTTTAGTGCAATTACTTAAAAATTGCTAGAGAGGGCCTGAGGATTTAGCTCAGTGGTCCCAAGCCTGCCTCCCGAGCACAAGGTCCTGAGTTTGATCCCCGGTTTGGGGGAGGGGGGGATGCTAGAGAGGAGGTTGGTGATTTCATTGCTGGGATGGTTTCAATAATTAGGGTGAGCATGGCCAGGTTGTTCCACTGGCCTGAGGTGCATGTGAGAGTGACTTATTTATCTTTGCATTGCTAGTGCCTGTTACCAGCACTGGAACGGATGTTCTACTCAGAACTTAGTAGTTCTCTTGAACTTTTGTGCTTGATCTGTGAACAAAATGAGAGCTGGTAAAGGGGAAAAAAAAGTTCTTTATGTTTTGTAGCAAAGAAATGGAGATGATTAGATAAATTTCAAATTTAAAAACTGGTGTGGTTGTATTTTAGTTCAACTAGTGTAATGCGATCTACATATGGGTTTTTCAGTATATTTACAAAAATGCCTTTTATAAAAGTACACACACTATATTTCTGAATTCTTTGGTATATTATTTAGAAAAAAATGTTTGGAATTAGTAAATACTGTTCTCTATATAGGCAAAAATGTTTTTCTATAATTGCTATGGGAAAAGAAAATCTTACGAAAGATGATTGCGTGTGTGTGTGTGTGTGTGTGTGTGTGTGTGTGTGTTGGAAATTGAACCTAGGGCCTATGGGCTTGCACATGCTAGGGTCAGATTCCGCCACGAGCTACAATCCTCAGACCTAGATGATTTTATTTCTGGTTTAAGATTCTTTCTTTCGGGGGTGGGGATATATGTAGTTCAGTGGCAGAGAACTTGCCTATCATGCATAAGGTCCTGGGTTTGATCTCAAGCACTGAAAAAAATAAAAAAGGATTCTGGATTTTTTATATATTAAGGAAGACCTCATTATAATGCAAATACTATAGCTAAAAATTTGGCTCAAGGCAGTGTGCCGTAATGGACAAAGCAGGTTGAGTTAATGGATCTGGATTCTGATCCTAGCTTTGAAACTATCAGGGAAAACTTAGACAAGCCAGTTGCTCTTGCCTGCTAATTTGTAAATTACGGTATTTGGGCTGAGAATGTAGCTCAGAGTAAAGACCCTGAGTTTAATCTCCAGTACTACAAAAAGAAAATTAGTTAGCTTAATATGAGTTATGTTAACATAAATTAAAATAAATATTAGCTGGAGTTAAATCTTAAACATACTATACACAAAAAGTTTGAATATTTCTTCTAAACCAAATATTTAATGAATATTTAAATAAGCAGAAATAAATTCTTATAACAACAAAGTAAAAAAGTATAACTAATTCTTGTATTGAGCATGTGTGATAAAAGCTGAAGCAAAGCTGTTAGTTTATATGGACTTTGGATCAGCCTCTTAGTCTGTACAAAGTGATGATGAAGGACTCAGTATAATAGAGTAGAAAGAGGTCTTCTGACCCAGATTGGTCTGCCTTTTGCTACACAAACTGTGTGAAATAAAAAGAAAAAGCCCTCCTCGACTGATACTCTTGTCCATTTTGACAGAACCATCCCCCCTTGCCCCAGCCATTCTATTATAATCACACTCTGTTCTCATTCGGGCCAAGGTTGAACTCAGGCTCTTCTGGGTGTTGAAATGCTGAGGGGTATCAAAAAAGAGCTTGAAGTTCTACAGAATTGCTATAGCAACCTCCCTCAGCTCTGATCTCCACAAACACCCCCTTGCTGGGCTATTCCTTCAAAGAGAATGAAATCAAATGAAAAGCAGCTGTCCTTAATAATAAGCTCTTGGTATTTCACATTATCTATTATACATTTTGATCCTTCTTTACACTTTTAGTATCTCACACCAGAGAAACTATTCAATATTTATACATATGTGCTGTATTTATTTCACTTAAGAATATTGCCTCAGTGTGAGTCCATTTAGCTATAAATGCCTCTAATTTCTCATTCTTTGTGGCTGAGTAGTACTCCATTTTATTTTTTTAAAACCACATTTTTTTTATCCAGTCTCCAGTTGATGGGCACTTGGGCTGTTTCCAAGTTTTAGCCATTACGAACTGTGCTGCTATGAACATGGGTGAGCACATATTACTCTGGTAGGATTCTTTTAATTCTTTTTGGAAGATACCCAGCAGGGGAATAGCTGGATCAAATGGGACCTCTAGTCCTAGTTCTTTGAGGTATCTCCATAGATAATGTGAAATAGGAAGAAAAGATGCAAAGGGGAAGGGGAAGTGGGAGGGGTAGGGGAAAGGAAAGAAAGGAATGGAATTAATATGAGAAAATGAAAAAATGGAAACAGTCTTTGTAAATAGGTGGGGTGGAGGAGTTGAAAGAAGGGCAAGGGAATGGAGAAAAATAAGATATATTATGTAAAGGTACAAATCTCCAATGATAAATATCATTATATTGTATACCTAAAATGTACCAATAAAATTAATTAAAAAAAAAAAAAAAAAGCTCTTGGCCCTGTCTGCCCAGTGTGCATATGGTGCCCTCTACTGGCAGAGTGGAGCCATGATCTGAAAGGGAATGGAGTGTGGGATTGATGGCTGATGCTTTGAGAATTGGACCAAGCAAGAACATACATAACATGAGCAAAGGGCTTCCTGATGGCTTTTTATTTATTATAAGCTTTATTTGAATTAAAGTAGAAAATATACTTCTTTGCAATTCAATGATGCTTGTTTCCATGGCAATGTAAAATGCTTTGTAGTAATTCCTTTCATAAGCAAGTCAACATATTTTTAGACATTTTTACATTTAAAAATAAAATTAATTATCTATGAAACTTAATAATAATCAGAAAAGTTTCTTCAAAAGAATTCCCTCAGTACATTGCTGAAATAAAGCTCATAATTTCTAAGATGCCTTATTGGGAATGAACCCAAGCCATTAAATAAAAATAAAAGCATATTGTAAAAGAAGAGTGACATAAAAGAAGATGCACAAAAAAGGTATAAACTTCACTTTTACATATTGTTTGTCTTTAGCAATGATTCATAGCAGAACTTTGGATGTCCAGATGCTAATGCAGGAAAATGACTAATGCAAGTGCACATAGGAAATTTTGTACTGTAGAACACTTTATGCAGAAAGTACAAAGATAGTATTTCCAAAACAAAGATTTGCAAAGACAGCTATTTGATTTTTGAAAGTCTTGACATCCCTTCATATCATTAAAAAATCAAAAATCTTTTTATATGATGGCACTGGAGTAAAAATTTTGAATGATACATAATGTCCAGCATTGTCACATTTAAAAATGTCTCTTACAATTTTTAAACAGGCAGATATTTAGTTCCTGTGTTGTTTGAGATGCTGGCTATGTAAAAAAAAGTTTATTTGTAAATAGGATGCTTTCTTATAATGAACAGCTAATAAGTTTTGAGAGCCAACTATGTCTCGGGAGCCCTTGTGTAAAATGGACATATTTTAAATGTGGACTGTCTAGAATGTTGTTACCAGAGTTTTTAAAAAAGTGCTGATCTCCATACTTCCCCATACTTTCTCATATTGCCTAGCTGGAAATTCTTCTATTATAAAAAGTGTTCTGTTCCTTCAAGCAAAATTTCACTCTTATCTCTTTCTATAGACTCTAGAGTAGACTTACAAGTTTACTGTGCATGTGCATTAACCCTTTAAGGTATTTCATAATTGTGACTCTTGACTCTTGGTTCTAAAGTAACATCTTCATCACATACAGAAATAATCCAGGGATGTTGCTGAATGCTGAAATGATCTGTATGTCATTGGCTACTTTCTCTATTGCTTTTTGCAGGGCAGATGCCTTGTGTGGCCTTTTATGAGGATCATTACCTCTTCCCCCCAAAAAAGATTTATTCTTCTGGTTCATTTATTTTCTTTTCAGATTTATCACATTGTGCTAGTAAGCCTGCAGTATTCCTGTCATGGATATGAGCATGATTAAGACCTAGATCAATATGTTTTAAAAAAAGGTATCCAGGGCCAGGGATTTAGCTCAGTGGCACTGTGCCTGCCTGACTAGCACAAGGTCCTAAGTTCCATTCCCAGTACTGGGGAAGAAAAAAGGTAACTACATATAAGAATGGCAACTCTCGGGATGATTTCTGCACGGTCTTATATATAGTCAACCATGTTCAATGTCTTTTCATATGTAAAAAAAGGGTCTGAAGTCTCATGATAGTCTTTTAGTTTTTAATAACATCCTGAAGGTGTATTCCAGGTGGGATTAATGTCTCTTTTGAGTCTAGAATAGTGGGAACCCCTGGTAGCTTTGTTCAGAAAGAAAAGTCTCCTGGTGTGTTCTGTGTTATTAAATACTTAAAGTTCATGTTTCCATTCTTCTCCCTTGGAAAGAGAACTGTGAATGAGCAGATGGTGGTTAAGCTTGATTGTGTCAATATGGATAGCTTGAGAGTTAAGCTTGATTGTGGAGGAGATTAGTAGAGCACGTTTCTGGGTGTGTCTGGGTGGATGATGGAGGTGCTACTTTGGGTACTACATATATGGTTCCTTGCCACTTCCTCTCTGGCTCTGTTCCCCTGCTTTGCTTCGTGAACTGAACATCTTTGCTCTGCCGGTCTTTCCACCATGTTGTTTCTCCCTCGGACTCAGCTAACCTCTGAAACTGTGAGCCGAATTAAACCTCTCCTTTAAGTTGTTTGTGGATATCAGGTATTGTGAACCAGTGACTGGAAAGCTAATTAATACAGACCACCAACTTAGCATTTGCTACTGAACTTGCACTTAGGGAGTCACTTGGGTGATGCCACCATTTTAGATGTGATGAAGCAAACTCCATTCCAAGTAAAGATATAGCTGTCACTTTCTATTTTTTCAAAAAAAATTAAGCTGTTCCATTCTTTCTATCATTAGGATTTCCCAGCTCTTTTGTGCTGGTGTAGACATATGCTGGTATAATCGCCAAACCTAGAAAGCTATTTGACAGTGAACTGGTTTTGATGAGGAGAGGTGAATGGCTATTTATCAGTAGATATGTAGCAAAATAATGCCTTTCATTTGTATTTTCCTTTCATGATGTGATTACCAATAAAAGCCCGAAATTATCCTATAGCCAGTGGCTGAGGACTACCGTGTTTTGGGACAAGCAGCTGGATATTACAGTGTGGTATGAGTTGTTCTTTGGGGACTCTTCTCCTACTTCCGCTTTTTCTTCATTTTCTCCTTTTCTTTCTCCCTTCTCTTCCTGCTCCTGTTACTTCTTTGTCCTCCTCCCCCCCTCCCCTCCCCCTCCCCTCTCCTGCTTCTTCTTCTTTGTGATTCTTGGATTTGAACGCAGGGCCTTTTGCATACCAGGCAAGTGTTCTACCAGCTGAGCTAAATCCCCGGCCCTGAATCACTTATTTTTAATGTTCTTTGTATCTATGCAAAATATTCTAAACCAAACACCTAACAGCCACACATAGTGGATGATCTAAAATTCAAGTTCAGTTTCAAACATAAAAACTGGGGCACAAGGCCCTCCTTTTCTCCCCATTGGTACCTCTGCCAACCTTTCTAAAGCACTGTATTGAATTTCCTCAAAGCAAGGGAAAACAAAAACCTGTTGTGCTGCCGTGTATTTTTAAATCAACAGCTTCTCTTGAATAGCTTTATTAATTGCATAATTAAGAAGAAAAAGATTCATATTAAGAGAAGAGTTCTTTTAAAAATGTTTCAAACCTTATTAAATACAGCACATTATGAAACAAGTTTAGGTTTCTTTTCCGTAGGGAAAAGCAATTTTAAAAGTGATTAAAGCTTAATGTTAATAATAATATCTTAGAACTAACATTTATGCTGAAATCTACTGGGTTTCATTGAAGTGTAAAATATTCTGTAAAGAATGAAATATATCACACTTTATATTTTATTCATGCTCTTTACAAAGGAATATGGCATCTTTGAAGATAGGACAGATAAAAATGGAAACATGTTTAAAAACTGCTGATATAATTATGACTACAATACAATGAATTTTAGCCTGCTACACTACTTGAAAAGGCTCAGGAAAATTATGTACCCTACATGTTAAAATAAATTTTCAAAATTAAAAATTAATAGTATTAATAACATTAGGGGCTCTTATTAATTTCCTCGTTTAAAAATATTATCAAAGATAGAGGATGGGGAAAGAGCTCATTTAGGAAATGGACAATTGCACTGTATGAAATACGTACAGAAGCAAAAATTAGGACCTCAAGTATAGAAATACTGATGTTTTACTTGTAACAACTCAGAGTATCAACCACAAGTAAATGGAAGCATTACCTGTCAGATCTTTTAACAGGTTAAAAAGTCAGCCTGAAAAATATTTAGCAACCTTTCCTGTGCTCTCTGATGTTGTTCACAGAAGTAAGTCAGACTTTTCAATACTACCTGATGATATCATTCCCAGAGATAAGCTTCAGAACCATACAGATCATACTGCTCTTCCTATGGTTCATATTGTTGAACTATCACCAAAATTTGTAGCTTGATTCTTTCTATTTAAGTAATATCTGAAGGGAGCTACTAATTTTAATCTTTATTTTATTTTATTTTATTTTTTTGAAGGCAAATGGCCAAGCTATAAGTCATTTTAAATGTCAGGCAAAGGCCTGGTGGCATATTCCTGTAATCTTAGCACCAAAGAGGCTGAGAGAGAGGATAGTGAGTTTGAGACCAACCTTGACTACGTAGCAAGGTCAAGGCACATCTGGACTGCTTAGCAAGACCCCTTCCCCTTTACAAAAAAACAAAACAAACAACAAAACTCAAACCCAAACAAAAAAAATCTCAGAAACATCAAGTGAACTTTTATTTCTACAATTGTAATTTTAAGTGTAGTATTTCCTATTGAAATTTATGAAGGAAGGTAAATAGGTATATAAGAAACTACATTTAAAGGAGTACTTTTCCAAAGTTCTTATTAGGGGTGCTCATTAAGTAGGTAAATAATTGGGGAATGTCACTGTTATGGTTTGGGTCTAGATGTAACTCCAAAGCCTCATGTGATCATAGGCTTGATCTAGAGTGTGTGAAGCTGGAATTGATTCATGATGCAATGCTAGGCTCAAGGGCACTAGGATTAAGGGTTTGAGTGCTACCTGCCCTAAATAAGATAAAAGGGGCAGGGAGACGCTGTTAAATCTCGTTACCTTTGCTACTGTGTGGGCACCATGTTGTTTCTCCTCTGCAATGCTTGTTTGTCATCCTTGCCTTGGAGCCAGCCAATTACGGGTGTCAGGTATTTTGTCTCAGCAATGAGAGAAAAGTAACTAACACAGTCACCTTCTAATTCAGTTCTTTAAACTCTTTCCTGGAGACAGAAAGAAACTTCTTTAAAATGACTTCATGAAGCTTCACTCCAAGGTCTTCATTTAGTTAGTACTGAAATATCTTTATGATGCGTGACAGTTCATGAAATGTTCCCATGTTTGTAATCCACTTGATTTTCACAACAACCCTAAAGTAGTGAAAGCAGATGCTAGTCCTGTTTTCTAAGATTCTACAAGCAAACTAACAGAGCCAGGGACACAGAACTGTTCAGTGTTGGAGGCAAGTTTTGAACTCCAAATCTCAAACTCATTTTATAATCTTGGAGTAAAATATTCCAAATCCTTTTAAGCAAACTCTCATTGCTACTGTAAGTCCTCAATCCTCACCAAGCCCTACCACTGGGGCCATGTGGTGTCCTTCCCGGGTCAAAAGGAAATACAAGGAAGACAGAGTCCAGTATCAATTCAGAATACTTGCTTGGGCCCTAGGTATGTGCTGTCATGGTTTTACCTCAAAGGAATAAATGTTAGTAAAGTTTAAATAATTGGGAACATCTGTTGCATAATTCTTTCCCATCATCTTATCACCATAGCAACTCACATACTAAATAAGCAAAATTTTATCAGGAAAATTTACAAGAAAGTGCCAGTAAATGCAGCCTCCATTCCTGGTTTTAAAGTTATCTCTAGGGTTTCAGCTGGTGCTCAGGCTTCCTGATCCCTGGCATCCTGTAACACTCAGCTCTTGTTCCGTTCCAGATGAATCCCAGCATTCCCAACATTTGGCACCAAAAGTCTTGCCTGGGTTTTTGCCTGACTTTCCCATTACTAAGTCCCCTTAGATAAGAACAATGCCAACAATGCATAATTGCTTTTCCTCAGAAAAGAGAAAAGGGGAAGGAGTTCTGTTCTAAATAGACTGTAAAGAGTTTTCAACCTGGATTGCCAGCTATCGCTCTTCTGATAATAATGAAAAAAATTAAATTTATTAAGCACATGCCAGAGAGTGTGCTAAAAGCAATACACGCACCATATTATTTAATTCTTACAGACAGCTTATGAGACGAGTATCCTATTATCCCTATTTTACAGGTGAGGAAACTGAGACCCAGGGAGTTTAAATGGCTTCCCCAAGCTCACTTCACTTGTAAGTTATAAGGCTAATATTTTCACCCAAGCTCAGAGAAGCACGTTAGTCAAAAAAGTACTGTTTGGGAAGGCAAGGGGAAGGGCATATGGGCCAAGGGGTGGTTGAAATAACCATTTTCTTCATTCCTTAACTATAAATCTGATTTCATTTATGCAAAACTTTGAAGACTGATAGAAAACGAGATTGAGATGAATCACAAACAGGCCCTAATATTGGGTAGTTGATCAAAATATATTTTGCACTGATATGAAATAATACCCTATGAGAGACCATTTTCTGATATGCAAATCAAATTCAAAAAACCTTGCCAGGTGCTTGCTTCGGCAGCACATATACTAAGAAAACCTTGCCAGGACAGGGCAGGCCATGGTGGCTCATACCTGTAACTTCAGCTATTCCAGAAGCTTAAGGTAGGAGGACTGCAAGTTCAAGGCTAGCCTGGGTAACTTAGTGAGATCCTGTGTCAAAATTTAAAAAGCTTGGATGTAGCTCAGGGCAAGGCCCTGGGTTCAATTATATGTATATGTGTATATATATATATATACACACATTATATATATATATATATATATATATATAATGTATATATGGCCCTTACTAGGATAAACAGCACAGTTGCAGCACAGAAGGGGGTGAGAGTAGACTTATTTATTTATAGACAACATGTTTGCCTTTTCCTTTGTGCTTTAGCAAAGAGGTTCAATAAATAGCTTTCATATGTACTGTCTTCATTTCAACTTGATGGTCAGTCAGGATTTTTCCATATGAAGTCACTCAAGTTGCAGTAGCTGCTTCTCCTGTGGACACCTAATAGGCCATGATTCAGGAGAAGAATCTTGTTTCTTCTGCTTGGATCTTTCTCCTGGTCCTGAGTCAGTGAAAACTTGGAGTATACCAACTAGATATGTTCTCATTTAGCTTCTGTGTGTGGGGAGAGGAAAGGAGAGGAGCATTGTGCCATTCTAAGCCTTTGAGAAAACACTACTCGCTGTGTTTAAGGAAGTGAGATGAATTAATATCTGACAAGAACCCACTTGAGATCAAGCCCTGATGACAACAGAATGTACTTCCTTCTTGTCAAGGTAGAACTTTCAAGCCTGGTTAACCAACTGGAAAGTTTGGTTTTCATATGCATCAGGAAAAACCTGGCTCTAGGTAGTTTTAAGGAATTTATTCTCTAGTTTTTACTTACACAGGCTGGGACCCTATACATAAATTTAAGCATTTACCAAAAATAGAAGAAAACTTATGGCCCTATGTGTAGCTTGGTTACTGCTCCAGCTTGGTGACAGGAAGAACTACAAGGGTTAGATGGAACCAAGTGCAGGGAAGGACTCTGCAGCAGGTCAGGCTCTATCACTCAGGTTACATGTTCCTTCAGGCCCACTGCTGTTGGAGGTATCAGTGATGGGAAAGGTGCCATACGGATTTTGAGGCAAGGCCTAGTGGAAGAATTAAATTAAGGTCCTTGGGAACTGGGAGTAAGGCTATGCTATCTCCAGTGCAGAATCCCATGCTTTTGAAAAATGACTCCTGGGCCAGGGATTTAACTCAGTGGTTTCGCTGCCTGCTGTGCAAGCGCAAGGACCTGAGTTCGATCCCCGGTACCAAAAAAAAGAAAAGAAAAATGACTCCTCCCATGCTTCAGGGCTCTGGTAGAGACAGAAAACCTGACAGTGGTCTCCGAGTGCCCATTGCAGTGAAACTTCTCATTATGAGCTGGGCTAGACCAACCAATCATAAGATACTAATAGTGATCCATCATACAGTGAAGATGGTAACTCAGGATTGAGCATAAGGGTGTCCAGACGAGACAAGTAAGGTACATGATGGACACACGGAAGGGATAGAGGTCATCCAGGGGATAAGCACTATGGGTTCCCACTCACCAAGGATGCCAAAACCAAGTGTCCAACTTCCAGCAACAGAGACCAGGGAAGAGATTGAATACCTTGGGGTCATTTCATCATGGAAGAAACAGTTTTTCATTCTCAGGAAAAGATACATATTCTAGATATGGGTCTGCTTTTTTTTGAATTCCGAGCCTCAGGCAGAACCATTCTCTGGGGACTTACAAAGGGCCTAATTCACTGCCCAGGATCCCATGTAACTCTGTATCAGACCAGGGTCTTGTGTCAAAGCAAAAGAGGTGTGGGAGCAGGTCTTGGTCCGAGATCCACAACCCAGGTCATCCAGAAGCTGCCACCCTGAGAGAGTGTCTGAGCAGCCTACTGAAGGCTCAGCACAGAGACAACACTCTGAGATTAAAGGATTTTCCCTCAGGCTTGCTGTACCTCCACATTGTCTCTGACATGGTGGGGTCTGACAGGTCACATAGTGGCAGGGCAGCTTCCACTGCAGGTTGGACTTGATTCAGAGTCCTTTTCTGCTCTGGGCCCCATTGAGGGTGGAAGTGTTTGGTGACACAAAGTTTGTGGGCCAAAGCCATGTCTCTAGGTGTGGAATTTGTTGCCTTTAGAACCCAAAGAGGCTGAGCAGACATTGTGTCTCCTTCATCATGGTTAAGAGATGCAAGATGAAATAATGAATCTTTTACTCGAAAGGATAACTCAGCATACTCCTTACTCCGGCCTCCTTGAAACATTCTAAATATAGCAAATTCTGAATTTTTCAGGGTTTCTCTCTCACTCTCTGGAACATGTGTACCTTACCAAAGCCTCTAGCAAGCTAGCCATTTCTTGCTCATCCAGTCCAACTACTACAATGGCATCAATGTAATGGGTCACATGATGTTTTGTGGGATGTCCAAGAAGGTCCAGATCTCTTTGGACTGTATTAGGACAGGGGACCAAGAGCTCACATAGCCCTGGGGAAAAAACTGCAAGTGTACATTATTGTCTATTACATGTGAGTTCCAACTATTTTTCTTTCCTGGTCTTTCTTTCCTGATTGGGGTAGAAAAGGACAAATTTGTAAAATCATTGGCTGCATACTCTGTGTCTGAAGCCATATAAATCTTCTCTGTCCAAGATATTAGATCCTGCCCAGCAGATGTGATTATTCTACTACATGGTTAAGATGGCCAAACTGTCCTCTGTCACACAGCCTCTTCATTGCTCCTGTTCTCTTTACTCTGTTGTATTTTTCTTTGGGGTGTTTATTACAATGTGAAATTGTGTCATCTAATTATTTGTTTATTTGTTTATTATCTCCCTCCCCCAATTCAATGAGAAAGTAAGTTTCAGATGGCAGACACTTTGTTAGTTTTGTTCTTTGTTATGTCTTTAGCTCCTGGAACAAGCCTTGGTATATAGCAGGAATTCAATATAGACTTGTTATAGAAATGAATACATCCATAGTTTTCTTCGTAAAGAATCGTGGACTCTTGTCCTTAATTCACCATTTGGAGCTGTGATGAATGACTTATTCTGAAAGGCATTGTTATAACTCAGAGTATTAGCTTGGAGAAATATATGTTAACTTTTAGCCTCTTCTTCCTAATTTTACTACATCTTCTTTTCTTTCTTTCCCCCCCCCCCAGTGCTGGAGATCAAACCCAGGGCCTCATGCATGCCAGCCAAACATGCTACTACTGAGCTGCATTTCCAGCCCTTTCTTATTTTATTTTATGACAAGCTATCACTAAGTTGCCCAGGCTGGCCTTGAACTTGAGATCCTCCTACTGCAGCCTCCCGAGCAGCTAGGATTACAGAAGTATTTCACCATGCCTGGCTTACTTCCTCCTAATTTTAAGTGCTCAGTTACTTCACTTTATTCAGTGTAGATCCTCTGCATCAAATAGAAATGCAAGGACTTGGCTTCCAAAGTGTCTGTGGTTAGTTCTGCCTGCCATCACCAGCACCAGTCACTTCTCACTGCAGCCTGACTTAGGATTTCTTATCATAGACTTGGTTACCCTCAATGACACTGATGGATGGGATTCTGGAAGCTTATGGATCTTCTGTAATTGTTCCAAAATAGTACGCTCATTTCTTTTTTCTGGGGAGATGAGCCCCAGCTTTCTGCACACTTTAAAGGGGACCTGGCACCTTCCAGAGAGGCATAAGAACTCCTTAAATAATTGTGATTGTCACCATTTATTGTGTCTCCCCTCCTAGAAGCCTCAGTGCTGGGTGAGAGCATCTCATAGTACAGGGCTATGGGTTGGGCAGAGGTCAGGAGTGGCAAAGCCCTGAAGTTATCTCCTTTCTCTCCCTAAGGTGTTAACAACACGAAGAAATCTGGTCCCGGAGAAAGTTGGCCCTAAATACTAAAGAATAAACATCTAGGATCAGCTAACAGCCCCTATGTCCTCCGAGCCGTCTCTAGTCCTTTAGAGGATAACATGCGAGGCACATTCACATGTATTTAAGTTCATCTATTTGACCATTCACTTATCGATCCATTTCTCTGTTCATCCATCCATTCATTTGGGCCTATATACATCCATCCATATGAAACCACTCCTTCTAAAAAGTCTTTCTCAAATGAGTGAGACCCATTCTGTTTTCAGATTCTAATGTAAGTTTATAATTCCACTGAGGGCTCCATGGTTGAGATAGCTTTCTTCCCTGTTGCTTAATGCAGTTTTGATCTTGGACATTAAAAATAATGTTTGCAGTAACAGTTTCAAACACTGTACAACACATTTTTGATGGTGGTTAATATTTATCAGTGACAGTGAAATTGAGGTGGAAGGAGGAGAGGGGAAAGGGATAAAAAAAGAATGAAGATGTGTTGTGTACATTGTCTTAGTTACTTTCTCATCACTGAGACACAATACCTGACCCCCATACCTCTAAAGAGGAAAGACTTATTTTGGTTCATAGTTTGTAGATATTTGGCTGGCTCCAAGGCAGGGAGACATGGCAGAGGAGAAAGCTAATGACACAGTGGCAAAAAATAAAGAGACTAAGGGAAGAAAGGGAGAGAGACCCTTCCAGTCCTTGCCCCCAGTGACCCATCTGCTCCAACTAGGCTTCACCTCCCAAATCACAGTTGTCAACTCATCATTGGACCAAGTCATGTGATGAATATCATGTCCCCATGATCCAATCACCCCCCCTAAAGCCCCACCTACGAACATATGAGGCTTTAGGGGGACATCTGGATATAAACCATAACATACATGCACCAAATCCTTCCATGAATAGAGTCACTATGCAATGCAAGCATGTACTAATAAAACAACAATTAAAATATTGAAAAACTTTTATGTGCACTAATAAGAAATTTATATGTTGTAAAAAAAGAAAAGATTTTTGCTCCTTTTTGAAATGAAAATGACTGTTTTTCATATTTAATGAAGTGGTTATTGATACAAAAATTCTCATCGTACTAAGATTTTTTAAAAGTCAATTAAGGGCTATGCATGTAGCTTAGAGGTAGACCACTTGCTTAGCATTTGATAGTTCCTGCATTTAATCCCCAACACAGCAAGGGGAAAAAAGAAAAAGAATAAAAACCAATTCTAGAAATGGATACTTTTCTAGATACGTATAAGTTACCAAAACTGAACCAAGATTTAAAAACCCGGAATAATCCAATAACAGGTAATGAAATTGAAGCAGTAACAAAATTTTAAAAAAACTTTTCAAGTAAGAAAAGCCCAGGACCTGATGAATCTACTACTGAATTCCACAAGAATTTCTAGGAAGCTCTAACACCAACGCTCCTTTAATAAACTTGAAAAGGAAGGAGTAATCCACAAGTCATTCATGGGAGCTAACATTACCCTGGTTCCAAAACCAGACAACGACCCAACCCCTCCCCCCAAAAAAGAAAGAACTGCAGGCCAGTCTTTCTAATGAACACCAACACAAAAATTCTTAGCAAGGTGGCAAACCGAATGTGTGGTTTCTCTTATATGAGAAACCCAACATGTAAATAAAGAGCAAAATAAAAATATAGATAATAGAAACTAGGGAGCTAGATCTTTTGCAAAAGGGAGGGAGACCAAGAGATGATTGGAGGGGGGAAGTAGAAGAAGGTAAGAAGTTGAATAAAGAATTTAATAGGTTGTGTACATGTTAAACTCCCCACCAGGAATGTAATCATTGTGTACTACAAACATGCATTGATTAGAAAAACAAAAATTGAAAAAATAAAGGGGATCTGGGCAAAAAAGATTTTGCTTTGTAACAGTTGAATTAAAAAAATAAAATCAATTCTAGTCTAGAAGCCATCACTCGTGATACTTGGGTGTATTTATCACCAGCTGCTTTTCCCACATCCACACAAATCTGTTTACATACAGAAATGGTATATTATACTATTTTAGAATTTGCCTTTCCATTTCATAGTTGGTGGATATCTTTCACCAAATATGTATTTGAATCATTAATCATGGTTACAGAGAATCTATTTTTATCAACAAAATAATTGCTTGCGGTACCTTATTTATTTATTTTTATTAGTACATGTTAGTAATATAAGAGAGTGGTGTTCATTTGGGGGAACTGGAACATGTACAATACATAACATATTTTGATAGTTTTCAAGCCCTTTATCTCTCTCTCTCCCTTTCCTCCCCACTCCCTCAGATCCTCTTCTCTATTACTGAAAGTGTACTTTCTAGTTTCCTATAACATCTGTATATATGTATGTATGTATGTACATATGTATGTATGCATTTTTAGGTTTCTTGTGTAAGAGAAAATATGTAATAGTTATCTTTCTGAGTCTGTCTTATTTCACTTAACATAATGATCTCTAGTAATACATTTTCTTGCAAATGACGTGACTTCATACTTCTTTATGGCTGAATAATATTCATATATATATCAAATTTTCCTTATCCATTCATCTGTTGATGGACATCTAGGCTGTTGTGAATCGTGCCTCTTTAAAATGGGTATGCATGTATTGCTAAAATATGATGTCTTTAATACTCTCAGGAATATACTCAAGAGTAGTATAATTAGACCAAATGGTATTTCTATTTTTACTTTTCTGAGGAATCTCCATACTGATTTCCAGAGGGGTTGTACTATCTTATATTCTTGATGGTAGCCATTCTGACTGTGATGAGATGGAATTTCAATGTAGTTTTGATTTGCACTAATGGCTTACAATTTTGAATCAACAAACTAGCTTTTAAAAACATTCTCCTTGAGGAACATTGAGATCATTTTCTGTCTCCTATTAGTACAAACAATCCTGGGTGAATATCCTGGTATAAATGTCCACATGCACTTGTCTGAATATTTCTTCGTCTTGACTTTTTTTGTAGCTGGGATCTTGGCCTTTTTAAAATTTTTATTTTATTTTTGGTACTGGGGATCAAACTCAGGTCCTTGCTCTTGCAGGGCAGGGGGGCAGAACCACTGAGCTAAATCCCTTGGCCTTTTTAAAAAATCCCCTGTTAAACAAGGGGTTGAATTGGATGATCTCGACGTTTCCCTCTAAAAATTCAATTCTGGAATATATTTCAAGTTATACCGTGATGTGCTTGCTTTTGCATAAATATATCTTGCTCATATCAGATAAGAAAATACTATTTCAGAAAATTAAAAATAAATTAAGTGAAAATAAACCTAAACTTTTAAAGATTTCTAGAAATTCTTCTGGTAATACATTTTAATACTGAATTCTTACAGCTTTCAGTTATCTTTTTGTCTAGCTCAAACCTGATGTTGTCATGTAAATTTAACTTCACTCATTAGTGGAGCTTGAACTTTGCGCTTCAGAAGAGCGCTTCTTGTGTATACTCTGAAAGTGTAACAGTTCAGCGTTTCTCCTTCTAAAAATAATTCTAGCTATTGTTTTTTTTTCTAAGTTCTTTTATTGGTACATTTTAGGTATACAATTCATTTACATTTATCATTGGGTGCTTGTACCTGTACATGATGCATCTTGGTTCTTAATGCTAGCTATTGTTGAAGAAGAGAAGGGCAGAATGGACAGAAACTCTGATTATAGACGGTTATTAGCTTCTCTGCCTCGATTAAAGAGCATTATATGAGACAATGATCTGCTCTGTTCACTGTTCACACAAAGAAAGACAGGGAAAGGTCGAGGGATTGTTTGGATGAAGAGAGACTGATCCCTGGCTGGGTGCTGAGTTCTGGACTGGGGGAAAATTCTACACAGGACATTGTTGAGGAAGTTGAAAGTCTGAACATGAGCTGTGTGTTGCATTTTCTGAATTTGCTAATTACGTTGTGGTTATGTAAAAAAGCCCATTTCCAGGATCTACACACTGATGTGTTTACAGACATTAAAAAAAACGATATCTGCTATTTATTTTCAAATAGTTGAGACAAAATACATCTTACTGTGAAAACAGAAATACAGATATGCAAATGTGGCAAAGTATTAATAACTGGTGAATGTAGGTGAAGGGTACACAGGCGTTTTCATACTGTTCTTACAACTCCTGTAAGTTTGAAATGATGTCAAAATGAAAAGCAAAAAAAATATTTTTTTCAAAACCCTCTTCAGAGCACACTTTTTTCAAATGGAGTGAGGAGGAACATGATCAGAGAAGATTACAGCTATGAAATTCCATTCAAATGTGACATCAGGACTTTTCTTCAATTTATATCGCCTATGCACCAAGTTTTTTATGCACTGAAAGGGAGTCAAGGAAAAGATAAAACAATAGACAAAGGCTTTTGAGTGAGAAAGAATGAGTGAATGTTTTCTAACAGTTTTCATTATGAAAAATTTAATTTATAGAAAACAGAGAATAGTAAAATGAACTCCCATATATATATATATAAATATATACACCCATAAGCCAGTGTTAACAACCGTTAACATATTGCCACAGATTTTAATTTGTTGTGCTAATGTCTTTTAAAGTAAAGATGTCAGGACATTTCACCCCAATACTTAGTGGGGAATCTAAAGATAAGTAAATTTTTCCTATGTAATCATAAAGCCATTATCACACCTGACAAAATTGATAATTCTTTACTGCCACCTAATTCTTTGTCTATGTTTAATTTTCCCCTTTCATCCCTAGTGTGCCTTGCAATAATTTGCTCAGATAAGACTCGACATTGTCCCTGATTATTTCATATCTTAAGCCTTTTGTAATCTACAATAGGCCCGTCCTTGTTCTGACCTTCAACTTCTTTCCTCTTGCAACCAGAAAATAACCTGGGGCTCAGGTTTGGGAGGGTCAATAGGGAGTCTGAATAAGGCTGAATCTATAAATAACAAGGGCTAATTATACAAAAATATTTAATTTAAAAATCAGGAATGTTTATTTTTTTTGAAACTGAAAACTGTTTTGGGTGTTTACCATTTCCTAGAACTCACTTTTCTCATTTCTATAATGAGAAATCCTCATCCTGTCCAGTCCGTAAGTGTGTCAACAAGACAGTTCATGGGAGCATTCTGTGCACTCATATGCACATGTATAACAGCAGTATTTTTATTATTTTGCCCAGCAGAATGACTTCATCACTTTGAACTTAAGAGTTAACTTGAGACATTAAATCTAAATACTTTGGAAGGCAGAAGGAAGCAAGGAAAGGAAAAGTCCTTTAGGTCCTATTCATCCTGTTATTCTTCCTCTCTCAAGATCCAAACCCCAAACCTAAACTGATAGTAATAACCACAAACCAAAGCTGCAAACACTGTATGTGCTGTGGGTCGTACTGCTCCTCTGCTCCAAATCTAAGCCTTGAGCCTTGTGTACGCAGCTGCCAGATTCAGCCTGGGGCAAGAAAGAACACCATGACAGCATGACATGTTGGTACAAACAAGCCACCCTCCCAGTTCTGCCCTTTCCCCTCTCCATGCGTCAGTGCCCCTGCAGTACATAACGTGAGCAACAGTCGCAGTGTTATTTCCCGTGTAAATGAAAGCACAGGTCACTTTGTCATGCGGTGACACCTAGGGTCTGGCTTTAGGAAACATCTCAGGTTTGCTGTTCCACTCTATCTGAGAGATATGCTGTCCCCAGCATGGAAGATTTTGCTCCTTTGGCCTCACTGGGTGCAGGCATCTCTTGCTTCCTGTTTTATATTTGTTTCTCTGTCACAGTTGAATCCCTTTAGTTGGTCACATCTTACTGAGATTTTGTACCCATGAGCTCTCAGTGCTGAAAAGGGCCTCAGAGTCATTGACACCAACAATCACCCACATTAGTCAAATGTCCTTCACTCTTTTGCTTATGTGCAGTGGGGCAAGTGGTTAAGACCCAAGGCTCCCAGGGTTCAAATTTCTGGTACCTACTAGGTGTTTAATTCCCACAAACTAATTAGCTATTCAGAGTCTTAGTTTCCTCAACTATAAAGTAAGGATGATAATAACGTCTCCTCATAGGGGTCGTTGTGGATCAGCAGAATTGATATCTGTGTATAAAACACACATCACAGTGCCTGGCTCCTAGCAAGCACTATTTGTGTCACTGCCTGCAGGTGTGGCCTCTTCATAAAACACCTCCAGGGACAGGGGACTCCCAAGCTCATTAAGCAAGTTATTTAATCTCTGTTCAATTCCAACTGCCATATGTGGCTCCTTGGACTGTGTGATTTGGGGACAAGAAGGGAAATTCAGTACCAAAAATGTATTGGAGGCCATGGTTGATTTTTTTTGCATGTTGTAACTTTGTGTATTATTTGTTCCCATTTTATGATTTACATGTGGCAAACAGAAGCAAGGAGGATGTGGGAAAACTATCAGAGATTTGAATGTGGGCCTTTTAGGCTCCAACACCTTAAATTGTGGAAGTCATTTCCCCATTAAGACTCCAATTTCTCAGGACTGGGGATTTAGCTCAGTGGTGCCATGCCTGCTTTGAAAGCACAACGTCCTGAGTTCAATCACTGGTACTGCAAAAAACAAAACAAAACAAAACAAAAAACCCTTCAATTTCTCTTAGTGGTTGGCGTGTAGTGAGTTCTCAAATTTTAAATTTTATAATACTTTATACCCTTTACAACCATCCCATCCTTTTTTTCTAAATCCTGCTGAGGCAAACTGCTTACAACCCTTCCCTTTACTTGATTTTACTGCATAAAATGTACACAGACTGGACTTGCCTCTGGAAACTTGTGTCCCACAGAAATAATGACTCACATGTAAAGAAGCGCTTGCCAGAGATTCCTTTTGAAGTTCTTTCTCCTATAGTACAGTGAGTTTGGGAGTCAGTATTCAGTCCCTTACCAGTTCTGAGAGGAATTTCTCTTCTTGTATTTTCACTAAGACAATCAATCTCCTTCCTGGAGCTCAGAGGAAGCAATTCAAGGTCCATATGCATTTATTCTAATTCTTTATCAGATGTGTGGCTGTAGCTACTTCCTGGACAACGCCAAGCTGGAGCCAGCCTGAACCAGCCTGTTTTATTTTGGACAGTTTTTATTATTTATTCATTCAACAAATATTTAAAGAAAGCAAATATCTGTGTGCCCAGTGCTGAGATGGACTCTGGGAATACAGTGGGAAGTTGAAAACACCAAGTTCTTCCTGAGACTGCATAAAACCAAATTTTCTTTAATATTGTAGGTGAATTAAAGATGGTGAAAGAGAATGGGTCTTACTAACTTTCTCTGAGCCTCAGTTTCCCTATATGTGAAATGAGGATAGTTATACCTAAGAGGGGATTGAAAATTTCAGATACTGTGGTAATTGTCTGAAACAGAATGCCTAAATGTACTAGCTACTCTTTTATATGTTCACATTGATTAATGTACTGTCCTAACAGCTTTGGGAAGTGAGTACCATTATTGTTCTCTTTTTACAGATGAAGAAATGGAGGCACGGAGAGGTTAAGTAACATATCCAAAGTCACACAGTTAGTCAGTGGTAGAGCAGAGACTGGATCTGGGAGAGCATGCCTCCAGCATACTGTTGGGCAGCTATTTTTATGTAAAGAGGGCCTGAAAGAGGGAGAAGAGTCAAGTGGTTCAGAAAGTAAAAGGCAACGTAAAGACTGGACTTAGAGTCTGATCTTTAATCAGTGGTGTCACTTCTGTTTAAAACAATAGGTTCTGGCTTGAAATCCAGGCTCTTCAATGGGGCTTCCTCGTTCCCTGCTCACATGAGCCAGCTCTCATATCTTTCCACATAGTTCTTGGCAGCAAATACTAGTATTTTTTTCAACACATCATTTGTTAATTTCTTTCACCCATTCAACTTGCAACATATACATATACTTTTTCACTTCAGTGTACTTTCCTTGGTATAGTTTGGTTCCTAGCTATTTATCACTTTAAGTCTGTCTGCCAAACAGGCAAAGTGTAGTTTCAACCCAAATCATAAACAAAGGAATAATTTCCTTAATATATGTAAAGTCTTTACAAGTCAGTGAGTGAGTGAATGAACAACAGCTACATGGAAAAAAAAAAAAGAGCAAAGGAGATGAACGAGGAGGGCACAGAAAGGAACGACCAGAGGCGCTTGCGTAGGTGGAAGGACATTCACCCTGGACTACTGTTACTACTGCCTGCGGAAGTTAGGATACCACTTTTCCCTATGGCAAATGTAGGCACATGGTTTCTATCTATGTCTGTATTAATTTCTCCCGGTAATACATGCTGCTGGTAAGGGGATAGGAACACAGGTATTTTCATGTATTGCCCTTGAAAAAATACATTGACATATCCTCTGTGGAAGACTGCTTATTACCTATCCACATCATAAGTATATGCGTTGTTTGGTGAAAGTTTCTCAGTCGTGGCACTATTGATATTCTGGGCAGATAGCTCTTTGTTCTGTGTATCGCAGGATGGTTAGTATCATGCCTGACCGCTACCCACTAAATGCCTGCACACCCCCCCACACACATACATACACACACACACACACAAGCAATGTGACAATCAAAACTTCCTCCAGACATTGCCAAGCATCCTCTGGCGAACAAAACTGCCCCCATTTAAGAACCACTAGTTGAGGTTTTTACTGATGTATAACACATACACCAAATTTAGTGGCTTAGAATAACAACTATTATATTTGCTCATAATTCTGAAATATGGATCTGGCTCAGTTAAGCATATCCTCTGCTGTACTTGAGGAGTCACTTAAATGGTTGCATGTATTTGGGGACAAATAGAGCTACACTCAGCTGGGATGTTGATCTGCCTGGGTTTTCTTTCTCTGGTGGCTCTGGTCCTCTTTCCTCACACATGGCCTCTCAGTAGAGCGAGTGACTGGAGGTGACAATACTCTGTTCCTGTGCCCTCTCCATCAAGATAGCTGGGTTTCTACAGGGTGACTCCTGGCTTCCAACAACAGAATAATCAAAGCTTCCTGGACCTCTTAAACCTCTTGCTGATTTTCAACTGAACAATGTTTCCACATTTCTGTATAAGATCAAATGTCTGTATGGAAAAGTAGTGGATATTGCAACTTCTTTTTATTTACTAGGTTATCTGGGTGAGTGTAGTTCAAGCAGAGATTACGCAAAAAGTTTGCTATTGGTCTTTCATGGACCCACGGTGTTTAAGCCTGAATTCTCTGGTCCCCAGGCTTTAACTCACTCTGGTCAAAACTTCCTTCTCAAATTTCTGCTTTCAGAGTTAATTTCCTTTAGATATTAACTTTCCCTTCCTCAGAGATGCATTCCCTGACCACAATGTCTTATCTCTTTCTGAGCATCTTTTGAAGCCTCCGCTTATACCATTCTTCCACTTGTTCCATAGGCCACAGCAAGTCAAGTGGCCAAATACAAAATCAACATAAAATGGGAGGTGATGTCACATGAAGGAGAATATCAAGAATATTCAAAGTGTGGTTACATTGAAGGCTCTCTCTCCTCCCACCCCACCTCAGCACTGGGGATTAAAACTAAGGTTTCATGCATACTGGGGAAATATTCTACCACTGAGCTATATCCCTAACCCAGTTTTCTTTTATTCAAGGGAGCAACCTTTATTAAAGTGTGGAATCTTTGCTGTCTGATTTACCCTCCAGAATCTATCAGTGTTTGGCTTATAAGCCAACAATAAATAACTGTTGAATAAATTAACTTAGTTCTGAGTTATTTGGGGGGGGTATTGGGAATTGAACCCAGAGGGTGCTGAGCTACATCCCCAGGCCCCACCACCAGCCTCCACTCTGTAAAATTTTAAAAATTTGAGACACGGCCTCACTAGGTTGTCCAGGCTGGTGTCAAACTTGTGATTCTTTTGCCTCTGCTTCATGGGTTGCTGGGTTATAGGAATGTGCTACTGTACTGGAGTTGAGCTCTGAGTTTTCTAAACTTTAGCTTCTCTACAAAAAATCCTGCTTTAATGTGACCATGGGAAGGATTCTTTCCTTTAAATGTACCTTATACATTTTAACAGTAGTTTTCTAAAAATGCTTCAATTTAATCACGTGACCAAGTCAAATGGAATATAAAATCAAAATTTCTACTTGTATCATGAATGACATTTTTCCATTTTCTTCCTAAAAACAGGAAATATTGATGATTTTTATTAGTTTGTTAATATTATGTCAAGTTATCTTTTTTCCATGTTTATGAAGGTATACTTGACAAGGAAAAGTTATATATATATTCAAGGCATACCATATGATGATTTGATACACATATACATTGTATAATGATTACCATGATCAAATTTCAACACATCCTTAATCACATGTAGTAATCCAACTCTTCTGACTATTGTTCAGAATAGTTTTATTTTCTTTTCTTTAGGGGAAAATGTAGAAATGTCAGAAAAAGATATGTGAAATTGAGCCAGAGAATTACTTTTTTTTTGGTACTGGGGATCAAACTCAGGTCCTTGTGCTTAGCAAGTGGCAAAACCACTGAGCTAAATCCCCAGCCCCAGAATAATACTTTTAAGAAGCTGTTAACTGTGGATTTTTACATCAAGGTGAGATCAAGTTTCCTGGAGAGCTTTTGTTATCCAGGTGGCCTAGGGATTTTGCAGGATTTTTTTTTTTTTTTTTTTAGTTCAGTTCTTTTTAAACAATAGCTATAGAAAATATAGAGGGCTTTTATACAATATTCTTTGAAGGAACTTTGAAAGCTATGCATTTATGCATGTAAGGTATTCTTAATCCTGCTTTTCCTTTTTCCTTTCTAATTACGGTCTTTTGAAAGCTCCCCAATCTTCCTAAGAAGACTGGGTTTATATTTCTTTACTGGTTGCCTGGAAGAAGGAACTGGAAGGAATGGATAAAACCCTGGGGATAATGTATGATTTCAGAATACTGATATTATCTCAAAGTAAAGTTTATATACTGTGTTACACCATTTCCTGCTGCTGTAACAAAATACCTGGCTACTTTGTAAAGAAAAGAGGTTTATTTAACCTGGAGTTTTGGAAGCTGAAAGTCCAAGTTTGGGGACTTTTCCATCCATTTGGCCTCTGCTGAGGGCCTTGTGCTGGATGGCATCACAGTTGCATTTTTCACAATTTCCTCTCTTAGGAACTAACCAGGGTCCCTAGAGAGCTACATGAGCTCCTTCCAAGAGAAGTAACCCCAAGGAACTAATTACCTTCCATAGGCCCTGCCTCTTAGAGATTCCACCATCAACAAGGAACCTTTGGGGACACTCAAACCAAAGGATATAATCACTATTATTCTCCACTTTTCTACAAATCCATTATTTAAAATGTTTCAGTCTACATCCATATGTGAATATAACGTAAAAGTGCTATCTTTCTTATGTGTAGCTTTTCAGTGTACATATATAATGTCATCCTCAAACAGAACAGTGATAGCAAACTATGTATACCTTAGACAAGCTATAAGAAAAGCTTAATCTGTAATAAGTTAGAGAAGTAACTTCATTCTGGCTGAGTGACCTCAGACAACTTATTTCCCTTCTCAGAGGCAGTCCTCAACAGTGAAATTCGAACTGGTGAGATGCCCCCTCTAATTCTTAGGTCTGGGTACCAGCAGCAAAACAATACTACATATATATATATATATAGTTGTGTAGGCCTTTACAAAAGAATATTATGACTATATCACATAAAAGGGACTTGTGCAGATTTTGAAGGTGTTGGATAGTCATCAGTTTTTTTCAGAATACAGTCATGTTTTTGAGTGAGAAAAAGAAGAGTTTAATTCTTACTGATCTAACAGTATTTAGAAGTTTAAAATACATAAATGTTTTTCCTTTCCTTGAAATGACTGTATGAAAGTTTTAGTTATAGCAAAAGTACTTACATCATAATTTAATGCGGGTGTCCAGAGAGCTGAAGAGTAAGCAAGCGGCCTCCACAATGAGCTGATGAAGTGTGACAATGAGGTCGGTTGGAGGGAAGGAAAGAAAGAAAGAAAAGTCTGTAGACACAGCTGTACCCCAGCAGAGAAAGGTCACACTAGCATTCTGTAATGTTATTGCAGAGCAGGTGAGGGAGAAATTCTTCTAAGACTTTTAATTGAGGTGAGGATGGCAAACTGTGTATCAACACCTTCCTAGTGAAGCATTAGTCAGCTGGAGAGTTATTTCCACACCCATGCACCAGGGGCAATGGAAGCGAGTAGGAACAGAACAACATGGTTTTAAAATGATCTGTTCAGACCCTCATAGAATGAAAGACTGTTTGAAGGGATTCATTTCTAACAGCCTGGGGGAAAACAGAAAAGGGAAGAGTGCCTATAGTCAAGGGAGGTTCTGTCCTAAAAGGGTTTAGAATTGGAAAATGTAAAGCAAGCAGAGGCCTGGAAGTGCTGAACACAGCGGGGCACAAACTCTTTCCATATCCAGGTATTTGACCCCTCTCCCCTCTCCCAAAGGCCTCTACCCACTCCTTTTTGTCACTCAGCAGAAACTGTTGGGGCTTGGGGATTGAAAAATGACCAAGGTTCCATCATGAATCTCTGGATTCAGGTATCCAGTCCACCAGCTGTGGGGAGGGGCAGGATGGGGACCACTAGGGCAAGACTTGTTGCATAGTCTTGGAGCAGCGAGATAAGGTCATAGCAGGTACATCTACGTACAGAAACATCAGCACTGGGGAGAGCCCATGGGAGGTCTTGGTATGTTTCCCGGACAGGGTGATATGTGTTAGGAGAAGAAAAAGCAAGTGTGGGAAAGTCAGGGGCTGCCAGGGTTATTGAAAGGGGAGGACTGGGATTTCAGAGACAGTGGAAGAAGACAAACATGCAGAGGCACAGAGGTTTGAAAGAGCAAGGCCTGTCTGGAGGGTGGTTGCTGTTTCTCAACATCAGAAATGTCCAGCTTCTGTTAGGTATGCCTAGTGCATGTATCTCAAGGTTCACCATTTGAGCTGGATCTCAAGAACATTGAGTTTCCTGTCCCTACGAAGTCACTGTGAACATAACTTCACTTAAAATTCCAACCCTGGGGGTCTAAGGAAGAGATGACCAGAGGCACCAATTACATCATTTTCTGAGCACTCCTAAGATGTAAGCCCCTTATTGAATTGCCTTATTTAGTCCTCATAATGACACCATCAGCTAGGTACTATTAATATTCCTATGTTAAAATGAAAATAAATAACCATAGAGTCACAGAGAGGCTGGGCATCTTGTCCAAAGTTACGCTAGTAAGCTGTGGACCTTGGATCTAACATAGGCAATCAGATTCCAAGATCTCAACTCTTAGCCCATGTGCTATTCTGCCTCAAGACTACGAATCCACAGTCATGACCAGGAAAAAAACAAAAACCAAAACCAGATGGAGCTTTCTCTCATTTGTAGAGAACAGTGTAATGGTGAAGATATCATATAGCATGTAAGCTGGTCACATACCAATGCAGCTTCCAGATCTGCCTGCAAGGACATTCTGGCTGCTGGGTTCTGAGTGAGGGAACTGCCTTGGCTACAGGGTTTCTTGCCAAAGCTCAGGCCACTTCCCAGGAGGGTACCTACAGTTCCAGCCATTTAGGTCCAATAATTCTGATGGCCTATGTGGAGGCCATTGGGTGCCTATGGAGCTCAACTTTTCCTTCTGGCCCATCTGGCTTCCTGGCCCTCTGCCACAGGTGTTGACCCCCTGGCATTACATACTGTGTAGCCCAGTCACTCAGACTCTGTTTTCTAAGAACCCGGTCTATGACATCAGTTCCAATGACCAGAGGTCTCTATTTTCTCTAACTTGTGACTTCCTTTCCCATTAGTTTCCTCTGATTTTTCATGTTCCAGATTAATTAAGAGCAAAAGTTTAAACAGTTTTGGTGTAGATGTAGATTGTGGAAGACCTCTTTCCAATCTAAACTCTCATTAAAATGGTTGCTATGTACTAGTCATTGCTTTTATCTGTGATACTGGGCACTGAACTCAGGGTCTTGCCCATGCTAGGCAAGCTCTCTACCACTGAGATGTATCCCAAGACCCACCCTCTGCCTAGTTTACTAGTAGGTGCTATTTTTAATAGCGAAGTAGTTGAAAGACTTGGCTTTACTAGGCTGTTGTCTTGTAGCTTTGGGCAGACTCCTTAAACTTTCTGATGTCCAGGTCCCATCTCTGGAGTTAGAAATATAACTTCTGGAAGGATTTAATTAGATAACATATCCTAACGGCGACCAAAGTGCCTGGTGCTTAATAAGGATTCAGAAAATAGGCATTTTTGTATAAAGATGGCACAGCATAGGACTCAGTGTTTTTGTTTCCTATGGCTTCAGTACCACATTGCCACAACTTGGTAGATCAAAACAATAGAAATTTATTCTCACACTTCTAATTCTCATGCTTCTGGATTCAGATGTCGGAATCCAGTTTCACTGGTCTAAAAATCAAGGTTCTAAGGGAGAAGCCCTTCCTGACTCTTCCAGCTTCTGGTGACAGCCTGCTTCCTCAACTTGTGGCCACATTACTCCCAATCTCTGAATCCATGGACACATTACCATCTCCTCATCTCTGTGTGTCAAATCTCCTCTGCCTTCCTTTTAAAAAATTATTCATTAAGTGTACTGGTACATTTTAGGCATACATTATGATCACATTCATCATTGGGAATTTGTACCTGTACATGATGTATCTTGGTTCTTGTTTTTCCCCATTCCCCTTCCCTCCCTTCCAGCCCTCCACTCCTAATTACAAAAAAACTTTGTTTCAGTTTTTTCTTTTTCTCATAATTTTTCCTTTCCTTTCCCCTCCCCCTTCCTCTTTGTACCTTTTCTTTCTATTTCACATTATCTAGTATAAATTTTACTCCTCATTTACACTTTTAGTTTCTCACACCAGAGAAACGATTCAGTATTTACAAGTGTGTCCTATTTATTTCACTTAAGAGTATGGTGGCCTCAATGTGCATGGGTGAAATTAAAACAGACCCAGCAGAAATCCAGAGGATCAATACCTACTTTGAGAACCTGTATTCCAGTAAGATGGAAAACACAGAACAGATTTCTAGATACACATGAATTATCAAAGTTGCACGAAGAAGATATAAAAATTCTAAACAACCCAGTATCAATCAACGAAATTGAAAATGCTATTAAAAACTTACCAACAAAGAAAAGCTCGGGTCCTGATGGCTTCCCTACTGAATTCTACAAGATATTTAGAGAGGAACTACTGCCACTACTGTTTAAACTCTTTCAATAAAATTGAAAGGGAAGCAAGACTCCTGAATTCATTCCTGGAAGCAAGCATCACCTTGATCCCCAAAGCAGAGAAAGACTGCCTTCCTTTTATAAGGGAGCATGTGGCTGCAGTTGGAGCTGATCCTACTAACATAGACTAATCTAGATGCAAGACCCTTAATTTAATTATGTCTGCAAAGACTCTTTTTTTTTTTTTAATCAGGTAACATTTACAGGCTCCAGAGATTAGAACCTCTTAACTTGGGGTGGGGCATTTTTCTGCCTACCAAGCAGTTGGTCACATGTCCTATGTTCTTAAGAAACAGTTCTAAATATTTCATTTTGTGGCAACCACTTAGACAGTTCTGTCCCTTCCATCTTGTAATTAAAAACATTCTAAAATCTACTCTGTACTCACAGAAGGGATGGTGGCTCAGGAAGGGACTGGGTACCTGTTCTTAAAGGTCTCAAAAGTAGATCAAGTTACTGTTTTGGGGCCGTCTTTCCAAGGTTTTAGTCAATTATGGATGCATTCTAGCACCATGTCCCAAATTTACATTTTCCAGACATCTCTCATTCAGGAGATTGGTTGATGTCTGGGAATTCGAGATTTTCCATGCCCTAGGATTCTTATCCTCAGTCAAGTTTCAGATACACTGATTCCTTCTACAAAGCCCTAGCCCCCCAACTCCCACAGGGTATTCCCCTTCTTGCCTGCTGGGTGTCATCATGAAATGACTGATTTTTTTTTTACTGCAAGTGTGGAGCAAACAAAAAAAAGCAACCCTGAAAAGTGAGCAATCGTCCCTGTACAGTATTCAGCGAAAGAGTTCCCTAGTGGGAAAGCTTCCAGTTCCAAATCAAACAGAGGATGACGACGGCCCGGAGTTGGCAATCCTGCTGCTGTCATTAGCTAGGGACCTTGTGGGTCTGACCGACAAAGCCGGGCCGCGCCCTCCGCGGGAGCCAGGGTTTTTCCTCTGTGACAGCAGCTTCCGAGACGGGGCCCACGGTGGTGGCCAGGATACTCCAGACCCCGCGCTGGTGTTCGCTGAGAGGTACTCGGCGTCGGGGTGGGCCCGGGAGTGGGACTCAGACCCCTCCCATTCCCGCCCCCCCCCCCCCGAGCGGCGCAGGCAGAAGGTGTGGGAGCCGTGGGTCTATTTATTCTGGCCTGGAAGCTGGATGCTGGGGCTGCTCCAAGCTACCGGCGGCCCTGCCCAGAGTCCCCAGGCAGGCTGCTTCTTCCGAGAGGGCCAAGGACCCAGCGCCTAGCCAGGTGGGGGCAGCCGTGGTGCGGTGACCCGACGCACAGGAGATTTTGTGGGGATGTGGAAGTTCCTTTGGGGATGAGGGGACGCCGAGTTGGTCCTAATTGGGGTGCTTAATGAGCAGTGAGTGCCACAGGGGCGATGGGCGAGGGAGGTCAGGCTCTACCCCGGAGTGATGGGGGCTCAGCTGGAGGTGGTGGTGGTGGGGTGTGCAGGCTCAAGTGAGCCAGGGGTGACGGGGTGTAGTAGCGGGCTCAGCCAGGGGTGCTGAGCGGGGCGGGGCAGGGCAGGGCAGGGCCAGGTTCAGCCAGTCGGGTGCGCGCCGCCGGCACGGGGAGAACCCTGCACCGCCCGCCGGCCGCGGGGTGTGGGCCGGGCCCGCCGGCGTGCGCCAGGGCGCTGTTCCCGCTCGCGGCGGCGAGTGGCGCTGAGCCCCCGCGGCCTCGGCTCGCGGCCGGCGGAGGTGGCGGGAGGAGCCCTGCGCGGCCACCGCCTCCCGGGCCGCGTGCTCCTCCTCCGCCCCCGCCTCCTCGCGCCCTGCCGCCCGCCCCATCCGCAGCCCGGGGTGCGCGGTGGCAGAGCCGAGTGGCTCGTCTGGCTGGCGGAGGCTGAGCGCGACTGTCCGAGCCGCGGCGCCCGCCGACCGGGGACCAGCGCCACCCCGGGGACGCGCTCTGCCCCGCGCGGCCGTCCCCGACCCCATTGTATCGGGGCCGCTCGGGCCCGCTCCGCTCCGGTCGCGATTCTCCTCCTCTTCCTCCCGAAGGGGAAGGAGCGAGAAAGCCGAGCCGCCGCTCCGGCAGAGCGAGCGCCGAGGGCCCTCCGCCGGGCTCAGGGCTGGCGGAGGCGGGCGGACGCGGCCGGCGCCGGGGCTCGGGCGGCTCCCGGCCATGGCGAGGAGACCTGGCCCCGGGCGCGCAGGCAGCGCGGCTCGCTCCCCCGGGGCCGCTGCGTAGGCACCTGAGCTCGCCGACGTCGCGCGGGGGAGGGGAAGGTAAGGCCGGCTCGCGGCCCTCGGAGGCCTGGCTGGCCCGGGCGCCCGGCGGTCGTGCTCCAGTGGAAACGACCTGCGGTCTCCGCCTCGCCGCTGCCGTTCTCTGCCCTGCTTAGGAGTAACCGGCTCCCCCAAGTCAGGGTTCTCCGAGGAAAGGGTCCTTGGGAACCAGGTCTCGATTTCTTTTCTCTGCTTCGCTCTTCTCGGGAACAATAGAGCTTTGAAAGTGTGTGGACAGCCTTAAACTTTCTGGAGAGGGCTGGGGTGGGGGAATAAACCACATAGGAAGCCAACTACAGTGAAAGGTAGGTGATGTGTGCGGTTAGTTTTGTCTTCAGTGCGCGCGCTTATACTTTTTTTGCGGGGTTGTCTTTGTGTCTTACTATTCCCCTGGTTTAGTGGATCCTCTTCTCCCCTTGCTTTCTGTAAGTTGGGGTGAAGGCGAGAGTTTAAAATCGTGTGGAGCCCTCTGTAAAGTAAGGGCTTTGGCTCTCCGGACCCGCCCTCAGCTTTTCGTTGCAGAGATGAGAGGTCCTGGGAGAGCAGGGGGCCCTTGCTGTGGGGCCCCAAGGTGGTGCAGTTGATTCTATGAAGTTGCTACGTGCACTCTCAGTGATGCAGCCGAGGTCCTGACTTCCCTGGGTGCTCTGCTGAGGCGTGATGTGTGTGTCACCAGACCTCTCCGCGGAGCGGAAATGGCTCACTTAAATTCTCCCATAAGGTTAGGAAAACAGACTTTGATATATGCCTGCTTTCATCAGCAGCTGAGGTTAAGGGTGGAGTGCTTGATAATTTTAGGAAGTTTTATTCGGCTCGTGAGCCACTCACAGGTTTGGGTTCATACCCCTTGTGCGGGTGAGACAACCGACCTTCTGCGTGCTGCTCAGTTGGATGCTTTGAGGTTATGCAGAGGTCTTGTGAGCACTTCCAGTGTAATATCAAAACAGTTTAGGGAAAGAGGGAGGAAGAGAGGCTTCTTCTGAGGTGAGATGACTGAATTTCCAGGGCAGCCGGGCTTACTCTTTGGAAATGGCCACTCAGAGCAATCTCTGTAAAACAGTTTTGTCCTGTAGTTCTTTGGTTGGATAGCATAGAGTTACGAAAGTTTCTTTGATCCGTGAAAAAGGCTTACTCTTTTCAGATTCATCTGACCATCATAGGATGGTTGTGTTACTTATTCAAGGGTTCTGCTGAGTTTGGATTTCCAAGCGAGCAGAACAGTGCAGTAGACACGACCTCTACTTAGAAAACTTTGACTTCGCGGTGCTTTATCCATCGTATACAGTGAAATGACTCCCCTCAGCTGCCTGTGTCTGATCTGGAGGGTGAGGAACTAGGCTTTCAGTTCAGCCTAGCCCATGCTGTGTTCTCTGATGAGTGTGTATCTACAGGCTGAGAAAACTAGGTCAGAAGTACATTCTTACATCATCACCTGTTCAGTTTATCTGCCTGTGAATGGGAGAGTAAGTTGAGGACCAGCTCCTTGTGAGCGATGGTGTGTGTGGGTAGGGAATTAGGATCTATGAATTCCTACCTGATGCTTGTATGGAGTTCCAGAGTCATGGTTAATTGACTCCTGTAATGGGTGAAGTTTTTTTTTTTTTTTTGGTACCAGGGATCGAACTCGGGACTTTGCACTTGCAAGGCAGGCAGTGGAACCACTGAGCTAAATCCCTGGTCCTGTAACTAGTGAAGTTTTGAAAGTGGAGGATGCACAACAGGAAACCTGAGTGGAGCAGTATCTCTTTTATTTTCTGGTAGACACAATCAAGCCTGTCCCCAAAAAGCTACCTAGAAAATGAGAAGACAAAGAAAGGGAGGGGGTGAAGGGAGGGCAGGGGAATGGGGAAAAATAAGAACCAAGATACATTACGTACAGGTACAAGATCCCAATGATGAATGTAACTGTATTGTGTACCTAAAATGTACCTATAAACTGAATGGGGGAAAAAAAAGAAAGGGGCAAAGTACACTTGTGAGTCATAACTGAAGTTGAAAGATACTCCATACTAACTCTGGGCTTCTGGGCGAGTTTCTGAAGTTGAGAAAGATGAATGACATTTTAGAAAGAGAAAACTTTGTGTGTGTGTTGCGGGGGATTTAGCTCAGTGGTTCTGCTGCCTGCCTCCAAAGCGTGATCCTCGGTACCAAAAAAAAAAAGCACAACTCAGATATTTGAAGCTATCAAATTAAATATGACTTTTTTGGTGAGAGGAGGCAAGTTCTGTATAAATGTTTTCTGGATGGTGCTCTATATCCTGAATCTTAGCATGTAAGGTATCTTAAAAATAATATTAAAACAAGAAAGTTAAGACTCAGAGAGGCTACCTAATCAGTTAAGGTCATAAAATGAATTAATGACAGAGGTGGGACCAGAAATCCTTTGTCCCTTCTGGACAACACTTTCCCACCTCCTCCTTATGTATCCTCATTTATTCCACTTTGGCTTTGTTAGCAGTTGCTATTTTAATCGTCAGATAATTCATATTTGAGTATAGGAACCCATTGCACTGCAGTTTAAGGTGGATAGTGTGTTTTTTCATTTCCCAGTTCTTACTCATGAAATGGTGCTCATAGTGGGTGATGTTACTTGTAATGCATTTCTATCAAATAAGGAACTAAGAATAAAAATAATGTTAGCTTTATTGGCATTTTCTGTAAAACAAGAGACAAATTCAGAATATTATACAAGTACATACTTTTTCAAAGAGGCAAGTTCCTGGAAACATTCAGATTTGTCCTGTGAATCATCGGATAAAAGCATACTAGGAATAGTTTGTATGTTCTTTTGTTTTCCTTGGACTTGCTTGGGGAAGCCTTTAATGTTGGTTGTCAGGAAGTATGTTCAGCAAAAATTTTGTTCCGTTTCTAAAATATACAACGCAGTGCTGGCTGTTGTGAGCAGTATCAAGATAAATAAGGCCTATAGG
Source organism: Heterocephalus glaber (assembly GCF_000247695.1). The sequence goes on from NW_004624736.1 coordinate 1,300,796, forward strand.
GTCTTTCTTGAAGTATCTTTTTCAAAAAAGTGGAAGACTTGAAAGCTTTCCTTGTGAATCAGTCCTTCCAACTACAAGGCAAAGCTGTTTCAAAATTATTATTATTAGGCTAACCTTGTAGCCAGATTTGTAACAAGATACATATTTTCATTATATCCTGGGGGCATGATAAGCCTTTTACATTTGTTATATCAGCAAAGTTTGACAGTATTTCATGAGAATTTTATATTATGAAAAATTGCTGAGGAGAGATGGTAGCATTCTTAGCTTTAATATATTAAAGAATTTAGTCTTAGCTTTAATATATTAAGGGATATATTTAATACTGTATTCAACTGCTTTTCTATGTTAGTGCTGGAAAGCATTGCAGTTTAAGACAATCCATACTGAGTCCCTGAGAAAAGAATTGTCCACCTTGATTGTGTTTGATTGAAGTATGTATCTTAAAACATACAAATACCTACTATAAAATAAATGTCTCGGTCAGGTCTGGCTAGTGAGTCTCTTAAGATTGAGAACTATTATTGATTTAGAGGTGTTTACCTAGTTATGGGCTTGCATTTCGGACACTATAAGCATTCTGTTGTTATAATGGTGTCTGCCAGTGGTGATTCACTTCCCTGAAGAATGAATAGTTTTCACATATAATGGAATTGAGAAATTAATTATTAACATTTTAGGGATTAGCAAGTTTAATTTAGCACAAGGAAGAATGCCCGAATCCTGTTTTCAGAAGGAATGAGAAAAATTAGTCTTTGAGATTTTTAAAAACTTGTGGGTAAAACAAAAAAGCTCCCCCCAAACTCATAATAACATTTTTTGATATCATCAGGGCCACCACTGTAAAATCAACTTTATATGGAGTATTTTAAAAAGCTATACTTTGTGAATGAAAAAGATGTGGCTTTAATTGCTCCATAGGTACATATGAATTCCTGTTCCCTAGCTGGCTTGTGGCATATTCAAACACAGGAAGTGGTGCTGAAGTTGAAGAGCTAGCAGTTTGGTATGAAATAGGATGGATATGAAGATACAGCTCAGAAGGCCAAATGAAGGATGAATGAATAGTCCTTTCAGCTAGGTTAATGACATCTTTTTTTTTTTTTTTTGACATCTTTTGATTAATGACAACTGCTGCTTTCCCAAGTGCTCATGCTGTTTAGATATTGCATGGCCTTACCATATGGCCACACTTCTCAATCTAGTGTCTGCTACTGGGTAACTTTTCCACGCCGTCTGGGTCGTGTGTCTTCCTGCTTCCTGTGTGTGCTTGTAGGGCTAGAGCACACCATGCAGCCCTTGTTTGCCTGCCTTGTTTTCAGCCATCCCTGTTTAGCACCTCAAAGTCTAGCCACCAGGGAGGTCCTGCCTTTGGCCTCTCTGGCACCTGGGAGTCTTGGTGGACATCAAGGAAACTGGTGAGAAGGCACGATATGGTCCCTTAGCTAGGCCTAGGTTTCACTTATCCTAGGAGGAAACAAGACTATGGCTGTTATGTGCATTGGCATGGGACTCACATGCAGGTGACAGCCTGCCTGTCGGCCTTCAGGAAAATTTGGTAGGTTTTGTGGGTCTGTCATATCCCCTACCGTATTGGTTATTTCTAGGCAGTTTGTTGTTATTTTAGTGGCAGAATTCAGTGATAGATTTTAGAGCACATTCACAAAGTAAGGAAGTTACCAGGAGTGGTCTGATGGTACACATTTGGGTGAATGAATTTGCCAGAGCTTTTAGAAAATTTAAATTCAGTCCCATTCATAGAAATTGAACAAACTCACACGATCACGTCTTCAGATCCACCAGCCCAGTTTCTTTGCTGTGTACTGTAGTTTCTTGTTTCCTCGTCATCTCTTCCCACCCTCTAGTGCTGCCTCCTGCACTCTTTGAAGGTAGGAACCGTACACGTGTATATTTTTTCATCACTGTGTCTTCATTTTCTAGCAGAATCCTTGTCTCAATAGGGACTCAAAACTGAATGACTTCCGTGTTTGGGATGGTTTTGCTCCCAGTGGCTAAAATTGTATTAAAAATAGGCTACATATTATGGTTTCTTGCCATTAGTAGAAACTTTGTTTTAATGATAGGTTGAGTAGTCCTGGATCATCATTTGACATCTTATTATTCATCTGGCATAATTCTTGGTTTAAAAGGCATGTCAAAACATAGTATTTCCTATTGCCATTGCATTTCAGTGTCAGTATATCTTAAGATCATGAACTTTTGGGGTGTTTAAGCACATCTCTATTGTTGTATCCCCCCCCCCCACCTTTTGCCATTCTACCAACACAAGTTTCTTGGCTCTTTCTTCTTAAGAAGCATTTTAAAGCGTTGCCCCTGACACTGCAGAGAATGTGTCCCACAGGCAGCTCTGCCCTTTGCTGTAATCTTAATTAAATCAGCCTCCCTCAAGTCAGGCTTCTGCTTTGGTTCTTTCTTTGAAGATCAGCTGCAGAATGATGCAGGCCTGCGCTGCCATTGTGTGCCTGTGGTCAGCCATCCTTCAGTGTCAGAGGATTGGAAGTCTCTTGTTGTTTCAACCCATTGGGAAGCAGGGCAGAGGGGGATGATCTAAAGAGTGTGGGGGTGGGGGAGAAAAACAGGAGAGCAGCTTTTCAATAAAATGGGGGTGGGGATCGGAGGAATAATAATAGGGAAAGAAGGAACAGAAAACCAGAGAAAGACTGACCAGTAAGATGACCCTTTCCCTCTTTGACTTACTTTCCAGGTTGAGTTTACATATTAGTTCCCCTAGAAGACAAAATTATAGCAAATTTAGTTAGGGATCTACAGGCTTTTATTGGAGATTTGTGCACTGTTCTGCAAAATGGAATGAGAGCTCCTACCTACATGCACTGGCAGAACAGAGGGTTTTGTTAGATGGCAAAGAAATAGAACAATCAGGAAAAAGCTGATTGGCTAATGGTGGTTACTTCAGGTTACTTTTTGTAAGGGTTAAACCAGAGTGGAACTTTATCATTCCGTGGACTTATAGACTAGAGTCTCCTGTTTTCAAGAAAATAAATTAGTTTTGGAATCTCTCTTCTTCCTTAAAGATTCAGTTTGATTATATGGCACTTAGCATGAGTACCTTTACTTTGGATTGGTCTGGTCTGTTGGTTCCTTGGGCTGGAGATAGCCCAAAGCAGTGTCCTCACATAGTTTTTTTTAATAGTTTGTTACTTCCACCTAAAGGCCTATGCACTTGGCTCTTTTTAAATGTTCACTTCTGCTGAGAAAGAGTGTTAGGTGTTCTTTACTGCTACCCTTTCCACCCCCTTGGTCTATGGAGCTACATTTTTTTCTCTTTAGCTTCTTTTTTGATATAATAATGTTCTTTAGCCTTTTGGCTGTGTCAGCCATCTAGGCTTTAGAGTCAAGCATTGCTTCTTATGGACATGTTTAAGACAGTTGAAAAAAGATAGGATTAATTAGTATGTTTGGTGTCAAAAAAGTCTGATAACTACCTACTTACTGTACCTTGCATAAAAGATAGGCATTTAAGTATGAATTTAAAATGTTTCTTAAAGGTCACGTATTTAGCTTTACCACTGGAAAGTATTTCTTTGGTTTATTTTGGCATTAGGCATCATAAATAAAAACTCTTTGTCTTGCAGGATCCATATTTTAATAAGAGATTCTAACATAATTTGTTAAGGGTATATTTTCTTTGGTGAAATTGTAGCTAATTTGCTAATCTGAATTCCTTTAACTAGAGACCATAGTCATTTTAGTTTTGTTGTTCTCAGGATAAGCAGATTCTTAGTGTTTTAATTTTTATTACCGAGCTATTTACTATTTCCTGACTGTAGTTTTCTTTTATAGTAACCCTTAACTAAAAAATGAATTGCTGAGCAGGAAAAATAAATATCATTTTAACTTTAAATAATACTCCAAATGCTTAGTGACAGATTTTTTAAAAGAAAGCTAAGTCTTTTTAGGATATGTTTAAAATGGTTTTTAAATAATTTTCCTTTATTATGTTTTATTTTAATTTAATTTAATTTAATTTTTTTGGTACCAGGAATCGAACTCAGGACCTTGCGCTTGTGAGGCAGGCGCTGGAACCACTGAGCTAAATCCCCGGCCCTGTATTATGTTTTAATAAAGTTAGTATCTTTGGAGGAGTTTTTTCTTTTGAGGAAGAAGATAATTTGAGTAATACATGGATAGTTTGGAGAATATCATTCACCATGTTTCTGGGTCAATCAAGTGGAGAAAGGACTTAGGGTAGGGGAATATTAAATAATTGAAATTTCTCAACCCTTTATCCTATAACTTCTTAGGGGGTGGTTTATAGTTAAGGGCTGATATAGTCCACTTCCATCAGTGAACATTGGCCTCAGTACAATCAGCTTAGTAAAAGTGAACTGGGATAAACATAACTAACGGAACAGCTTGTTATTTCTTGCTAAGGTGCCAGACATTTGCAGGTGACTGTGAATCATACACATGTGCAGGATCATAGTGGAGACTGACTGATTGCAACTGTGTAAAGGTATAAAGGGGTCTTGGGTGTTCAGTTCTTTGGGAGGAATGCTGACCCCAAATTACACAGATCTCTGAAACAAAGTGACTTAACTTTTTCAACAAGCTGCTTTCTCCCAGCTTAGCTATATGTACAGACCTAGTATTTTTGCTAAATTTCTTACAGTTGTTGTTTTAGAAAAATGCATTTTATTCTATATGCTCCGGAAATAGAATATATTATACAGTATATTACTCTAAATTATATATATAAAAGACCCCCCAAAACTCTTTGTTCCAGAAAGTATATATAAGTTTAAGTACATGATTTTTATGATAATATTTATCCCACTTAAAGATATATTTGAAAATTTGAAAAATTAAAGAATCTGAAAAGTCAACTCTGCTGTTTCTTATTGAATAGTTTTTATTATAAATATACTGAGCTCATTGTTTATTAACACACAGTAATCTGAATCTAAAAACTAAGTGTAATTACCCTCAGCCCTCCCAAAAAACCAAACCCCAAAACCTGAAAATCACTTTGATTTTTTTTTTCTGCATTGTGACTCTTTCTCCTAGGAGAACGTTGGGAATATGGAATCATTAATTGAAGATTCAGTGAAGTTAGGAGCTGGTTAAATATTTTGTTGGATCAGAAGTACTGCTAATAATAGTGAAATTTATGGTATTTTTCATAATAATTCAAGTACCTTTTCTGGCATGTCTTTCCACTTGTGAGGCAGGCGCAATACCACTGAGCTAAATCCCCGGCCCTGGAATGTCTTATTTTTAACGCATATTTTTACTATTTGGTGCAATTTTACTTTTTGAGTATACCAGTCAATATGTTATAGAGATCTTCCACAATGTTAATAAAAAGTCAAATTTTGACTAGTTATGGAAACTCTGGGAAAACAAAGACTATTGTTAACTTGTAGAATTAACCCTTAGGTTGAATATTGTTTCAAAATTATGTCCATCCTAAAAGAGAAAAATTTGGTTAGGCCATTCTAGCTTCTTGTGTATTCCTACCTGAGTTTTTCATTTAAAAATAATTCCTCATAAAAAGCTTAGGTGGCATTTGAAAGCGCTTAAATGAATCAAAGGAATTGCATTTTCATTAAGTGTTCAGGGACGGAAGTGCATGTCCTAGCACTGAGCTGGAGGACCCTTTCACTGGGTGGAAGGGCTGGATGATTCTGGGAACTGGTGATACGGCCTGGAGACAGGTGTCCTCATCCATGGAGGAAGTGATAAGCACGTGTAGTAGTGAATTTGTCTTGCACTTTAGCATCTCAGTGGTAGAGAGACCATTAAAATTCAGCTCTTTTAATGAACTCTTACTAGTTCTGAATTACTACTGCTTTCTCTGTTTTGAGGACAGTCCCTTTGAGTACAACATTTCTTGGCAGTCAGTATAAGTGTATAAAACAGAGTGGAATGTTTCCCTTTTACCTGTGTGCTAGTACATTTCATAGTGTGTGGTTTGAACCACTGTATTACAAAACATCATGAAAGGTTAAACTTGTCCAGGTAACTTGCACTCTCTATCTTTAGAAGTCCTGTCTGCAGTTGTTTATTATACCTTTTAGTCACTTGTTAGGTTTCATATTAGAATTGCATTTCAACAAGACAAGGATGTCCACTATCACCACTCTTGTTCAATATAGTTCTGGAAACATTAGCCACGGCAATTAAACAAGAGAAAGAAATAAAAGGAAT
>NW_004624736.1:1308744-1328710 GCF_000247695.1 Heterocephalus glaber
TTTTTTGCTACTGGGGAGCAACCTCGGGTCCTTGCGCTTGCGCAGCAGGCGGTGAAACCACTGAGCTGAATCCCCGGTCCTTAAAAGTGAATTTTTAAAGTGTCTTTTGGGGAACAAGTGAGAATTCAAAGTAGTAGGTACTTCTTTGAATGTTTTATTTTCCTAGTCTTTTGTTTTTATCTTTTCAGTTAATGTGCTGTTTTCAGAGTCTTGGTAATTTAATTGTCTGCTTTTAATATTTGACTAAACTGCATGTGTAAAAACTTTTCTTTTGGTTCTGGGGATCGAACTCAGATCTTCATGAGTGCGATGCAAATGCTGTATTACTGAGTTATACCCTGAGCCCTGCCAGTATAGATTTTTAGTTGTTTGCTTGCTTTTTTGATTTATAATAAGCCTTTTGGGCTACCACTTTTTATCATCCAGTAAATAAGTACTCAGTAATTCTTTCAAGGGACCTCTAGATACCAAAAATTTTGCTTTAAAAAACTGGGGAATGCATTTTCAATTTCAATGTGAATAACTTGGATTATGTCCCATTCTTGGCTTGTCTATCTCATTTTAGGGCCTGTCAGAGTATACCAGCCCTTAAACTATCATAAAATATTGATGTGTCCTTTCTATGTACTAAGTGCTTTCTCCTTAGGAAAGGTTCATTACAAGCCTTTTAAAAAAGACATGTAATGCAAACACACACACACCCTGTATTAAACCAAAACAGTGGTCAGTAGACAAATTAAAATGGCACCTCATGCTTGCATTGAAGTCTTGAATGGCAGAGTAAACTCTTCATTATCTTTTTTTCTGTGAGGTCCCTCCTCTGTCCCTCAAAACAAATGCCTCAAGTAGTACTAATGGCTTTATGGATTAAGCAGCATTGTTGAGGTAGCCTGGGAAGCTGAACACCATTTAAAGTGTTTCCTTGTCAATTTTCACTCTGCCTTCCATACAGCTGGTTTAAAATTGAATTTAGAAGTTGTCCTCCGACAACAAGAGCTCACAGCTGCTTACTCAGTGAATGAAATGTAGTTTTTTGACATGAATAATTTAGATCTAAAACTAGTGATCAGTAGGTTTTAACATAATTGATTCATAGTACTATGCATGTGAAATGAAATCTTAAAAGTAATGTATTTGTATCATATTTTTAAAAATCTTAGTGAACTGAGTGGACTGTCTGCTTAAATATTGTTTTTTCTGTTTTAATTTTTTAATTTCTAGGATAGGAATGGTTATGCATTTATGTGTTTCGGTAAAATAGAGCTAATAACCTCCCCCCGGCGGCCCCCCCCCATGGATGTATGCATGCATGCCTTTTTGGTTTGTGGTGCACATCACCTGAATTTTCTGATTGTCATTTTGTGACCTTGAAAGCACAAATTATTCTCAGTAGGCTGGTTACTCCATTGAGCTGCTCACTGCCTTTTATTTTTTTGTGGGTACATTATCTTCACAAACGGGCCCTTCAGCCTGTTAAGTAATGATAGCCTTTCTCACCCTGAAACAATGAGGTATCAGATGATTGCACCCAGGACACAAAGGACTCCTCTTCCCTCTCAGAGCAGATTATGGTTGTGATTTCCTTCCCATCCAGATGAGTCTGGCACTCAAGAATATTTAGTTCAGTTTCTGCATTTTTAAATAGAGGGTATAGGGAGTCTTTGTTGTATTCTTTCATTTGTTCAAGCATGATTTATCCATTATTTTTGTCTGCTGCTTGGCACATGCAGCAATTTCTCCAACAGCACCTTGAGTGGTGGTGTTTTTCCTTTGTCATGAAGCATGTGCTTCATCCAAATAATTACTTTTGTTCACAAATAAAATCTCACAAACCATTTATTTTTCACAGACACACTCACTTTGAGAATGGGCTTTGCCCTGAATAAAATCAACATCAATTCTTGATCTGATTTCTTTTCTGTCCCCCAAAATTTTCAGGTCATTTGGGTCTTAAGAATGTTTATTTGTGGCATCTCTAATGACCGTTTGTATTTAATGGGTTTGCTGATTGTATAGAGCAGTTTGGGCCACCTTTACAACTAGAATCTTGTTCTTTATTTGGCATAAGATGAGGGGGATTCATTGTAAGGTTATTGGAAGAAGTCAGGTGGCTCTAGTTGTTAAGGAGTGGACATACTGGAAGAGTCCAACATCATGTACTTATGTATTTATGGTCACTACAATATGATATTTATGGTTTAGCTACCCAGATCTTCTTTCCCTCTCCCTCCTTTTCTTTTTTCACAGTTAGCCAAGTTTCATTCAAAACTTATTCTTATAGATCCTCACTCCAAAGCAGGACTTCCCAACCCTTAGGAACTATGGTGAGGGAGCAAGTGATTGGGTGTAACTTCATCTGTATTTACAGCTGCTCCCTGTTGCTCACATTAGGCCTGAGTGCAGTGGTAGCCTTAGATTGTCTTAGAAGCCTGAACCCTACACTGTGAGGGATCTGGGTTGTGGCCCTTCTTATGAGAGTAATGCCCTGTGATTTGAGGTAGAGCTGAGGTGGTGATGCTGGCAGCAGGGAATAATGATTGTGTATGAAAAAAGGATCATGTACTGTATAGTTCAGTGAACTTCTGCATGAAGAATGCCTGAGAAGATTAATACGTGCTCTCAAGCTCAGCACAATTCTGATTACACTATTGCAAAAGGTGTTCTTTGGAGTTACTGCCTCTCTGTTGTTTGGCCAGATACAGTAGAATAACTGTCAAGAGCCTGAACTTGAGAGTCAGAGTGTCTGGTTCTCTCTGCTGCCTGTGTGATATTTGGAGAAGTTATATTTCTCATGGGCAAGTGGGGATAATGGTACTTATAAATTTGTTGTATTTTTTTTTATCTGAACCATACTATTTGAATGTCTACTGTTTGTTAAATCCAATTTCAGGATTTAAAGAGATAGGATAGACTTTAGACCTTCTCTCTGTGTAGATTCAGAGTATATAGTTAAATGAGAACACAGGTAGAAATACTTAAATTTCTTAACCATGTGATGAATTTAGTGGGAGAATTCAACACCCAAACATGAATGCCTATCACTCAGAACTCAGAGTGTGAATTTGCTTCAGTACCACCAATGTGTATATTTTTTTAAATTTAAAACCCATAGTCTCTACATCAAATAAGCCAGAATCACAGGGGCAAAAAGCCCAGGAATCTACATTTTTAACTAGCTTCCCTGGTGATTCTTTTGCATACTGAAAATTGAGAACAGTTAGTGAGAACAGTTGGCTCTAGATGCTCATTAGATTCACTTGGGGAGCATTTAAAAAATACAGATGCTTGGATCCCAGGCTTAAACATCCTGATTTAATTGTTGGGGTGTGTCCCTGGGTCTTAGCATTAACAGGTGGTTGTAATGTGCAGCTGGGGTGGAGAAGCAGCAGTGGTAGAAGACAGTTGGTGAAGGTGACTGTCCACAGAGTTATTGTACCAGGGATGTAAGCAGACTTGACACAGTACTTTCAAAAAGTCATCACAGTGGTCACTAGGGTCTGGGAGGGAATGGGAAGTTACTTAAAGGGCATAGATGGGCCGATGAAAAAATCCTGGAAGTGGAACTTTGTGTGTATTTAATGCCACTGAACCTAAAATTGGTTAAGATGGCAAGTGTTATGTATATTTTACCATAATAAAGTGCCATAACCTTTTACATATTCTGAATCTTACTTAAAATTTTTTTTTTTACAGTGATAAGGTATCATGTATGCCACTGGTTCCAGGGAACAGTCCCCTGCTTTTGTACAACCTCAGAATGGAAGCAGTCATCGCTCACCTGGTTATGTTCCAGGGAAGGTTGTCCCCCTGCGCCCCCCTCCTCCTCCAAAGAGCCAAGCGCCAGCCAAATCCACCTCCATCAGACAAGAAGCCCAGGCAACCTTTGCGTTCTCACCTGAAGAACAGCAAACACAGAGGGACAGGAAGCAGAAGAGACACAAGAATACTTTCATCTGCTTTGCTATAACTAGTTTTTCATTTTTTGTTGCACTTGCAGTCATTTTAGGAATATCCTCAAAATATGCTCCAGATGGTAAGTGTATGTGCATTTGTGTGTGTGTGTGTGTGTGTGTGCGCGTTTGTGCCTATGGATAGAACATTTTCCAGAAGGAGAAAAGGAAGGAAATACTAATTTTTAAGAACTTTTACTACATTATTTTTGGTCTATTACTCAGGTAATATGAAGTGTAATTCCTTATAAATGAGAATAGTTTTTCAAGGAATACATTAGAAATTAGAAAAGTAAAAGATTGGTCTTCTTTTCTATTTTTCTACTTTTTCCTGGTACATTGTTCTTGGGACATCTCTTTTGGAAATGCTTTTAGGAGTCTTTACTGAATTCTTCTGGACTGCCAAAGGTTTTATTTTTGAAGTCATAACTGTAGTGGTAAACTAGATTTGATTTTTAAAAATTAAGTGACTGAAAGTAATACTTGTATTTTGTGGTTTGAAATGGATTTGGTAAATACAGTTCCAAAAGAGGACTGTAAATATTTTTGAGTTACAGTGTATATCCTTGAAGGAAAATTTCCATCACGATGTGTAACTTCTGATAGCTTTTTCTAAAAATCACCCGTTACTTCTTAGTTAAATATCATGTAGGGAGGTTTTACTTTCTTAAATGGTCTTTGTTTTTCAAGAAACCACATGACCAATTTAACAATAATATATTTACTTCAAATGATTCTGAAGAAATTTGTTGCCAGTCAGCTTCAATAATGATACAGATAAAGAGCTGCCTCATAAAAGAAAGTGTATCTGTTAAAAATCAGGGCTCAGGACTGTGATAGAATCACACTACTACAGCCTGGATTGGGTACTGTACTTGTCTGTGTTTTTTAAAAAAATAAAGTCTGCAATAGGTTTTCGTCAAATAAGATTCCTCTTTTTTCTTTTGTACCGGGGATCGAATTCGGGTCTTTGCACCTGCAAGGCAGGCGGCAGTAGATTCCTCTTTACGTAGATATAACAGTTGAGAGGTATTGCATTACTTACAACCTTAGAAATGCTGTTCAGTTTTCATAGGTGCTTTAGGGATTTTATAGGTTTTACGGTCCATGTGGACTGGGGGTAGGAGTCGGGGACATAGTGCCAATATTTCTAAGAGAATAGACTAAAAGTAAGAGAGATGTTCATATTAACATCTTTGTTGACCCAGCCAAGTAAACCACATTATGAATTCATAACATTGATTTCCATTGCTTGTAGTAGTACTGTGTTAACTTCCTGTTTCCTCCTCCCAGTGGAATAACCAAGTTCACTGCTGTTGATTCGTACTTCTCAAGGAATCTGCAGTAAAGGGATGCTAGACTGGTGGGAAATCAAAGCTTAAAGCTGTGGCTTTCCTAAAACACTGAATTGCTGCTGTGGTTCCTTGAATCAGCATTCTTTAGTTTCACATCTTGGCAGTATAAGTGCAGATTATCAGTGGAAAGCTCTGGTATGCTGAAATATTTCAGGGCCAGCCTCACTGTGGTTTTTGCTGTTACAAAGCACTCACCGCTCTGCAAGTGGGCAGCCAGGAAGGCGGAGCTGGCTGAGCTATTTTTCAGTGCTTTCTGCACACCACACATTTTCTCTTTAAGTGGATTTTACTAGAAGGAAACGGACTAGAACTTTTGGTGATTGTTCTGGTGAAGTGTGTTCTCCCGGGAAATAATTATAAACAATTAAGAGAAATTATGTAACTACAGTAACAGGCTCTAGATCTCAAAGGCCTGGATTTCCTTCTCTGCGGCTCAGTACAGTGCTTGTTACCCAGGACATGGGTTTGCCTCTAAATAACATCAAGGAGAACTCCAGCTAGATGTTACAAAGGCTGAAGAAAAGTTCAAGAAATCCTCAGTATTAAGTCAGAAAAATTTTGAGATTTCTTATTTCTTTGATGGGAAGAAAAGTTTAAGGATTGTTTTTACTTTTGTTTATTTTTTGCAGTGGTGAGGATGGAATGTAGGGCCTCATGCATGCTAAGCAAGGATTCTACCACTGAGCTATACCCCCTCTCAGGATTGTTAATAGTATAATAGTGATGATCATTGATTTATCCAAAGAATTAAATATCAGTTTTGTAATTCTGTGAGAAAAATGAAGTCCATGAAATAATTGCCAAGGATAGTGAGACTAATTTTAATTGTAGTCACTGTCACCTCTATGAGGAAGCAGAAGCCTAGGGCAATGTGTTTTGAAATATGATTGCAGTGGGGTTATGCAAGTTCCAAATGAGGACCCAGAATTAATTATTATATAGTTTTCGGTTTGTACCTTCTGCCTTAACAAAAGTCTTTCTTCTAATGGTTCTCAAGTGTATCTTGCTTATTCCTCCCTTTGCTAGTTTAAATTCAGATGTCTTGCTATTCTAACTTGAGTAAGCCAGCTTCAATGGCAGGGGATATTTGAGATATTTCTCATATTCTTATTTGTCTTTGATGCTCTGCTTATTTAAATACTATCCATTCTTTAGGGTCTGGGTTAGGGTCACTCTGTGAAGCTGTCTCAGTTACTTTAGCTTCATCCCTGCTTGGTTTGGGGTCATTTACACCTAATATAACCACCACATTGTTCAACATTTAATTATTAAATACATGATAGCTTTTTCTCCCAGGCTGGCTTACAAAATCCCAGGGAATATGAGCTCAGTCTGTGCTTTGGAAATTTGAGTTATCTAATTCAAAGTGGACAAATTAATAATCAACAAATACTTGGTCATTAGTTGATAAAAATTAAAGGATTCCATGGGTAAATAGCTGTGGTTTCATTATCACCTATTGAACAGGCAAATTCTAATTCTAGTGAGGAATCTTACAAGACAACAAACTCATTCCTTAAAGGAGAAACTTGCATATCACTCAGCTTGCTAAGCAATCTTGGGGTTGGCTCTTCCGGTTGGTTATTCCCTCATATCTGAAATTGAGAAGTGATGCTTCTGCACTTTTCTTAGGAAAGTATACATGGCTGAACACTGACATTTTCAGTCCCTGCTTTGGAAGAGGTGTTGGTATTGCCAACTTCGTGATTTACTGTGCACAGGCAGTAGCTTGTAGATATGTACTATACATCTTATTTAGCAATTTTCATTTACCAGTGTGTTGTGTTTGTTTTTCTTTCTGGTGGTGCTGGGGATTGAACCCAGGGCCTCATGCATGTTAGGTAAGTGCTCTATCCCTGAGCTACATACCCAGACCCATATTTTCTTTTCTAAAATAGCTTTCTAGTGTGAATTCCAGGGCAGTTCATAATTTTTCTTCTTGCTGTTGATTTATCTCCACAGTAGATGGTTCAGGGGAACTCCATTTTTACCTTGTGCAGTTTGACCTGAACTGTATGCTAGCAACTTAGTTGTGTGGTAAAACTTTTTTTTAAAGCATCATTTTTCTAGTGGTTGAGAAGGGTAAATTTTCCATCCTAATAGCAGGAAATCAAAATATTTCAGCACCTTACTTGGAGATCTGTTTTCAGTGATGACAATACTTGGATTAGGCTACTTTGGCATTTGCTTGGGTTGGATGGAATATCAGTGTTGTGTTGTTTTATAGAGAACTGCCCAGATCAAAACCCCCATCTCAGGAACTGGGATCCAGGGCAAGATTCTGCAAAACAAGTTATCATCAAGGAGGGTGATTTGTTCCGTCTGACCTCAGATGCCACAGTGAATTCTATAGTCATTCAGGATGGAGGTGGGTAATAGTCCCTGACTATGGGAACCACAAGCTTGCTCTTGATTGTGAAGGTTATTTGATGTTCCTTATGTAGAAAGCTATTCTTAGACTCAGTATCCTTTAGTGTCACTAACTGTGGGGATGTGTTTAGTTCCTAAGTTCAAACCATAGAATTCAAGAGATATAAGGACCTTAGAAATAACTCAAGACCTTTCTTTATGGACAAAGAAACAAGACAAGTGATTTCTCATAGCTGAATCTTTGTTACAGCTGGTGGAAAGAGTTAACCCCGGTTACTCTATATAAACCTGAGATTCAAATTTGTAGATTTTTAGGTATTTTTTTCTAGAAATAATTTACCTCTAAAGTAAATAAATTGGAATTCATACTCATGGACATCTTTATTATGTTGAGATATTAACTCTTCATTTCAAAAAAAATTTGTTTTGAGACTAGTTTATTTTTCTAAACAGACTTTTAGTAAATTTTTGCCACCTTAATTGTGCAAGTGTAATTTTTTCCTCTTTAAAGTGAAATCGATTTTTCTGCATCCCAGGAAGATGTTTTAGAAGTTGGCTTACCATAGTGTTGTTTCCTGCAGGACTGCTTGTATTTGGGGATGATAAAGATGGATCCAGAAATATTACTCTGAGGACTCGTTACATCCTGATCCAGGATGGTGGGGCGCTTCATATTGGAGCAGAAAAATGCCGCTATAAATCCAAAGTGACAATTGCTTTGTATGGCAAGTCAGATGAAGGTGAAAGTATGCCAACATTTGGCAAAAAGTTTATTGGTGTAGAAGCTGGTGGGACACTGGAGTTACATGGGGCCCGGAAGACATCTTGGACGTTGTTGGCGAGGACTCTGAACTCCTCAGGCTTGCCCTTTGGGTCCTATACCTTTGAGAAGGACTTTTCCCGGGGTCTCAATGTGAGGGTCATTGACCAAGACACAGCCAAAATTTTAGAAAGTGTGAAGTTTGATACTCACGAGTACCAAAATGAGAGTCGGAAACTTCAGGAATTTCTGAGAGTCCAGGATCCAGGACGAATTGTTGCCATAGCTGTCGGAGATTCAGCAGTCAAGAACCTCTTACAAGGAACTATCCAGATGATCCAGGATCGATTGGGAAGTAAGCTGATCCAAGGACTGGGCTACAGGTAGGCATGCCTTGGTCTCCTCTCTCCAGCTTTGAGTTAGAGCCCTGTCTGTGTGAGAGGAGAGAGGATGGGGAAAGAACCCACAGCGCCCCACAGCCTGGCCACTCCCCTTGGGTTTGCTTTTGCCTTGAAACATGGGATTGGACAATTGTATATGGAATATAAAAGCTCTTGGCTTTGATTTATGAAGTTTTCTGTGAACTCTCCTGTCACATTTGAAAAGAATAGCAGTGTACTGAAAAAAGGATCAAACAGTTTAAAGATAATGGACTTTGGAAGAAACTTCCTCCTTTCATTATATGCTGGCTAATTGAGGCAATGTAGGTGTTGACAGGTTAGGGCATAGTTCCTTGCTAAAATGTTAAACTTGTCATAAAAGCCCAAAGGGGTGGGGCATGCTCTGTTTTCTTTCAGAATCTTTTATATGCTAATTTGAATCCACTTGTTTGACTGGCTCAGACCTATGGAGTTCTGGCATATGTGAGGAAGGAAAACATGGGAGAACTGAAAAATCTAGACAGAATTCATGTGTACTCCATGGATTTTGTGCCATCTACTTTCTTGTTTTTTGTTGGTTTTTTTTTTGGTACCAGGGATCGAACTTGGGACCTTGTGCTTGTGAGGCAGGCAGCAGAACCACTGAGCTAAATCCCCAGCCCTATGTGCCATCTACTAATTATGAGTTCCTAATGCAGTCTTGAGTCAAGGGGAAGTAGCTGGTGCAATGTTTAATGCAAAAAACAGAAGTTATAATTCTGCTGAATGTTCTTAGTAAAGTTGGGAAATATCTGCAGTGAGCAGTATGAGGACCTCAAAATCTACGTACTGAAGTGATCTGGTTATTTTTTCCTATGGTGGTAGGTTATTGAATTTAATATTATCTATAGAAATTCTAGAAGACAAAAATTAGTGAAGAAAAGGGGTTTGTAATATTTTTAGAAATGGCTTTTATTCACCTTTTTTTTTTCAGGAGATGCTAAGTGCTGGATGTCCATCAATGTTAGACAAGGACACTGTCTCAGTGCTCATTTAATCTAGTGAGTAAAAAGAGACATACATAGATGGTAATCATACAGTATGACATTGGCTACAGTTACAGTCTGGAATGGGAACATAAGTAGAAAGAGTCCATATATTGGCCTATTGACCTATTGGTGCAGGTATCCCAAAGGCAAGAAACCTGGAGGATCTTCAGAAATATATAGTGTAAACAGCAAAGAAGAAAAGTATTCTGTGTAAGGGAGTACCATGAGCAAAATCTTGAAGGGGTTCTTTCTTTTTTGTAGTATGTATACAAAAAAGGAAGAAGAAAAAAACAAGAATGTAGGGCTTAATGATTTAGCTTAATGTGATACTTGTATAACCAAGAAATAGAACATTGCCATCAGAATCCCTCCTAAACGGCTGTGAACTGATTGCTTTCTTCCTCAACAAAGATAACCATTCTCTTGCATTTGTGAGATACATTAAAGTTCAGTTTGCCTGTTTTTGTTTTTTAATGTATTTTTTTGTTTTTGGTGCCAGGGATCGATCTCGGGACCTTGTGCTTATGCAGCAGGCGCCAAAACCACTGAGCTAAATCCCCAGCCCCAAGTTTGCCTGTTTTTGAAGATCATAAATTGAAGCAGACAATATATTTTGTGTCTGGCTTCTTTGTGTTCTGACATTCAGCATTGCATCATTTCAATGTCATGCATGTCATTTTGTGTAGTGCAGGCTCATTTTTGTTGTTTATTTTCTATTATATGAATATACCATAATTTATTTACTGGTGGACACCTGAATGGCTTCCCAGTTTGGATCTGATATAGGAAGTGCTTCTCTAAATATTCCTTTACTCATCTCTTAGTGAACATGTACATGTATTTCTATAACTTACAGACCTGGAATAGAAGCATGGTCCTTTCAGACTTAGGCACTTACTATGTTAGGTTTCTGTTGTTGTGACAGAATACCTAAGGTTATCAACTTATGAAGAAGGAAATATTTCTTTTGGCTCATAGTTGGAGAGGTTTCAGTCCATGGTCACTTGGCCCCATTACACTGGGCCTATGGCAGTGTAGAATATCACGGGAGGAGTATGTGGTGAAGCAAAGCTACCTACCTCATGGCAGCCAGTAAAGGGGGTCAGATATGAAGGGACTGGGTCCCAGTATGCCCTGCCAGAGCATGCCCTGAATGACTTACGGCCCTGCCTCCTAAAGGTTCTCCCAGTACACCATCATCTGGGGCTCAATCCTTCAACTCCTAAGCCTTTTGGGGACATTGATGATCTAAGCCATAACACCCACTGTAATTCATTATCTGGTAGTGTCAAGGATTTCAGCTTCTATTTTCTCACCTTGTCATTGTTTCTAGATTTGCATGATAGCCAGTTATGACAATTTTGAGTGTGACTATTTTTCCTCACCTTACTAGACTGCTTTCTAAATTTCCTTTGAAATGCTGTCACTGTTTTGATGGAGGAATTAGAATTATGAGCTTTCACTAATGCTCCATTCCACTGACATTATCGCTTGTGTACATAAACACACACCCCTTTAAAGGCAATGTTCTAGTGTGTTGAAATTTCCCTCAAGTGGAGGAGGGAAGTGGAAGTGTTTTGGAGATAATGTCAGTAGACTGAAATACTGTTTTACAGTTACTGAGACAGTTGTGGCAAATAAAGGATGTCTGTGATATTCTTCTTTTTCTCTTTGAAATATGAAATAATAAATTGAGACATTCTGTATTCGATCCTTTTGGCTGTGTGAAGGGTATAAACAGCTATAAAACACTGTCAGCCAAAGAGTAGCTAATCTGCACAGGGGTGCTGTGGAATTTTAAGGGTGTGCGCAAGCTTTGGTTCATTTTTAACTGTGAATACTTAGCCATCTGTCTGGCATAGATTACATTTGGCATTTTTTCCCCTCAAGGTAGGAAGTTAATATTTTTCTTATGTTGTGAACCCAGAACCTTAAGGCAAAAATTCTGGCTTTTTGTTGTCTTTTCTTCTTTGATGGATTCTTGCCACAAGCTTGAACAAGTCCCTCAGATATTTAGCATTGCAGAAGTCAAATGACATTTAAAACACATTTCTTTCACCAAATAGACAATAGTATGTAAAATGAAAGCCTGTTTGAAGAGTGATTCTGAAGGTTTAAGAATGCTAAGAAACCTCTTAACTCAGTGGTTCTCAACCTTTTCCACACATCTGGGGACTTTAAAAAATCCTGATGCCTGGTGCCAATCTTAGATCAGGATCTCAAAGGGTAAGAGGCCCTGGTGATTGAAGTGGGGGGTCTAGCAATCTGGTCCCTCTAAAAGGTGAACCTGTTATAGCTTTCAGTGCTACAAGCCTATTACAGCACTACCACTGCTAGGTGATTCTGAGGCTGACTGAAGTTTGAGAATCATTGCTCACACTCAGTGGTTCCAAGTCTAGATCCTTCAGATTTCCTGGAGAACTTTAAAAACATATTCTTACTGAGCCTGGCCTTTAGATGCAATGATTGCATTGAGTTGTGTTTGATCTGCACCTTGGTATGTATTATGTATTTCTGAAATGCCCTATGTGGTTCTATTAGCTGGGTTTCTGAGAACACTGCAGAGAATAATTTAAAAGAGAAGTTGATAATCATTTTGAGGGAAAGACCCTGAGTGGGACTAGTGTGTGCTGTATGAGATGAGTGTGTACCAAGGAAGGAAGCCCATGATTAACTGAAGTCCTTATGTTTCACCTATTGCAGAGCTGGATAAACAAGTACTTGAAAATCAGGTGTGTTTACTTCTGTGATGTTGATTTTTTTCAGTCAAACTTTAGGATTGCAACCTCATGGGAAAAGAGGCTTATGGATCAGCAAAAATGAAACACAACAGTTAAATAGCATCCCACCATCACATCTCTGTCAAAGATTTGGGTTAACACCATGACAAGTAATCAAATGTGGATACACTTTTTTTCCTTCTAGGCAACCTTGGGCTTTAGTTGGTGTCATTGATGGCGGAAGTGCTTCTTGCAATGAATCTGTGAGATACTATGAAAACCATAGTAGTGGTGGGAAGGCTCTTGCTCAAAGAGAATTTTATACTGTGGATGGTCAGAAGTTCTCCGTGACAGCTTACAGTGAATGGGACAAAGGTAGGCAAGTGTAATTTACACTCTTGTAAGGTGTTGGTGAGTATTGTGATAGATTTTTTTTTTTTTTTAAAGTAATACTGTGTTCAGATCTCAGTCTGCCTGGTTGGATTTCTCTACCAGTGAAGTTGAAACTTGTTTCCCTGCTGTATTTAAGTCTTTCACACTCAAGAATTCTTTCTGGATTAGAGAATGATCTATTCTCATTTGGGTATCCCCAGTTGAACTTTGTTCTTGATATTTGAGTTATAAAATGTGATTAGCTGGTAGAAATAGATTTGCTTCCTGGATTTGGTGCCAGCTGAACCAATTTGAATGTGACAGGGTGAGCTGTCTTTGGTTATGTGCCTTGGTGGTGAACACAATTTTAATCTTTGAATCTTCTCTTCATGCTGATATACCAGCAAATACTACTTTTGAACACAGGCTGGGTAAACAAACTTTTCATTTCCTTAGCAAGCTTTTCCCTCTGATCCAACTAATACATTTCTCTTTGGACAGATGGACAAATGGAAAACAGGTGAGGCACAAAGTAAAAATTAATCTTCAATCCTGTTATTCAGGGATAATTATTTTATTGCACAATATTCTAGGGTTTAAAAAATCTTAATGTACATTCTTCCCTCATTTTGTTTTAACTTGTTTTCCTAAAATAGTTATCTTATGTCTTTAAATTTTCTTCAACATAATTTTTTATTAGAGTCCATCTTTTAAGACTAGCACTGGTTGTTTAGGGAGCTCCTGACTTTTTTCTTTGAAGGAATGTTCAACTGTAAAATTTTTAAATTATTTATCTTGCCATTAAGAGTTTTTAGCTCCAGCTGTAGATGGCAGCTTCCTGTTGGTGCTTGCCCCCACCTTTCTTTTCCAATTAATACGATACCATATTAACATGAAATGAATAAAATGAAGAGGTGCTAATTGTATCTGTAACTACCCAGAAAGCTTTATTTAAATTGGGGTCCTACCTGTGTATTGAGCAGCAGTGTGGCAAAGTGTTTACTAGTAGGAATTTCTGGTGACAGAATATTTGGGCTCCTGCCCCAGCTCTTTCACTTACTGATTTTACTTCCTAATCTGTTTCCTCATCTGAAAAATGGGGATACTAGAAACCGTCACATAGGGCTGCTAAGAGTATCAAATGTGAAGTTTTTAGCAGTGTGTATAATAAGAGGTCATGATGCAAACATGACTTGCATTATAATGGTTTATTTTGTATCATTGTGATTAAAGAAAGTCTTTTTGCTTTAAAACAAACCAAGTCCTTGAAATGTAACAGGAACTTTCTCATGTTGCCTCCAAGAAAACCTCTGGATTTGGGGTGAGAACATGGTATCGATTAGGGAGTGAAGCTCCAGTTTTCTCCTTCTCAAGATTATTGCTGCTTCTACCACACCATGGTTGTCTCTGGCAAAAGGGGTTTGTTCCTCAGAGTATTTATTGCTCACATCTCCAGGGAGGTTCCAGGAAGGGGATAGTTACTGGCAGATCTTGATTCAACATTTCCCTTGTAGGAAATGTCATCTTCATTTCCACATTACCAGTGACTGCTCATTCCTGGACGAGGGATCTCCTCACTGTGTGTCATAGGTTTTTGTGTGCATCCAGTGTTCAGTGACTCTTATCTCTGAAGGAGGTGGAAATTCTCTCCAGGAAGCAGAGAGACTGAACTTACTTCCTTCTAAATTTCCAATCCGTAGTGCCAATAAAAGATAATCTTAGGCATAATTTTCTTCTAAGCAAGAAAAAAGTGAAGAATTATTGAATGGTACGATCTTTCTGACTTAACTTTATTTTTTTTTAACAGATAAATGATCTTTCAAATCAAAACTTATTTATCTAATAGACATCTTTTTGAAGAAGTACTGAAATTTTATGTGAAACTGTTTCCTAGTTCTTTTTTAGAGGAGGAGTTTTCTTCTTCCTTTTTTTTTGTAAAACCTGACATTTTGGAAATGATTGTTGTTACTTCCATGAATTTTTAAAATCTTCATTTTTAAGCTGCCTTTTTTTATTGAAAGACAAGATAGTATAATATAGAGGTTAAAACACTGGGTTCTGGCAGTAGGTTAAAATTCAATTCTGGATGCTATCTATTTAGCAGCTGTTTTAGTTGTTATTCAAACTCAGGCCTTGAGTTGCTTTATCTTTAAGGAATATAATAATTTTTTAAACCTCTTATAGTTGTTTTTTAAAGGTTATTCATGTGAATCCCAATAAATCTTACGTATTATTATGGGATTATTATTTATATTACTACTTGGATAAAAATCCCATTTTAGGCTTTAGTATTTAGATGCAAGAAACATAAAAAAACCCCATAATGTTTATTAGGTATTTTGTGTGTGTGTATACTTAGCAAAAATATAAAAGCAGAGCAGGTTAGAGTCTGAAAGAACAGAATCCAAGAGTTTGCCCATGTTAATTTTATCTGGATGGCTGGCTTAAGACTATAAGGCTCTCTATAGTATTCCTTGTTCCTTGTCTGAATTTTCTTCGTTTTGATGCCCCTAACTTCAGTAAATGTATTCTTTAGCTTACATTGTTGTGCCTTGTAGTCAGAATCTTAGTTCCAGGGTAGTTATGTAGTTGGGCAGAATGATAGCGAAGTACCTATATTTATTAAATAGTTATCTTTACAGTGGGACAATGGGGAGTTTTCCCTTCTCCACTGGTGTTATAAGTAGCTGCACATTACTATGAGATTAGCTTTTGGATCATGACAGCTTATATCATGGACATTTAGAAGCAGGAAATGCTTCTATACCGGTTGCATATAAAAGAAATGAAAGTTATGAATAAGCTGGGTTAGTTTTTCAGTTCCTAATTATGTAATTGGGAGCCAGTTTGTTGTTGTTGTTGTTGTTAGTACATATTTGCAGTATATGAAGTTTACAGTCATTTTGGGGAGTGAGCACTGTACATAATACAGTTTGTTTTGCAATAATCCCCTTCCCTTTCCTACCCACTTCCCTCCCTCCTCCTCTAAATCCCCATTCCCCATTTTTGTTCTTGTTGATATTATCAACCTTAGGTCATGTTTATGAGATATAATGTTTATATTTATTGAGGTTATTAGCTTCCTGTACATGGCATATCTCCCTCTCTTTGCTTGCCCTCTGTCGTAATGGAATGCTACTTGGACAAGTAGCGTTATTAAATTAAAGAAGGACAAGTTTGAGACATTGGTAGGAAAATGAATACACCTGGAAAATATACTGTTGAGTGAAATGAATCAGACACACAAGCTTAAATACCATATAGCAATGGTGGCAAACCTATGGCACATGTGCTGCAGTGGGCTGTTATCATTGAAAGCTCTAAAAGGTTCGCCATCACTCCCATATAGTATCTCATTTGAATACAGCAAAGTACAACAAAGAGCAGAATAGAGGATGGATAGAAGGAACCAAGAGGACAGATCTCTTGCAAATAGGAAGGGGTCCAGGAGACTGAGAACCAGTTGTGAATTTCAAAGATTTTGGGAGAGAGCTGTCATTTAGCAGTTACCAGATTGAATAATCATCATCATCCCAGAAAAATACTGAATTGGACAGGGCCACCATCATGTGACCTCAGGTCACATTGCAGATCAAATGGGTCTTATTCACCATTCAGCAGACTCCTGTGGATCTGTACCAAGGAGTAGTGAATATACAGTTGGCTGCACGTACTGCCTGCCCTGATGCACATTGCAGGGAGGTGCGCTGTCTTCCTCCCTTCTGTTGGGAAGGAGTAAATAATACCTGAGACAGTGCATGAGAAGACCGGGGAGAGAAGTTACTTCCGGCAGGATGTTTGAGAAGTCTTTAGAGAGCTGCCTGGACTTTACAAAAAGGTGGACAGCATCTTGATGGGTAGATAAGAGCGGAAGGAAGCAAGGCTTCTTATGTTCTTATGTTCTTGTCACATATTAAGATTGGGGACAGTATTACAGTTTTATTACTCAGTTGAAATACAAGGGATTTGAAAACTGGAACTTGAGAGATTTAAAAGAATAGTTGCTAAGTGATGTCTTGTATCATGGCTAGTGATGCATGGAGCTCTCTTGAGGGCTGGGATTTATATTTTCATGTTTTTATCATTTATATCTGCAGATTGACTGGCTCATTGTTAGCATTAGTAAAAATTTACTGAATTATGTTTACCTTAACTTTTGATTTGTGAACCAGAGAGAGGATTGATTTTAGAAAAAAAAAAACACAAATTATTAATGCACTTTTTCTCCTTTCTTTTTTTGGTTTAGGGGTTTCTCTGTCAGGTTTCCGGGTGGAGATTGTGGATGGAGTGAAGTTGCATCTGCTGGATGATGTTTGTAGTTGGCAGCCTGGAGACCGGATTGTGGTTGCAAGCACAGACTATTCTATGTACCAAGCCGAGGAGTTCACTCTTCTCCCCTGTCCTGAGTGTAGCTGTTTTCAGGTCAAGGTGAAAGGTATCAGAAGCTTGGAATACTGCATAGGAAACACACTCTTCTCTTGGGACTTGACTGGTAGAGTCATTTTCTTCCCATTCGTCACCGCCACCAGGAGCAGCAGCTGATAGTATCATCATTAGTCATCACAGCCTTAGCTGGGATATGGCACACATCTGTAATCCTAGCACTCTGGAGGCTGAGGCAGGAGGATTGCTGAGTTCGAGGCCAGTCTGGGGTACATAGTGAGTCAAAGAGCAGGCTGAACTACATTGTGAGACCTTGTCTCAAACAAAACAAAACAAAACAAAAAGTCTCAGCAGTGAAGTTTAACAACTCTGGATCCCAGAGCATTGTGCAACTTTTTTTGCTATAAATTATACATAGCAGGCAGATCAGTGTTTCTGTGCCTCAGTTTCTTTGTTTTTTAAAAAAAGAAAAACAGCTAGATTTCCAAGGCCCTTTCCAGTCTATTCTTTATTAATTCCCATTACCACATAATAGTAAGACCACCTGTCAACTAGATCCATTTTGAAGTAAAAGTCTTTCTGCATTAAAAATAATTCCAGGGCTTTTGAGGTTTTGTTTAGTAAAAATAGATCTCACTAATATTTAAAATGGAACCAGGGCCAGGGATTTAGCTCAGTGGTTTCGCCACCTGCTGCACAAGCACAAGGACCCGAGTTCGATCCCTGGTACCAGGGAAAAAAAAAAAAAAAAAAAAAAAAAGTGGAACCAAATAGGGATTTTTCAGAAGACTTTTACTTTCTACTATAATCTTGAAAAATACCACGCCCCTGCAGTACTGAGGATTGAACCCAGGGACCACTGAGCTGTTTTTGTGAGACAGGGGCAGACTAAGTTGCCTAAGCTGGCCTCAAACTTGTAATCTTCCTGCTTCAGCCTCTTGTGTAGCTGGGATTACAGACATGCACCATCACACCCGGCTCCATCTTTTGATAATACAGTGCAGAAGTAGCACACAAAAATAAACCAAAACCCAAAAGCCAGAAACCACCCCAAAGTCATGATGCTATTACTGTTTTTCTTGAAATACCCATTCTTGTCAATAAGCCTACATGAGATTAAGCCTACATGAACCTAGCTAATGTGATTTATTTGTATTTTTCTTTCCTGAGTTTATATAATAAGGATATCAGAAAAAGTCATTTTTAAAGTGCTTATGAACTTCCAATAAAGGCAGAAATTTAAAAGAATTTATAATGCTATTAGATATTTAAGTAAATGGGAAAGAAAAGACAGTCATTTTTGTATGGCTGTTGTCCAAATGCAGATTACTTTAGCTTTGAAGTAGCAGCATGAAAAATTGATACTCTGATAGCAACATGTGCAAAAGCATATATCCTTGTGGACTCACCTGCAGTTGGTTCTTCATATGCTCTCAGGTTACAGGAACTAGAGAGAAAGACTGGATTATTAGGCAGATCCCAATCATTAGTGCTGTTCAAGGGAGGATTGAGCTACTTCAGAAAGGAGCAAGCACTCTGGCAGTGCCTGAATTTGAGAATTGGCAGGACAAGGAGGAATGAGGATTCAGGCTTTGGGTGGGTGGTTGGACTAGATCATCTTTAAAATCGCCCCTTCCTAGGAGTCTGTGATTTATAAGTATTAGAGAAAGAGTAGATGATAAGTTGCTGATAATGTTTTAAAGCTATAGAGTGAAAGAAGAATGTCTTTTGAAGTGTTTCTTTTTTGTTATTGTTCTGATATTGTTTTTCCTTTGCCACATCAACCAGAAACTCCTCAGTTCCTGCACATGGGAGAGATCATAGATGGGGTAGACATGAGAGCAGAGGTTGGAATTCTCACCCGGAATATTGTGATCCAAGGAGAAATGGAGGACTCCTGTTATGCTGAAAATCAGTGCCAGTTTTTTGATTATGATACCTTTGGTGGTCATATCATGGTAGGCAAAAGGACTTGATCATTTTTAAATCCTAGTTGCTATGTACATATATATGAAGAAACTTTCAAGTGAGATGTATTTCAGTAATAAAAATCATTTTTTATTTCTCTTTTAAGTATAATAATGATATTTTTTAAAGTTAAAAGAAAATATTTCCCTTTGTTTAGCTGGACCTATAGTTTGACCATTTAAGAATTGTTCCAGAGAGAAGCTGAGCCGGTCCCAGCACCTGGAAGGAAGCTCCCCCACTGCCTTCCCATGCTCCTAGGGCAGAGAAGGTGAGCCAGTCCCAGCACCCAGAAGGAAGCTCCCCCGCCGCCATCCCACACTCCTAGGGCAGAGGAGGTGAGCCAATCCCAGCACCTGGAAGGAAGCTCCCGCGCCACCATCCCAGGCTCCTAAGGCAGAGAAGCTGAGCCAGTCCCAGCACCCAGAAGGAAGCTCCCCCGCTGCCATCCCATGCTCTTAGGGCAGAGAAGGTGAGCCGTGTGGGTGCCAGAAGCACCCCTCCCCCACCGTGGAAATGAGAAGACACATAAACAAACCTCAAAAAACAGACTTCCAGATCACCTACAGGAACTCTAGAGGGAAACGAGATGGATAAATCTGATACTCAACCACCTAGAGTCTGAACTGGCAACAAAAGAGGATCTGGGAAAAATGAAATCAGAAATAATTACTCAGATAACA
>NW_004624736.1:1331231-1377774 GCF_000247695.1 Heterocephalus glaber
TTTCATTAATTTGTCTTCCAAGGTACTTCTTAGAAGTTGTCAAATTTATTTCAAAAAAGATTTTTGTAATATGCTTTCCATATCCTTTTAAATTCTGTAAAATGTGTGGTTAAAAAAAAGAAAAAGAAATAATTGTTCCAGGTGGCCAGGGATTTAGCTCAGTGGTGCTGGACCTTCCTGGCAAGCGCAAGGTCTTGAGTTCGATCCCTGGTACTGGAAAAAAAGAATTGTTCCAGGAAGAATTAAACCAATATGTTGGGAAGAATTCAGTTATATAGAGAAAAAACACAAATGATCTTGGTATCCATGCATGTAGTTTTGGAAAGAATTTATTCTTTTAAAAATATGATATTACTACAGGGTAAAAAGTACTAATATGCACATAAAAATATATTTCTGTAAAATATTTTTTGTGTACAAATTATTAGTTTAGAAAAATACTGAGCACTTACCATGTTAGGCAGTATTCTGTGCACTAAGCTACTGGACTTGGTCTGTGTTTTGGATGTGTATATTTCAGTCTATTGTTGTTAACATCATTTTTGTTTCACTGGTTTCAGAAATGATCAACATTATTCCTTTGTTTTTAGTTTTAAGAATAGAAGTCCCGTGTTTAAACACTGAGAGTACCCATACTTTGGATTATAGAGAAATTTTAAAAAGAACTTACACAAAGAATATTATAGCTAACTAAAACATTGGAGAGCATTTACATTTAGGAATAAATAATATCAAATGGGTGTTGGTTCTAGAAATGAGAGAATTAGGTAAGACTAGTAATGAGCATAATATACACAGTCCCTGACTCAACAGCTTTCAATTTTAAGATAGTGTACAAGTGATATGCATTTAATAGATACCTTACTTCTGATTTAGAATTTTGATGTTTCCACACTAGTGATATGCAGTTGGATACTCTCCACACTGGGTATCTCCCGGTCAGCCACATGACCACCAGGGATAACAACCTGTACTCTACAAGGCACTGTTTTGTTAAACTGTGATGTTCAGTAGGTTAAATGCATTAAATGTATTTTTGACTAACAGTATTTTCAGATTAACAGTGGTTTTATCAGAATATTGATACAGAAAAGTTTTAGATAACTTAATAGATTGAATACTAAGGTAGTTGTAGAAGCAAAATAAGTAAGGTGTTCTTTTAAGATTTGCTTTTCCTGTGACTCCTTGTTTAAGGTGAAGATTATCTGACTCTAACCAGTAACTTCATTAACCTAACAAAGTTACCAGGCCAGGGTGAATTTACAATGTATATGGCCTATCTTGTGTCTGTGACTTGTAAATAGAAACTGGAATTGTATTTACATATCAAAGACCACTAGGGATGAGATAATGGCTAAAAAGGATATAAAAAGGGAAAAGCTGAACAAAGGGGGTGCTGACCAGACTGGTTTCTGGTATTCCCGTCTGCTCGTGAGAAGAAATTTTATTATTTTATTTGAATTCTGTGTCTCTGTGTATTTCTTTCCGAGATTTCCACAACAATATAACCTCATTTAATTTGTTGAGGAACATCTGTATTTAAACAGATCATTTTTGTAGCTTTCCTGGTTATGCATACCTTAGTTTCAAATTAGAAACGCTTTCTATGGCTCTAAAAAGCATGTATCTTTGTAAAAAGGCATTTGTTAAATTATTGACTGGGGACTCAGGAAAATAGGATGCCAAAGAAAAGGAAAGTTTTAATACATGTCTATCTAGGATGTTTTCTATTAAAACACTTGTTTGTTTGTTTGCTATGCTCCTGTTCTGATTTTGATTTCCTTGTCTGATAGATAAGGAAAAATTTTACTTCAGTCCATCTTTCTTATGTGGAATTGAAACACATGGGTCAGCAGCACCTGGGGCGGTACCCTGTGCATTTTCACCTGTGTGGAGACGTGGATTCTAGAGGGGGGTACAGACACCCAACATTTGTGGATGGCCTGTCTATTCATCACAGCTTCTCGAGGTGCATCACAGTGCATGGGACTGATGGCTTGCTGGTAAGTAGCACCGTATTCTGACAGCATGTGTCATTGGTCATAGAAATGTTAGCTCCCCTTAAGTCTCATAACTTCGCAAGTTTGTGTAAGCTGTTTCATCACATGCCTTACTGTAACCCACTCTTACTGAGAATTCTGCTATTTTTCTGTCTGTAGGAAGCCTCCAGTTTTTTACCATGCAAAATATTCTCCTCAAGGGGAAATGAGCCCTGGCATTTGACTTTGCCCATTCTGGGAAGATTAAAAACTTCTTTTTGCACTTGTACCAAGTGTACTAAATTGAGAAGCACTTGTCACTGAAATCTCAATCAATCTTGTTACCAGTGACACTGTACACTTGTATTTCTGCAGATAAAAGATACCATTGGATTCGACACACTAGGTCACTGTTTCTTTTTGGAAGATGGTGTTGAACAAAGGAATACTTTGTTCCATAATCTTGGGCTGCTCACCAAGCCAGGCATTCTCCTCCCCACGGATAGGAACAACTCCATGTGCACCACCATACGAGACAAAGTATTTGGAAATTATGTCCCTGTGCCTGCCACTGACTGTATGTGAGTAATTGGCTGAGAGAGAATTCATGTGATTGATGGTCAAGACCCTTGCCTTTTGGGAAAAATGTTTTTGGGGAAGTTTTTAGCGGGCAGGATTTTATGAAGAATGTTTAAATCACCTTTGAAAATGCCTTGCAGGGCAATTTCAACTTTCTGGATTGCTCATCCCAACAATAATCTGATTAATAATGCAGCTGCAGGCTCACAGGTAAATAATACTAAAGTGTTTTCTAATTTGTTTTTTGTATTATTAGTGTCCATAAATGTTCTGGTTTATATGGGTGTGACGTTATCTGTGCCAGTGCAACCCAAGCATGGCATTGTTTTTAGTGCTGCTTGTTTAGTTAAGAACAGGAGATGGCTGGGTGGTTCTTCTATTTCTTTTAAATCTTTCATACCATTTAGTATCTATGAGTCCATTACGACAGATGACACATGGAAGAAAAGAGTGCGCTACCTCTAGGATTATGTCATCTCCAGAGTTATTTTTTACTGTATTCTGGCTTTTCATATTTAATCCTGTTTGGCGAGGTATCTGATCATTTCAGTTTCTGGTACTGATGAACAAAGGAAGCCTTTGCTTTTCCTTAGGCAAGTGGATTAGTCTATAGGGTGCTGTGTTAACTGTCACTATGGTCAAGGGGCACATCTTTGTGCTAAATGTAGGGATTGTGTACGTTTAGGGATTTCATCTTGATAAAGCAGCTGAAAACACAGCTCTGTGCCATGAGTGAACTGTGCGCCTTGAGTTGTTTTACACACACGCACGCGCGCGCACAAATAATTTTTAAGAGAATGAATGGAATATTTTTAAATGGTAGAAATATCTTCTGGGTAAATCTGAAGAAACTTACATTTAATTGAGTATGATTGAGAACTCCTAATTTATACTACAAATGAATCCTTTGAGACATTATACTATTAAGATTGTAAATGTAGTGAAAACCGCAGTACAGAAATTGCTACAATACATAAATGTTCATGTGTTTACATCATAAGTATTTAAAATGTGTAAATGGAAAGAAGTATCTAGCATCATTTCTAAGAACTAAGTGAAAGATTAGTTGAAGGAAGTGTTTCTTTGAGATAACAAGGATAATGGCTAAAGTCACTGCTGTGATTTTCCTTAAAAATATAAAATGTAGTCTGAAGGTCCTTGTCATTTTAAGATTCTTATTTCACAGGGCAGAGATCTGGACACTGAATCAGTTCAGGTTTTCATTCTTCATTTTCATCAAGTATCTGTTGCGTTTGGATGGGGTTAATACTGGGCGTTTCTGAGTGGAAGGTGATGACTGAGGTAGTTGTGCACCTCACTCCTGCCGTCTTCTCGTCTTCTGATCTTGTTGCATTGTGAGTCAGCAGCCAGAGAGCAAAGCTTCCCCTCAGCTCTTTTCTGGAGTCGGGGTTTGAAGGGTAAAGCACATTACAAATAGTCTATGAAAATGTAAGCTGAGATTGCCAGGTGCCCTTCCCGGGGGCTCAGGTGAGACGCATGAAAGCATCTCAAATATTTTTTGTGTTTTTATTCTGTGAATTTTTTCTTTCTTCTCTAAAGCTCCTGTTCCGGGAAAGCTAGTGTTTGACAGGGCTTTCCTCCCAACGTCAATCAGGTTGTTTCTTCATTGCCTTTTCCAGAGCTCCTTTACCTGTTTTGACATCATAGTGTTTGACAGGAAACAGCTGCTACCTGCTTGTGCCCCTGCCCCCCCAACTCCAGGGCATCCCAGGAGGATCCACTCCATCCTCAGCTTATAGGAATGTGGCGTGGAGCCTTCTCACTAGCCCTTTAAGTCTTCTGTTTGTGGAGGTGGCAAACATTTTTCAGAGTAGTTCGTTTTATTAAGACCCATCTATAAACTTTTGTTGTGAAAAAATGTTAAATATTCCATTCTTTTGGCGTGTAGGTGTGTATATGCTTTCCACGGTGCATCCTTCCTCTATCTTCCCTAAAGGACTTGTTTGTTAACAACTAGTATGATACCTACTACATGCATCTTAGTTACCTGTGTATTCAATGCTAGACTCTAAATTGTTTAAAAATGGTAGTGTACACCCAGCACGTAATGGGCACTAAATAAATGTGTGATGAATTTGAATTAAGGGTATCCTTTTACAGTGTGTGTTTCGGTTTTGACAGCCTGTTTAATCAAAGTCCCATAATCCTTTACATTGAAGTTTTCCTTTACATTGGGCTGGTTTTTAATTCAGTTGAAAAAGAAATTAGCACAGAGATTGAGAACATTCATTTCTATTTTCATGTTTTATTTGGAGTGTTAAAAAATTTTTAAACTGTTCTGCTCCTGTCAGGGGCAGTAATACTGAAACTGAGCAGACAGGGTCCAGACTGAGACAACATACTGATTCATGCATGTGGTGGTTGGTTTTTTTTTCCCCCTTTGGCAAAAATTTACCTCAGGACAGGAAACCCATTGGAGTAGTTTGAAAGAAGTCAGTGAGCTCTACTTGGTGGTGGACAGTTGTTTAATAGGCATGACTCATCTATTGATCAGATTTGGAGGTAAACAGACCAGAACCACATTGCCTAAAGGCTTTGCTGTCCCAGTCACATGGAAGGCTTATTTGGTTTTCATTCTGTATAACATTTTAAAGTAGATAATGATGGGAAAGTTGTTTTGAAAGTAAATTTTGCTATAAGTCAATCACTTTTTTTGTCCAGTCCAAACAACATTAAGTTTGCTTTTTAAAAATAATGCATGATATAAGTGCCTCAAGGATGCTAGATGTGTGTGCAACTTCTGAATCTTTGAAAATTTTGTTTTATGAAGATTAAACTTGCTTGCAAAGCAGTTATTTTTGAGGGTGTTTCACAGAGTGGCTTTATAATCTAG
Source organism: Heterocephalus glaber (assembly GCF_000247695.1). The sequence continues at coordinate 1,336,644 of NW_004624736.1, forward strand.
GCTTTTAATAATCTTGTCTTTTCATTATAGGATGCAGGAATATGGTATTTATTCCACAAAGAGCCTACAGGGGAATCCAGTGGATTACAGCTCTTAGCAAAACCAGAGCTCACTCCACTGGGTATATTTTATAACAACAGAGTCCATTCAAGTTTTAAGGTAGGTTTCTAAATTTTAAGAATCAGTACATATGATTTACAGGATTTAAAGGATGGACTGTTGTTACTATCTTTTAGTCACTTCTGTGCCGGTACAAAAAACATTCCAGACTAGGTAATCTGTAATGAAAAGAAACATATTTGGCTCTTGATTCGGAACCCTGAGAAGCCCAAAATTGAGGGTCCAACATTTGTTGAAGGCCTTGCTGCATCAATCCATAGTGCCAGAGGAAAAGTGAGGGCATGAGAACGAATAGGCATGAATGCCCATTCTCAGGATCTTTTAAGATAAGCATGAATCTGTTCCTGAGGGTGGGGCTCTCATGACCTAAAAACCTCCTTAGGCTTCACTTCCAACACTGTTGTTTTGGGGGCTAAGTTTCCAACACAGGCATTTTGGGGGGTATTTTCAAACCGTACCAGATTACAGCTGAGAAACAGCAGTTTTGATAGAACTTGTCACCAGAGCATACTTTGTGATTAGAAAAGAAAAAAAAGAAAGGACAGCAATCCTTCCATATTCAGGGGTGTACATACAGCATCCCCTTAATGCACACAGTTAATCACAACACACGTGTGCACCTGTGATCTGATTGAGTCATGGATTTTTGTCGATGTGATCTCCTCTGCTCTCTTGTCCCTCCCCACACTCACACTTTCTTTGTAATCTCTGATGTCATCTTGTGTTTCCAGAGATGTGTACACATTAGCTAATCTACTTTGAGGTTTTGGATACATACTTCTCTTTTCTCTATTCCCAGTGCTGGTCGGGTGTCCATTTGGGCATTTAATGCTAGTTACATAAATAGTAAAATACTGCTTAAGAATATTTGATGGAATGATATATGAACCCATTCAGAAGCTTCAGTTTTCCTAATATTGGGCACTCAACCCTGTCCTTCCTGCTGATGAGTACATTGGTTCATTTTGTGCCTGGGGGCACTTGCATATTTTCATTGCATATGTAATGCCCAGGTCCTTGACCTTGGTGTGACTCATATCAGAGTTTAGTTAACACTTTCCACATATGCCACCCAGAGAATCTTTTCAAAACTTAAGTGTGTTATAATTTAAAGAGCTTAGAATCATTCGATGAAGATTTGAGAGAGGAAAAAAACCTTTGCTGTGACTTTTATGAGCTGAATAGTAAGGCTAATAAATATTGAAAGTAGCATTTCAAAGTGAAACTCCTCAATTAAAAAATTATAAATGATGTAAAAAGCACCTCATTCTAATTAATTTTTAGTGTCAAATACCACAATGACATGTGGTAATCTCTTGTTAATTATGAGAATCTAAATTGTATGACTGGATAATTAGGTTTTAATTTGTTAAATTTGAGAATAACTCTACAGGATGAAATAATAGTGAAAGGAAATTGTGTTAGTTACTTTTCTCTCATTGCTGAGACAGAATACCTAACACCTAAAGTTAAAGGGGAAGGGGTTTATTTGGCTTACAGTTTGTAGAGGTTTCAGTCCATAGTTGGCTGGCTCCAAGATAGTTATGGCAAACAGGGTGCCTGGTAGAGGAGAAACAATATGGCACACACGAGGTAGCAAAGGCAACAAGAGAGTTTAACAGCATCTTCCTGCCTCCTTTATCCCATCCAGACTACCAGGGTGAGGGCAGTGCCAAACCACTCACTCTTGAGTAGTGGTTTAGTAATCACGCGCCCTTAATCCCAGCATCACACATTCCAGATTCACCTACCTCTGGCCAAATGAGACTTTGGGGCGATACCCAGACCCACAACATAACAGAAATTGAACCATTGGAGTCCTCAAAAAGAAACCTGCCATCTTGCTGTCACTTGTACACACACACACACACACACACACGCACACGCACACACACGCGTGCGCACCCCTCCTATGGCTTCAGTTGCTGATGCATCCTGAATCTGTGTCTAGTCCAGGTCGGTCACATTTATTTGACTGCCTACTGAGTTCCATTTCAGTGTCTCAAGACAGACTTCAGTGTCTAATTATATTTTATATAACATATAATATATATAAATATATTCAAAATGAAAATCCTTCTTTTTAGGCCTGGCTCATTTTTATATGTCCGTTTCAGCAAATGAAACCACTCTAGTTACCCAAATTTAAAAAAAAAAAAAAGCTTCTCTTGCTCCCTTTCCCTCATCCCCAGTCACAAAGTAGTAACAATTCTGCCTAGTAAAAAGTTCTCACTCTGTCTAGTTTTTGCTGTTGCTACTGCCACAAATCTAAGTCATTTCATTGCTCTTTTGGATGGCCAAAATTATCTCCTATTTCACTTTTATCTTTTTTGCCCTCTTTCAGTTCATTATACACCTCTTAGCTATCTATGATTTTTTTCTCCTTAAAATGTAGCCGGTTGCAATGTCATTATTAAATTCCTGATCTTCTGACTCTTACACCATATCAGCCCTTTATGATCTGATGTCTTCTCTTCTTTAGCCTTCTTCACATTTCTTCCCTTTGTGCATTTTCATTAGTGCACCGAGGATTTTTTTTCTTGTATAGTCCATGCTGTCTCTCATTTCTGAACTTTTGTACAAACTGTTCCCTTAGTCCTTTCCTCTAAGATCTTCACCTGCTTCCCACCCACCCCAGCCCATTCTCTTGGTTGGTTAATTCCTTGCCAGCCTGTGGGTTTCAGCCTTGTGAGGGGTCACTGCTGTTAGGCAACAGTCTGTGAATCCCTGTCGCCCAGGAAAAAGGCCTCATCTGGGTGCCTCTCTTTATCATTTGCTTATCACATAGTACTGCAGTTATTTAACTGATGGCTTCCTGATAGTGTTTGTATCAGTAGCAGCATGAATGTGTTTTGTTTGTTAATCATTGTATAAAGCTTCAAGCAGGTACTAAGTTACTTGCGGAGTGGCTGAATGAGAGTAATTATAAAAATATCCAGGATACCTTTTTTTGAGTAGAAGTGATAATTTAAAACTTACTTTTTGACTCATTTTTATGTATTTCAGGCTGGCTTGTTTATTGACAAAGGTGTCAAAACCACCAACTCCAGTGCCACCGACCCAAGAGAATACCTCTGCTTGGATAACAGTGCAAGGTGCAGCTGCTCTTTAACATTGCATTCAGCTCTTGTCTTGCCAGAATAGAACTTTCGAGTCAAGCACACTGTGTTCTTTTCTCTAGTAACATGTTTAGAATGAAGTTTTAAACATTTGTAGAAGGGTTTTGGAAAAACATTCTGCTGTCCCTGGTCCTGATGCAGGGCCTTTATCGTATTGAAATGCCAGAGAAGTTGGTACTTCTCTCCCTTCTCAAAGTGGGAGATTGTTGTTAGAAGGAGTTACAGAAAGAGAAAGAAAAAGGAAAGAGAGGTATTAAGAAGGATTTCAGATTTGGAGAAGAGTATGACTCATTGAAAAAACATGTTAAACTAGGTTGTGGTAGTCTGAGCCTTGAAAACCAAAGCATATAGAATTTATGCTTAGTGGTCAAGATGGAACATTTTGTTGACTCTATTTCAAAGGAAAAGATCCTCAGTTTGATGATCAAGCTGGTTCTGGTTCAGTCATTTGTAGCCTCAGATTCAAATCCTAGCCAGGCTCTTGGTTGCCTGTTCTTTATAACCACAAAATGCAGTTGGGAAATGGGTCAGCATTTCAGTAGAGTTCTCTTACAAGCTGTATGTGAGCCAAAGTAAATACAGTGTCTCAGATGGAAATAAAATGATCTGGAAAAGATGGCAATTCAAAGTCATATTCAGTAGAAATATTCAGTACATATTATTTTTTTATACTTCGGTTGATCGACCAGTTTATGGACCAGTTATTGGAGTAAAGCAGGGGCCATACTGTAGGTTGATGAATCTGACTTAAGTATGAGCCAGCATTCTTGTAATATATTACTGAGATGTGCGGTCAGGAGAAAACTGGGGAAAGGGTGGTAAATTACTCATCAGGATTCCTCAAAGGTCAAGTTAAGCATAAAATACTGTATAGAAATGATCAGGTAGCTTTTGAGAAGTCCAGAAACTGTGGGCATTATTTAAATAAAACTCAAGGTAATGGATACCTCATAGCTAATCAATATATGGGATAGAAAAATAGAAGAGATAAATGTAAGACAAAGGCGAAAATAAATAGAAGCAGATTATGAACCAAGAAAAGAATATTAGCTGACAAAATAAACCTGTGGTACAAGGTTGCTCCTGTTCTTTTTAGTTTTAAAAAAGTTTTATAATTTGTAGCATTAAGAATGTATAGTGCAAAGTTAGCATTGCAAGAAAAATCCTAGGCAGAATAAATTTGGCTCCTTTCATGACTTAAAAAATTATTTATATAATTTTTATAATGTGTTTGTATATATTTATACGAATAGGTGAGTAAATTTTAAGAATCCAGTGATATTTTAACTAGATGACAATGAAACGCTTTTATTCATGATAGTGTAAGGAGTTCTTTCCCAGATGTGTATATGGGATGTTATGAAAATGGTAATCTTTCCTCTGCACTCCATTATTTCTCTTGCCATTTTATAAATGCAAACATATTTTTAAGGAGTTGTACTCCATTTGGAAGTTGTTATTGAAAAGAACTGATTATAGAAAACGGGCAGCGAGACATTTGGCAGCTGTGTGTACCAATGTACGTAATATCCCCCAATATATTCATGCAATCTAGACATGAGCAAAAGTGATGGAACATTGAGAAGTAATAAACCAGCCTATGAATTAAACACCAGGCTCATGGAATCCAGAAAATATTCCGTCTGTTCATCAAAGAGGAACCTGACTCAACAGTTAATCAGATGAGGTTTTCCTTGTTTTTAGGATGTGAAATTATAGGAATCTAAAGGGCCTTAAAATGGGAGATTTCACCTCAAGAAACCATTTTGTCTGAAACTGGTAAATTTCATCTGAAGAAGTGAAAGCATTAGAACCAACTAGTATTGTTTAGAGCAGAGGATCACTAAGGGAGGGCCAGGAAATATGTTGAAATCACATAGATGATGATGAAAAATCCAGGGAAGTAGATGAAAATAAACGAGAGCAAAGCAAGTAGTTAATGATTGAATTATATAGATAGGAAAGTCAGAAAGCGGAGGCAGCCGTAACAGACAATCAGATGTTGTCTTTTGATTCCCCCCTCCCCCTCCTCTTCCCCTTCCTTCCCTCCCCCTTCTTCTTGTTCCACTCCCTTCCTTCCCCTCTCCTCCTCCTCTTCTCTCTTCTCCTTTTCTTTTTCACCTTTTGGAACACATACACTTTCTTTTCCAGAACTCTTCTATCTGCTTAATATTGTAAGTAGGTATTGGCTTAGATTTTTCCCCCCTTAGGTCAGAGCTAGCTAGGGTAAGTGTCCTGGGTCATGTAATGTAAGGATGGATATATGACTCTGTCCCCACTGCTACAGCCATGTTTATACCACCAACATAAAGAGCCTCCAGAATGGTCCTGGAGTCCATTTTCCAAGTAGGAGCCTGTGATCTGCTGAAAAAAAATGATAAGAAATGTGATCACATTCTGAGTCCATGCTTCATTAACTTCCCATTGCATTTCAGATGAAGAACCACACACTTACCTGACCCTTGCTGGCCTCTCTCTCCTATCTATCTCCCTTGCCTCTCTCACTCTCTGGCCAGCTTGCTTGGAGTAGAGTGCTGAGCTCATTCATGCATCAGGGCATGAGTGCTTGCTGGTCCTCCTGCAGAGTTGCTTCTCCCATCATGCACATTTAGTGAGCACCTAGTGTTCCAGCAAGTATGGTAGTAGCATTGTGCAAAGGATAATCCCAACTATATAGTTGCAAGATCTCAACGTGCTGAATTTAGTTTTGAAAAGCTTTGTTAAGGTGGTGGCTTTTTGGGATTATTTATTTGAGTTGTTACAGCAGACAGTTTTTGACACCAAGTTTTTGACTTTTACATTAAGTACATTATAAATGTCTTAGAGCAAGGAGAAAGAAAAGGCAATTCAGCTTTTATAATAAATAAGTCAATTAAACATAAGGTATTTAATTTTAGCCATTTCAAGCTATTGAATTGAGTTTTATCACTATATCTGAAGCATTTAACTAGCATACAACTCAAATAATATTACAATTCACTTATATAAATATTAATGTGGTAACTTATACAGTAAGTTTGTATCAGTAGTATGTAATTTAAGAACTTAGGCAGACATGTAGATTTCCTTGCTTGAGAGAGAGTGTGTATATGTTCTAATGGAAATGATGTTTGTGTTTATGTTTGGCAGTGTCACTTTGTAAGTCTGTTTTAAAAACTGAAGCTATGAAAGCAGTTCTCTGGATAGTCATGTGTAAATAAATGTAATGTTTATTTGAAATATAATAAGTTGTATATTAAGATTTTTTTTTCAGTTTGTTTGTTTTGGCCAAATTTAAATCCTCCTTTTTACTCTATAGCTTATAACTATGAAGAGTTAATTTCTATTACTTTTTATTCCTTTTTAATAAAACCTCTTTTTTTTTTTTAAACCTTAGATTTCGGCCTCATCGGGATGCAGACCCTGAGAAACCCCGTGTTGCTGCTGTAATCGACAGGCTGATTGCTTTTAAAAATAATGACCATGGGGCCTGGATCAGAGGAGGAGATATTATTGTTCAGAACTCAGCGTGGGTATTCGCTACAGCGTTACTGCCTGATAACAGTGATGTATTTGTTCTTAAGGATTTTTTTAAACATAGTAGAGGGCCAGGGATTTAGCTCAGTGGTTTCGCTGCCTGCTGCGCAAGTGCAAGGACCTGAGTTTGATCCCCGGTACCCAAAAAAAAATAATAAACCTAGTAGAATATGGTAAAGTAGAGTGGTGTTTCCTGGAGTCGTATATTATTAGTGGTGGTAACTGGCAGGACAAGCTCTGAGGAAGTACGCTAGAGTTAACAGACTGCAAATGTTTGGAATTGTCTCATTTTGGTGCTTTTATTGGAACTGAACTTGTCTAGTGACATGAGAGCTTTTGATGAGACTGAACAGAAACTTGGAATATAGCTTTTTATAATAAACATGGTTTGTGTCAGCACTAAATAATGATTCTGAAACTACCTGGTCAGTTTTTCTTCCTCTTGGCTATTCCTTAAAGTTTTTCTGATTTTCTTCCTTTGCCATTCAAAACAAAAGCTGTGTAACTCCACGTTAATAAATCTGTTGACTTTTATATCTTTCCATGACCTGAGGCAGGAAGCAGCTCACCTTTTTTCTCACTTGTGTGTCTTTAAGAGAGGCCTGATACATGTTGAGCTGAGATTGGTCTTGGTCTAGAAAAAAGATTTTTTGTTTTGGCACTAACCATTAGCTTCTTGACATTTCACCATCATCTTTGACTTTTTTCATCCAAAAAATAGATACTTTTTTTTTAATCTGTAGACGTAGCTACGGTGTCATCTAATTATTTTCTAAAAAATAATTATGAAATGTCTTAACTAACACTTATATACTACTTATTATGTTCTAGGCATTGTTCTAAATACTTGAAACTATTTAATGTGTTTAATCCTCTCAAGAATTATATAGAGAAGATTATATTATTATTTCAACTTACAAATGAGAAACTGGGCGAGAGAGGTTGAATAACTTTTACCCAGGGTCATACAGCTAATAATTGGCAAGACCAGGATTCGAATTAGATACCCTCACTGCATGGTTTGTGCTTTGTACCTTAGCTATTGGGAAGTTAAAGTTTTAGGTGGGTGGATTGGGACCTTCTAGATTTTATAATTAAATACTGAGAGAACTGCCTTTTATGTGATGTGGTAAATTAAAATGTTCTTTCATTCTCTTTTCTCTTACAGATTTGCAGATAATGGAATAGGACTGACCTTTGCCAGGTTTGTAATGGCTTAAAAATATGTATTTCATTATTTTAGAGATATCAAGTAAAATTATCTATGGTATTTTTAAGGGGGAATAACACACAGGAATATTTCATAATTTATTAGCATTTAAAAAATAGCACCCTCTTCTTGGTTCCACTAAAGGACCAGAAATACATTTTTATTGACTAATCAAATTCATACTGAGGGAGTAGCTGGAATTCCATAGAAAGGTAAGGCAATTATAATCTTTGCTTAGAAAAAAACCACTTGAGATTGAGACTAAAGGTCTTAAAAAGTAGAGGAAGAAAGAGAAGCACAAGGAGATTAAAAAACTAGTATTTTTCTTAGAAGGTACTTTATCAGTAATCTTTAAGAACTAAACTTATATTGTATATTTTTCTCTGGGTTCTTGTCCTTCCAATGGCCATGTTAAATGTTAAACATGCTTCTCATTTACTTGTATTCTGGGCTGTTTCATTCTCATTTGCAATATTCATGGTTGAGAATGATGTTATTGCTGTTAAATTTCATTTGTTTATATATAATTTGCAAGCCATAATTCATATGAGATATTTTTACAGTTTAAAAGCAGTTTCTGAGTGTGTGTCTAACATGCGCAAGGACTGTTTGATCCCCAGAACCTCCTTCCCACAAGCGGTTTATAAGGATTTGATAATGTGTGTTAGAAGAAGCTATTGGCTTTGTAGAAAAGTTTTAGCTTTTTAAGTTACAGCTTGCTTTCGTTTGGGGGTAAATTTAAATTTCCTAGGGAAGGGTGGCTAATGATTGTCCTGATTTTAACAGTGATGGAAGCTTCCCAAGTGATGAAGGTTCTAGCCAGGAAGTGTCTGAATCTCTCTTTGTTGGGGAGAGCAGGAATTACGGCTTCCATGGCGGTCAGAATAAGTATATGGGCATTGGAGGAATAGACCAGAAACCTCGCACATTACCTAGGAACAGGTAAGAGTTATTTAGGGTTGGACACCTAGCCCCCAATGCAGTTTCTGTAATAACCTTAGATTTGTTGGATTCTACTGTGACTCTTTCCTTATCACTACTACTAGTATTATTGTATTATCCCATCAGATTTTGTGCAATTATTAACCATTTCATAGATTCTGTTATCACTTTTGTAACAGAGGCCAATCTTGTTTCTTACATAAGAACTTGTATAAGCTGGTGATTTTTTTTTTTTCTTTTTTTTCCCCTTTCTTGAGACATAAAAAGGTGCCAAACCATAAACTATGACATTAGGTCAGTTTTCCCTCAATTTCTGATGTTGGGTTTTAGAAATAGGCACTGGAAAAAGGAAATTGCCTACTGAAGAGAGTCCTAGAAAATGAGCATTGATAGATGCCAAAGCTGACTCAAAAACCTCACCATGGCTGTGTAATTAACAGTGTTTGAACTGTTGGAGGAGGTGGTGTAGGGTTTTGGCATGTTTTCTGTCATCATAATCACAGTCATTAAACTAGTACTTAGCAGTAGAAAGATTCTTCAAAGCTTTTAAGGAACTATTAACTAATTAATCCGTACCTCAGTTTTGAGAGTCAGCTGGAGTTGTCCTCATTTTACTTAGATGAAAACCAAGGAGAGAAAAACTAAATCTTGTTCTAAAGACCTCACATCTGAGCCAATGCCATGATCCATCAAGGTTCAGCTCCTTGTTGAGCATGATGGTACACACCTGTGATCCCAGCACTCTGGGAGGCTGAGGCAGGAGGATCACAAGTTAGAGTCTACCCTGGGCAATTTAGCAATTTAACGAGACCTTGTTATAAAATATAAAATAAAAAAGGGCTAGCTGGGGATGTAGCTCTGTGTGAAGGTCCTGGGTTCAGTGGCTTGTACTGAAAAAAAAAGCACCTCCTCAATGCCATCTTTGGACACTGAGCTGGAACAAGACAGAGTAATGGGCAAACCGACTGTTAACTTCACTAGTTTTTGGTAGAGTTTCTTGTGCTTACACTGATGCTGTGGTTTTTTTCTGTTGTTATGGTGCTGGGTATTGAACCCAGGAGGGCTTGTACATGCTAGGCAAGTACTTGCTACTGAGTTACATCTCCAGTCCCAAATAAAGCACCTCAAGTGGAATAACATTTTCCTGGTGAAGTTTGGCTCACATATAAGTGTGAGGAAGCCAGAGCTGCATCTTCGGAGAGGCCAGCATCTATCCTAGATACAGTGCCTTTCTTCCCAAACAATTTATCGTATAACTATTCTTATTGCCTCCGTAACACTATCTGAAATTATCCTTTGATTTTTTTTTTTTGTTTGTTTGTCTTTCCCACTATAGTACATATCTTATTCCATCATGGATGTTGTCTTGGTTACCACAGGATCTTAAAATTTTGCCGAGTGCTTACAGGGCATGTAGCAGTATTTATAAAACAAATCAGTGCTGTTGAAAGAGCACACATGCATTGAACAAAATCTTGTATCTTTAACAGGACATTCCCAATTAGAGGCTTTCAGATATATGATGGGCCCATTCATCTCACCAGGAGCACTTTCAAAAAATACGTGCCAACTCCAGATAGATACAGCAGTGCGATTGGCTTCCTAATGAAGAATACCTGGCAGATAACCCCCAGGAATAACATTTCCCTGGTGAAGTTTGGACCACATGTAAGTATGTTCTTATGTTTCCTGTTGGTGACTAAGGTAAGAGAGGGAGGGACAGCACGTTTCCAAAGACCAAAATGCAATGGATTTGTACTGAGTCTTTATGATAGGGAAGAAAAATATATAACACAGGAACTTCTGATCTTGTGTACTCTGTCCTGTTGAGTTCAAGGTGTGAGCAGTGATCTCATGTATTTTTAGTATATGTGCTGCAGAAGCGAGCACAGTCTCATGTATTTTTGACACTTGAGTGATAACTTGAACAGGAAAATGCCTTGAAGTGATAATGCTAGGGGATTGTAGAGCTTCACAGGAACAAGAAGACACGTGATTTTTGTGAAACAGTGGACTAAACTGATAGGGTAGTGCTGTCTCCACTGAGAGATCTAGGTTCTTCTTGGTATTTTATTTATCTGAGACTGTTCTAGGGAATTAGAGGATAAAAGGTTGGGGATGAGGAAGAATACTAGGGCAGTGTGATAAAAACTGGGTACTGATACAAACTGTTGAATGGCTTCATGAAGATTGCAAAGAAGAATCAGAAATTACTGTTTACAGTGTAGCACTGCTACCAGCTGGGCTTGGTCAGGCCTGAGTCTGGGCCTTGTACTCTTTGGGTTTCTGGGTTCATTCACTCATCTGCAGCCAGGAACGTAAGAAAATAAGAAAAGCCCATAAAAATGGAAAAATTAGTTTATTTGTAATTTGGCCAAATTGGGAGGGCAGGTGGTGTATGTCTGTCCTGCATCCCAAACACACAGAAACATTCCAGTTTTTAGATGGGGTAGAACAAAAGCCAGGAAATGTCCATATGTAGATTTAGTGAAGCTTTAGCCTAGAGGGCTGAAAGAGTTGAATCCCCCAGCATCCATTGACAGCATGAGGGAACTTGGACAAACAGTTTATCTCTAATAAAAATTCTAAATTTTTAAAGATCCATTTTAAAGATGCCAACAGTAGTAGTTTTCTTAGCAGTTTCACCATCCTCCTCTTTCCCCATAATACACAGAACAATCTGATTATGTCCCTGTAAGCTGTAACTATCTTGCCAGTTCCAGGATGGCAGGGGCATGAAAGAGATGGCACCTCGGACTCCCTAGCTCCCTGCTCCCACGGGAAGCCACAAGTGGAAAGTAGCTCATAGTTCTTTCATTCACATCTAAATACAAACTCACTGCCCCGTTGAAAATAGAGCGTGAAAAGATCTCTCCAAGTAGGTATCTGTGGTTTTCTAGAAGAGCTGAGGGCCACAAATGAGCATTTCACCTTGTTTGGCTGGTTCTCTTTTGGGCTGTATAGGGTAGAACTAGACTAGTAGATGGCTTCCCACATCAATAGGGCAGTTTTTTGGTGTTTTTCAGTGCTGTGAATTGAACCCAGAGCTCTACCACTCTACCGCTGAGCTACATCCCCAGCTCTTTAGGGAGGATCTTAGATCACCTTTTCAGTATGGAGGCTGGCTGTATATTTGCTGCCCGTATGGACCTCCACGTACAGGATTTAGTGACCACAGCCATGGTTACACTGGAAAGCATTTGTGGTGGACATGCAATTGGGTTGTAGCAGGGGATGCTAGATGGCGGTAGTCCTCACTTTGTGATATTGTTGGTTTTCATTGCTGTCAGGTTTCTTTGAATGTCTTTTTTGGAAAGCCTGGTCCTTGGTTTGAAGATTGTGAGCTGGATGGTGATAAGAATTCCATATTCCATGACGTTGATGGTTCTGTAACGGGATACCAGGATGCTTACGTGGGCAGAATGGACAACTACCTGATCCGCCATCCGAGCTGTATCAATGTCACCAAGTGGAACGCAGTGATCTGCAGTGGCACTTACGCCCAGGTAGGCCCAGAAAGCAGTCTGATGCCTGAGCCCTACTGCTGCTGCCAGCACTGCTTCTGTGAAGAGGATGCTTCAGCTTCTTTCTCTTTGGTGCTTTCTCAAGTATGATTTTCTTAAAAAAAAAAAAAAAAAAAAAGAATTGTACTGAAAAGACTCCTTACCTCAAACCAGTTTTGAAACTGGAAAAGTGGGGCTGGGGATTTAGCTCAGTGGTTCCGGTGTCTGCCTCCCAAGCGCAAGGTCCTGAGTTCGATCCCTGGTACCAAAAAAGAAAGTGGAAAAGTGAGTTGCAGAAGGGTGAGGTGATTTGCTTTGAGTTAAGTATGGTTGGGGGGTAGCTGGTGCCAGAACCCATATTTCTTGACTCAGGTTTTTGTGCCACTCTTAGAGGGAATTTTATCTTTTGATTTCAGGGTGATTATGTCTACTCCATTAGGTAATCTGACTTTTGAGGCAGAAATTCAGTGGGTCACACAGAAAGCGAGATGTAGATGGTGCTGGGAATTGAAAATGAGTGGACAAGGGAGGAATGGAAGAAAATTCTTGTAATTATACTACAGAATGTCTATGATGATAATGAAGGAGGTGATAGAAACTAGGAAACGCCTCTTGGAAATTGTTAAGTAGCGTGTATTTACTAATGGATACCCAGTGTAAGCAGGTTGCAAAGTAGTGTACACAGTTGAGAACACAGACTGGGGAGCCAGGTTACCTAAATTACCTTGGTTACCTTGGTTACCTAGGTTACCTTGGGTTTATTATTTCCCAAAGGTGAGTTGGGCAAGTGAAAATTACACTGTGCATGTGCATAAGGACCATGCTAGTTTCTCTGCTGTGAGGCTGTGGTGATGCTAGGATGCACTAATAAGTGGAAAGCATTTAGTGTATGGTCTGACTCCTGCATGGTGCAGTGCTGGCTGCTGTGAGTGCTGTCTGAGAAGCAGGGCTGTATGTCTCAAAGGTGGCTTCAACAGTGAGATTTGGATGGTTAGAAGCAATTACACAATGGGTGCTTCAATTGCCCAGAATTTCAAAGGGAGCCGATTTCAGACAATAGGGTAAGGTTTCATATAGACTATCAAGGGAGACAAAAGGGTAAAGGAATGGGATGCTGGGAGCATGGAGAAGAGAATTAGAGGCAGGGCAGTGGATTCTCCAAGGGGCATTGGGCTCTGATAGCTCTGAAGGCGGGGAGGGAGCCTCTTTCATTGATTTGCTTCTAGGTGCTTTTTTGTAGTGTGAGCTCTTCCTGGGGAAGAACCAGTGCTGTGATCTTTCCCCTCCGCTGACCTCTGTTTAATTTCCTGTCAAGTGTGTGTTTGTGGGATTTTGCTTGTTGTTTCTCTGAGCCCCCAGAGTCTGACATAGTTGCTATGACCTTAGCTTTTTATTTTTTTGACAGTACTAGAGATTGAATCCAGGATCTTCACACTGAACCCTTTTTACTTTGAAATAGGGTTTCATTAAGTTTCCCAGGCTGGGCTCCAACTTGCAGTCCTCTTGCCTCAGCTTGCCCAAGTGCTGGGATGACAGGCGTGCACCACCACATTCGACTCCACCTTACCTTTCTATGACTGGAGCATTGCAGGGCAGATCTCATTACTGTCTGACTTTGAATCATGACTGTTGCACAATGTTATTCTTACATTTAAAAACTTTTTAAAAATGTTTAGATTCTTACCTATAAAAAAGACAAAGGACTCAGAAGGGATAAAGACTAGGCAGTGTTTCTTGTTTATTTTAATGAGGATAGCAGTTTCTTTGTTGAGTGATTTCTCATTCCCATGAGGAAAAAAAAAAGTATGATTGAGACCTGGAGAAACATGGAAGAAATAGCTACAGTAAAATAAGGAAGAAGAAAAGCGGTTTAAAATGTGATTTTTTTCTATTTATTTTATTCTTAATCAAATTATGTTTGCTCACCTATACTTAATAATCTGTGGACATTCTAGAATTAAGACTAAAGCAAAAACAAAAATAAAAAGCCTTTAGTGTTTATAGCTGCTGTTGTCATTGAATTTCTTGCCAACCATGTGTATTCATGGCATGTATCTGCCTATCTAAAAGTGCTAGATGCTCACTAGTGAAAACTTATTTTTAAATTATTAGTTATAAATTTGTCTATGAAATGCCTAGTGTAATAGCTCATAATTTTATAAATTATTGATTATATAATAATTATAACTTATAATTAACTATGAAGGCCTTTTTCATTTATTCAGCATTCATTAAATTCTTCAATCCTTTGGATTTCTAGTTATTTGAGATCTGAACCTATACTTTCTCCCTTACAAAGCAGAGTGGTAATTTTATTTTTATTTGTAGCTGGAGAAAGAAACAAGCTATCTGATACCTCTAGGAGACTGTGCATAGAAGAACCACCAGTCAGAAATGCTCTCCTGAGAATTTGTAACTTGGGCGGGAAGCCCAGACATGTAGCCATTTGCTGTTACTTAGAAATAACGTAGGCAAAAGTTGGAAGCAACTTGATCTCCAGATAGAGCAGCCATTATTCAGCTCCTTGTAAATGTCTTTAAATAGAGTATTTGCTCTTGGCCGACCTGAGGGATAAAGGTGCGCAGGAAGGAAGAGTGCAGCAGGGAGAATTAAGGTTACCCTGCTACCCTGCCTCATCCTCGGGCTGGAGGCTGGAGGTACATGTCTGTCTGCCTGCCTCGTTCTCGCACATTAAATATATGTTAAATATGAGTACATCAAGAAAATTATATATTGAAATATATACTATATATATCTAAGTGGAGATAATCAGTAGTATTAAAAGTATGTTTCCAGGGCCGGGGATTTAGCTCAGTGGTTCCGCCACCTGCCTCGCAAGCGCAGGCTCCCGAGTTTGATCCCCAGTACGAAAAAAAAAAGTATGTTTCCTATATGTATTTGAATCTTTAAGTGGTGTCAGTAGAGAAGATTATTAATCAAATATGAATGAGAGTAAAGAAGGCTTTCTGGCTCAAAGGACAAATTGAGGAGCCAATACCGACAAAAATCACAGAAATGACAGAAAATACAGAATGTGGATTAATTGTAAATATTCTTCAAATGTCTTACTGCATCTGAAGAATGTAGTTACTGGATGCTGGTGTAAATAGATAAAATTTGTTTAGCTATTTCAACTCTTACGCTCTTCCCTTCACTTCTTAATGTTATACTTTTATTTTCTGAGGTGTGTGTTTGGGGAAATAGTTTCGAGCCTCGTCCTTTGGGGGCTGCATTTGTGGGAGGTTTTGTTTTGACATAGAAAGTGGCTCAGACGCCACTGGAATAAATTCAGGACCTCACAATTTGTCTTAGCTTATTATGTTTTTCCAGTTGCTGCTGAATTCTTTGTAACTTTTTTGAATGGGTGAAAAACGTCTTTTTGGACTAAAGTAGATCGTGGAAAATTGAAAGCCAGAGGACTAAGATAGATCAATTTTCCATCTCTCGGTTTAGAGGAAAATCTCGATTTGACTAGAGGGTATCAGTGTTCACATTAATTTACTGTTTTTTTTGTATGTACATCCTTCAGATAGAGGGATTCCACTGACAGGCCATATAAACCACACGAGTTTTATATTCGGTGAACAAGCTGGCCTGTGATGATGGAACTGGTGATGAAGATCCTGGCTAGCAGAGTGCAGAGTCTGTTTTTACCGTGCCGCGTTTAAGCAGGCTGCATTGTAAGTGTGGCTTAGGATGTAGTTAGTGAACTGCTGCTCATGTAGTCTAGCACAGAGCATGGGACTTCTGTTTTCAAAGGAAGACCCTTGACTTCCTGCTGGGAAAGTTTGTTCGGCGATTTGAGCTCTTACTGTCTTTCCCTCACTCCTTCATTTTTTTTTTTTTTTTAAGGTGTATGTACAGACATGGAGCACTCAGAATCTTACTATGACCATCGTGCGAGATGAGTATCCATCCCATTGGATGGTGCTCCGGGGTATTAACCAAAGGGCCGCCTTTCCGCAGTACCAGCCTGTGATCATGCTGGAGAAGGGCTATACCATCCACTGGAATGGGCCGGCGCCCCGGATTACTTTCCTGTACCTCGTAAACTTCAACAAGTAGGCTCCTGTTACTGTCATTTCAAACATTTGAACAAATAGTGACGTAGTGGATAAAAAGTAACATTTTTAACATGTCTTAATGAAATCCTTTGTTTTGTGCAGTTAATATTTGCCAATAATTATGATTTTAAGAGGGGGTAAATAACATATTTCATTCTTAGAAAGAATGTCAATTTCATGTCCTTTACTCCTCTTGTGGAGAGGTGGACAGGATGTATGTTTTGTGTTCATGAATTAAGAGATTGTACAGATTGAGTCCTGTCATTTTAAAAGCATTTTTCTGTAGGGTGAAAGTATTATGTACAGAAAACTATTGAAAAGTAGGTCAGCGTCTGCTGAATGTTTTAATTCCCTCTAGTTGGGACAGGAAGAAGTTTTATATGGTTTACTAGATGATTTCCTATAAAATTAAAGATTTTTGAGGCCAAGTTTAGATTTAACAGAAGAATGTGGACTTGATGGGTAAGAGGTACTCATGGCACCCTCTGCTATGGGCAAGAGGTGAAAATTGGGGCACAGATCCCAGGTATTTGGCACCTCTGCCTTGACACAGAAGCGTTCTTCTGTCCTTTTATTAACGTGTGCCACTGTGCCTGACCATTTATTGTATCTATGATAAAAACATTCAAACTGTTTGCCCCAGGGAAAGCCAGTCTGGATAGAGGTGCAGAGAAGTCAGTGAAAGAAGTAAACGATAGAGGAGACTGGAGAAGAAATGTCAGAGTGATCAGTATTCCAGAAAGTTGTATTGATGCCAGGGGCAGTGGTGCAAGCCTGTAACTCAGATGAGGAGATTGAGCCAGGAGGGTTGCAAGTTGGAGGCCAGCCTGGGCCGCTGCTTACTGAGACGCTGCCCTGGGTGGGTGGATGGATAGATAGAGATAGAGAGAGAGAGAGAGAGAGAGAGAGAGAGAGAGAGAGAGAGCTAGGATGTAGCTCAGTGGTAGAGCATTTGCCTAGGATTTGTGTGGCTCTTGGTTCAATCCCCAGGACCAAAAAAAAAAACAACCCACAAAATTGAGGACTTTGAGGTTGAGGTGAGAGATTACAATCAAATCATATGCAGGTTATGCAAAGTACTTTGGAAACTTGTCTTCAAGTGGCAAAGAAGTAAAGCATTCTAAAGTGGAAAAAGGCTAACCCTAGATGTTTCAGAGGGCCACATGGGCCTGAAATGTAGTCATCCTTTCCTTAGTTAATTAAAGTTTATAAAAATGACATGATGGGCAGAAGCAAGAGGGAAAAGAGATGCATAATTTTTCCTCT
This sequence comes from Heterocephalus glaber, assembly GCF_000247695.1. Next base: position 1,354,384 of record NW_004624736.1, read on the forward strand.
CAGAGTTTAATGTCAGTTACAGGGAGGGCATAGAGTTTGTCGTAATTCTACTTCCAAAAATGACACTTTAAAAGTTATAAAAAGCTGCACTTAAATATTAAGCATAATAAGGAAAATAAAGAAAAAAATTGAAATAATTGTAATCTTTTCAATCAAAAGAAGACATGTAAACATTTACAGTATATGGTTCTTTTCTTTCTCCACCCTCAGGATTTTCTGAACATATGGATGTACCAGAATTTTCTGTAACTACATCCTTTGCCAGCAGACCTTTAATGCTACCTCATCATTTTGCTATTATAAGCAGTACCTCATAGAACATCTTCTCTTATATCTTTTGTTCACATTTCTAATTGTTTAGAATAATTAAGTAAACTTGTGTGGGTAAAGCTTGTGTGAACAATTTTAAGGTCCTGTTACATATTGTTCAAAGTTTATTTAGAATGATGGGAAAAGTTCTGAAAATGGGTAGTGGTCATTTTGCACAACCTTGTGAATATACTCAGTGCCACTGAAGTATACAGTAAAAATGATCAAAATCTTACATTTTATGATGTTTATATTTTACCACAATAAAAATAGTCAAAAAAGGAAAGTAGCATAAATACTTTTAGTGCTTTTAAAAATTAGTTTTATGCTCAAGGACTCTAAGAAAAATACTATAATAATTTAGTACCATACATCAGAAGCTTTAAGAAGGCATATACTTTTATATTCAGCAATTTTGCCACTAGAAATTCATCTTAATAGTATTTAAAAAGTAGAAATACATTTATAAACAAAACATTCTTCAAGATGGTTTTACTGGTGTATACTTCCATTGTCAGGCTGTGTTTTCATCTTGATACACACATAGCCAACCATCTCACTTCCCTTTATTAACCATTTGGGTATTTTGGTACATTTTATCCAGCCTCTATTCATATTCCTCTCAATCCTGTTGAAACCAATTTTTCTGTAGACTGTATTATTGTTTGACATTTATTGATGAGAGAAATTTGGGTAACAGAAAAGTGGCTGATTGATTAGTATAGTATATCAAGGTTTCAAGACTTCCATTGTTAGTAGCTCAACACAGCAGAAATTTAAGGAGGAGAGATTCCTGGGTGAAATTTATATGTGGTGTAATTCTCAGAATACTAGCTCAAGTGAGAATTGATTTTTTTAATTGTCTCTCCTTTAAAGGAATGACTGGATTCGAGTTGGCCTCTGCTATCCATCAAATACAACCTTTCAGGTTACCTTTGGCTTTCTGCAGCGACAGAATGGCTCCTTATCCAAAAGTGAAGACTACGAGCCCGTGCATTCGCTGGAAGAACTGCAGAGAAAGCAGGATGAGAGGAAATTCTATTTTGACTCCAGCACAGGGTAATTCAATGGAACCAGGGAATAAGAATTAATGCTATTTTTCTTCAATGGTGAAATTGCTAGTTCTTCAGAGTAGCTAAGAATAGGCTGTGATGAGATGGCTGTTAGAAAAAGCAGCTGATGTGGGTACTTTTCTGCACATCATTATTAGGGGTTTCAAGGAGAACTGGAACAACTTGTAATTATAGTTGGCAGAAGGAATTGAATGAAGATGTTTGCCGTTTGCCTATTAAGGCAATTTAGAGAGAGAGAGAGAGAGAGATATTATTCTTGTCCGTGAACCAGTAGGCTCAGTTGAAAATGAAAATAATTTTTCCTGTAACAGATGTGAAGATAGGTAAATATTACATGTGATATAGTTCATATTTCATAGAAAACTCAATTTTCTTGTCCTGCTCACTTAAGGTTATCTCTCAAGTTGACCTTGAGCTTTTCAAAATCACTGTATAATCATGGCATATTTGCTTTCAACTTTCTCTAGGGTGCATCTTTCCACTTTTTAATTCTAATCCTGTTTTCCTGGGGTCCTGCTGGCTTTGTCGCTTTTGTCCAGTGACAGTCTCTCAGCCTGTGGGCTATGGTAGGCTCTATCTCCTGTACTATTCCAGCAAGTAGCATGCTCTTCTTCAGCCCTCCATCCTTAAGCTGACATTCCTCCTACACTGCTGTCTAAGTACTTTCAAGATACTAATGTAAATGAGATGCATTTCTTCTGCAAATTCGTCCATTAAAGGGCATGCAAAGCAAGTAATTGGAAAGCAAAAGGTTTAAATGCTATAATTCCCGTAGTATAGGATACTTAATATGCCTTTTGGGGGAACTCTTTAAGTTCAGCCTAGAGTAAGCAGTGACATCCTGAGAGGGTGACACTGGAGCTGACTCTTGGAGGGCAATTAGGAGATGGAACAAGAGGTGGGTGAGGTGTCACACACCCATGAATGAACATTGTGTACAGATGCATGGAGGCATGAAGGACCGCATGGCATGTTTGGGAAAGGACAGCGTATTCAGAGTGGGAAGACAGGTGGTGGGATTGTTGAGGGAACGCAGTTGGGGTTCAGTCATTAAATGCCTGGTCAGCCTTTGAATGAGATGCAGTTCATTTGCTTTCCAGGGTCTGCAACAGCCAGTGTGATAAGCATCAAAGTTTTCTTATAATTACCACTAGTTTTCAGTTTCTAAGAGACTTAAACAACTTATCTGCACTTTTGTTTTGTAGATGACAAAATCCATTCCCTGTTGCTTTTCCACAGAAATAAATGGAACACCCAGATTTGTTAAGGATAATCTTGTAACCACGAATTAATGATTATCTGTATAAAAAGATGGGGAAATATTTTCTTGTCTGGGTGTTTCAAGAACCCTTCAGCCTCTGAAGATCTATTTCTTTTTAATTCTGTTTGTTTTGACTACTTTAATTATATATTGAAAAGGGCTATCCCCAGTTAGGTGCTTGTTACTCCTTAAACTGTATCTAGTAAAATTACTGGTTGTGGGAACAGTGGCTGATCTTTTACCTCATAATTGCAATTTTGCATTGTTTTATTGACCTCATTAATTAAAATATGAATTCTTGATTTCTGGTACTCCATCACATTTTATCAAGTCTTTTAGAATCTTGAGTTCCTTTGATTTAGAAAGACTAGGCTTGCAGATAGACGTTGGACTGCTGCCTGGAAGTTAGATTTTCCTATTCATCTTGGCAGTAAGAAGATAATTCAGAATGGATGGGACTGTTCTTTTAGCCTGATCAGGGCCTACTTGCAGACAGAAGGACCCTGGGCCTACGTGCTCTTGGAAAACACAGGAATTGATTTGAGACTGTCCTTGGCTTTAGCCAAACAAGGCAGAGTTGCTGTTTTATTATTCTAAGTTTTGTGCCTTAAACCAAAATAATTTATGAACAACAACAACAACCACAAAAAGAACAAACCACATTAATTCACTAATTCACTGAGTCCTAAACTCAACACAACTATATAGTTTCTAAGAACTTTTGAGCCATGCCAAATTTCATCCTCTCAAATTACCTAGTGAACTGATTTAAACCAGAAATTAACTTTGATATCTTCCAGAGTGAGTAAATCAAGGCATCAAAATATTTTCCATAGCAGAACTGCATTTGATTTAAGACCCTCAGAGGATAGGAAGGAAAGCAACAATTTTATGAAGTTTGTAATTTATTTCTCTTTTAAAGAAAGGTTATTTATTGGAGAGATCCTTTTGGTCATGAGTCAGTCTGAGGGATTTTATTAGTTTTTGAGAGGAAGTCTAACACCAAACATGTGGGTTTCTGTTTTGTGCAGGTTATTGTTTCTGTATCTCAAAGCCAAAAGCCACAGGGAAGGCCACAGTTACTGTTCATCTCAGGGATGTGAAAGAGTCAAGATCCAGGCAACAACAGACTCAAAAGACATCAGTAACTGCATGGCCAAGGCATATCCACAGTATTACAAGAAGCCATCTGCGGTCAAGCGCATGCCCGCCATGGTCAAAGGACTCTGCCGAGGCTGTGGTACCCATCAGGTAATCCAGGGAGAGTGAGGTGTAGCCGAGAGGAAAAGTAAGAGGGTTCCCTTGTGGTCACAGCATTTTACTTTGAAACATCCGCGTTTCCAGTTTATGATACTTTAACCTCATCACCTCAATTTTGGCCCAGTCTGGAATAGTATGCTCAGGAGAAGCAAAGTAGTCCAAATTTGTAACAAAAGTGCTTTTTCCCTGTGATACATCAATGTAGTCTGATTGGCTGTGTATTTTACACAATTTGAAGTGAGAGGTTGCTGTGTTGGTTATCATTTCTTAGTTTCCAGACTGGTGACTGTTTTAAAATTGTTATTAGGGTTACATGTCAAAAAGTGATACAAAAGTGGCTTGTTTTATTGGCATTGAATTTCCTCTCGAAAAAATGCAGTACATATGAAAATTGTTTATTTCTTTTACTTCCTCTTTTTTTTAATGGCCTTGAGAACTGATTCCAGAGCCTTGAGCATGCTAGGCAGGTGTTCTACCATTGCACTACATCCTCAGCCCTGAATAATTTCTTTTTTTTTTTTTTTGGTACCAGGGATTGAACTCGGGTCCCCTGAATTATTTCTTTGAAAAAAAATTTTTTTAAAGCTACTCTTTGCTTTAAAGTATGTGCTATTAATATTCACTTGTAATTAGAAATACAGACTGACTGGTTAGAAGTGGCAGACTGGCTCAGTAGTAGAGCAATTGCCTAGCATGTGCAAGGCCCTAGGTGTCATCCCCAACACCACAAACAAAACAAAACAACCCCTCCCGCCTCACACAAAAACACCCCACATGGCAAAGGAAACCACATGGCCAATCTAGGAGTCAAAATTGCATATCCATACAGGGTTTCTGAGGACATCAGACCAATTGTAAGTGAAAAATTCTGTGCAAATACTGCACAGATTTATATTTAATCATGACAGAAAACAAGTGTGTCTCCCCCATCAGCAGCAGCACTAGTATCTCCTGGGAACTTGTGAGAAATGGAAATTCTTGGGCCCCATCCACTCATACTGAGCCAGCAGTGTGGAGGTCGGTCCATGCTTCTGCAGCCCTGAAGGTGGCTAATGTATGATCACATTTGAGTTCCACTAAGGATTTTTTTAAAGCAAGAATTACACAAAAATACATAGTGCCTCTCAATATGAAAAAACTTCTAAATCTCTTCATTTCTGATCATTCTCAATGATTAGAGAAAACAAAATTTCTTCTTCCACTAAGTTCTCACTCTTTCTCTTGTTTTTGTCAGTTGGTAGCATTAAACAGTAGGAAGAGAAAGATGGACTTAGGCTTCTCATTAGTATTTAAAAGGTTTTTTTGGCTTTTTTTTCTTTTTGTTATTCAGTGCTGGGGATCAAACCCAGGACCTGGCACATGCCAGGCAAGTTCTGTGACACTGAACTCCATCCCCAGCCCCTGTGTCAAGTCATTTTTATTGGCATTGATAATAATTGATGTATTTTGAAGGACACCTTGGGAGGAGGATACAGTTGACTTATGTACAGACCTTATTCCTGTCCAGGTGGTGTTTACCAGTGATCCTCACAAGAGCTACCTCCCTGTGCAGTTCCAGTCACCTAGTAAAGCAGAAACTCAGCGTGGAGAACTGTCTGTCGTTTCTGTAAGTACTGTCTGATGTCGCCTTAGTCTGTTTGTGCTACTGTGACCAAATACCATACACTAGGTGGCTTATAAAAGCAGTACTGGGGCCAGGGATTTAGCTCAGTGGTTCCACTGCCTGCCTCACAAGCTCAAGGTCCCCAGTTCGATCCCCAGTACCCCCCAAAAAAGCAGTTCTGAAGGCTGGGAAGTTCAAGATCAAGGCCCTGGCAGATGTGTCTGGTGAGGGGTCACTTCCTGGTTCATTGATGGCACTCTTGCTTTGTCCTCATATAATGGAAGGATTGAGGAATCTTTTTTAGTCTTCTTTTGTAAGGGCTCTAATCCCATTCATAAAGATTGTATCCTCATGTCCTAATTAGTTCCTAAAGCCCCCCCTTCTCATACTGTCACTGTGGTGGTTGGGATTTCATCATACGAATGAGGGAGGGCACGAACATTCATACCATAGAGTATGTCTGCGCTGCTGCAGCTTCTGGCTTTTACTATTCATCTTGGTTACATAAGTGAACTCTAGCAGTAGTTTGTAATCACATGTTGATTATTGGTGGGAAGCACTACAATAGAGCTGTTGTAGATACCTTCTAAACATTCTTGCTTTGAAATAAATTACTTTTATTATATTTTTTCTGAGTAGATTGTATTCGCTGATTGCTTTTAAGCTAATGTTAAAATCTGTTCACATTACTTTTCACCAAGTAAGAGTGTTATAAATAACTCAGATTTCATTTCTGTAAGAGGAGAGGCATCTTTGGTTACAAAAATAATAGCAATGTTTAATCTTGGTTTTTTAAATTTAAGATTAAGATCTTAAGGCCTGGGGATTTAGCTTAGTGGTTTCGCCACCTGCTGCGCAAGCACAAGGACCTGAGTTCGATTCCCGGTAACAAAAAAAGAGTAATATCTTACGTGGATTAAGATATGGGAAATAAAGATTTAAAAAAAATCTCTTTAGCCTCTTAAATTGTCTATCTCTTATTTTTTTCAGGTAAGAAAAATAAAGATTTAAAGTGCTGTCTTTTCTAAGTAGATTAGTGAGAGTACAGACATGAGTTTGAGTGTCAAGATAAGAATTTGGGCTTGGAGGCAAGGTAGCCAGGGTCACTTGGCATATGACCTATCCCAGTTGTGTTGATCTGGGTGCTGCCATATAAAGCGTTCTTTGGGTAACAAGTGTCCAGAACACCCAACTTACAGCCCTCTAGGGCCTGTGCCCAGTCTCCATATCTTTAGGAAGTCACTTTTTTTTCCAGTGGTTGGCAACATAATCACAAATCCGTGTATATATGGACAAAATTCTTCAAGTGTGTATTTATATTTATTCCCCTCTGTTAGCAGTCCTTCATTTTGTAAGATGCTCAAGATCTAATTTTATATGTGTGAGATTTGCTTAGCTCAGCCTCTTGGTGCCTTCAGCTGTGTGTGCAACCTGACCTCAGCCTGCTAGCGTTGTGTCTGGTGGGGTGTGCTGTGCCTAAGGGAGGCAGGTGCATGATGAGGCACCCACCGTTCTGAAAGCTCACTAGATAATTAAAGATACTGTTTTGCCAAACCAAAAATCTCAGGCGCAATATGCCTCAGGGCCTGAAGTCGTTCTTTGATACCTTTGCTGCACATTGGGTGCCTTGGACCATAGAAGAGTGGCCGAACACGATGTATTGTCATATTTATGTCCAGTGCTTTTCACATGCATAACTTGTGCATCCTTCCCTAGGACTTGGGCTTTGCTTTAGTTTTTATGGAAAGATTCGTTTTCTTTAACCAGCAATTTTTGGGGGAGGTGCTTTTCATGGGGACGATTTGAGTATGTTTGAGGGTCATTGTATAGTTTTTCTCAAATGTACTTCAGTTTTAAGTATTCAGACTTTTTAAACATAAGGAAATCACTTGTAGTCTTCTCTCACATAAAATTTACCTCAAGACTTATAAAACTAATCCCTGGATTAAAGCCATTTGAACATGGCTAAAGAAGCCATTTTGAATTGAAGTTTGATCGGTGGTGATTAGAAATAAAATTTACATGCAATTTTTCCAAACAAGGAAAATGTAGTGAGAGCATTTCTTTTGTCAACCTTAGTTTATATTATATTATTGTTTATAATTATAGTTTATATTATAGTTTATAATTTTACAACTTACAAACAGAAATAGAGCCTATGAGTTACTAGTTAGTTGTTTTCCTTTCTGGCTGAGGAATTAATGATATTTGGAAGTATCTGGAGTTCCTCTTTCATGATAAAAATCACAAACCATTAAAGAGGATGATTATGGAAATTCAGCTCACAGTAGGTGTAAAGCAAAATGTTGGTCATATCTTATACTTTAAATCTCAGTGTACCACTTGGCTGTTTTGATATTAGAAGAGCTATATTTAGACCAAAGGAGGTAAAGCAGTTTGACTTCTATAATATTCCAAATCTAAACGTTAGTAAGATGAGGGGACTAGACCTTGGGTCAAATCATGTTTTGTATATGTGTGTAGGATCAGAGGCCAAACCCCTGATTTATAGAGACTGTATGTGTGTGTGTGTATAATTGAATAAAGGTGGGAGCATTGCGGAGTCACCCAGTTCCGCTGAGTGGAGGTGGCCATGCCATGCTCAGAGCATCTTCTCTCATTAGCAAAGATCAGTCAAGGCACAGCCAAGAGGAACCAGGCACAGCTTCACACATTGTGTAAAAGAGTAAATGAAACTCACAGTTTGAATCCTGGGTTCAGAAGGGCATGGAAGGACAGTCACTCTGAAGATGTACCTAAAATGGTGATGATGGAAGCAGCTGTGTTTGTATTCTCAGGTCAATGGCACCGACTTCACCTTCCAAAGTGCAGGCATCCTCCTCCTCATCGTAGATGCGTGCAGTGTTCCCTTCCAGTTGACAGAAAAAAAGTTTTTCCCTCCTGCTGATGTTGATGGTATGAAAGAATATTTGAAAACAAGCATCCCTCCAAGGTAGGTCAAGCTAACTTGGTGTCAGGGACTGGCCACCTTAAAAGCTGTGGAGTCTTCCCCACAATTTACACCTGCTTACCCATAAGCTCTGGTTTGTATTCATGGTCTTAATACTCCATGGATATTCAGGGCTCTGCAAAAGGCGTCCATTCCTTCCTGTCAGAGGGATGACTGTGTGATCCAAGGTGCTTGTCATTGACAAATGATTACTGTGAATCAATGGCAGAAATTCGATTTTAAGAGATTTGCAAATGGTAGGAAGGCTCTTAAGAAAAAAGCTATTGTTTGGAACTTTACATGCTCTCTTTTTATTATTAAGTTGATTTACTTTATACCCATTTTCCTCAGACTTATTACTGTTTTGTAATAATTTTCCCAGAGGTTTTACCTTTGTTGCCATGTCCCACTGACAGATCTGCAGACAGCATTGTACTATGGCTATGATTAAGGAAATCATTGCCTGGATCACTTGGGAGTGACTGGAAGAGAGTAAATTGATTTTTAAGTGGTTAGGTGTCTAGTCTTTGTTTTAGGAGCACTGATTTTTATTTTGTTGATCTCTGAAAAAAATAAATGGGAGAGAAAAATTTATTTTCCTGGGTTGGACGGACTCTGGGGACGAAGAGATGAATTCAGGGTTCTTCCTGCACCTTAGCTTTGATGCAGATGTTAAGTGCATCCATTAAGGGAAGAACATAAGCTTCCCAGGGAGGAAGACCTGTTCAGCTTTTGACAGATCATTTATGTTTGGTATAGGTTATAGAACCAGATCTCAGTAAGTCCTGGGAAGTCACTGTATCATTTTGGTGCAGTTTTCCACATGGATGTATACAGTCACCCTTCTGTGTCCATCCATGAGGTGATTGGTTCTAGGACCTCCTGCAGATACTCAAAATGCCTTATATAAAATAGTGTAATATTTGCATATAAGCTGAGCATATCCTCCTGTATACTTTAAATCATCTCTAGATTATAATATCTAATACCATGTAAATAATATATATACATATACATAGTCATTACAATGCATTACCTAGGGAATAGTCGCAGGGGAGAAAGTGTTCACATTCAATACAGACACAAAGTTTCTTTTTCCAAATATGTTTCACCTGTCATCGGCTGAACTTGTATATGTAGAGCCTGTGGATATGGAGGACCAGCTGTAGCTCTGTTTTGTGTTCAAGACAAGTACAGGGGAATCCTTTCAGAGCTTTCAGTACTTAAGGATTTAAAAGTTTTTCCTAATGTTGAAAATAACATACGCTCACTTTAAAGCAATCTAGGACACAAGTCTCACTAAAAATTTTTAGGACAACATAGTACTCCTGTAGATTACCCTATAGATTTAAGAGTAAAGGCTTTTGAGAGACTGGCAGTGCTGTTTCTTGATCTGGCTGCTGGTTATTCAAGTTGGCAAAACTTAAGTGTGTTACACAAGTGGTGCATGCCTACAGTCCCAGCTACTTAGGAGCCTGAGGCAGAAGGATTGCAAGTTTGAGCCCAGCCTAGGTAACTTAAGAGAAACCATCACAAAAATTAAAAAGTAAAATAAAAGGACTGGGAATGTACCTCCGCACTCCCTGGTACTGGGAGGAAAAAAAAGATGGAAATTAAACAACATTTTTCAGGCCATGGAGACCAGCTTTTATTTTTATTTATCCATTAATTTATTTTTTGTAGTTCTGGGGATCACACATGCTAGACAAGTGACTCTACCACTAACCTGTACCCTCAGACCTTATTTTTATTTTTTAGAAGTGTGTTTACCCATTCATTTAATAGTACGTAGGTGATAGAGCATCTGAACTAAAACAAAATGATCCTTCAATGAACAATTGTTTCTTCCCTAAAAGATCCACGTCCCAAACCATCCAGTACACCAGCGGATGTAAATAATTAGCTTTTGGTTTCCCTACATTGTTTTCTCTTGGAATGGCAACCTGAGAAGTCCAATCAAAGGCAGAGGAATTGCAGCTTGTACCAGAAGGGATGAAAAAGCATCTGGGTGGTTTCTTCTCAGTGTTCTGCTTTTATCAAGTATCTCTATGCTGTCCTCAGTTCACAAAACTAGTCAATAAACTCATGCTTAATGACTGAAACTGGCTCTGATTTTATAACTTTCACATACAGGTCAATAGTTCTGTTAAGTACAAGAGAAGAAATAAAGCAGTTGAATATTTCAGATTCATTAATACCTCTGGGATTAGCCAAACCAGCTCATCTTTATAACAAAGGTTTGTATTTGTATTATTCTATGAAGTTCTTCCAAGGCATGCAGCATATGCATTTTGATGGGGAAATTTAGCTGCTAGACTGTTTTTATGAGCTTGTTTGGCTGGAGTGTGCATCATTATGATAATTTCTAAATAAGGGGACAATACTAGAGGAAGTGTGTTGGGATATGGTTTGTTATTAGGGTGGTAAGAGTTAATTTGCTTATGTAAGGGAGAGGAATTGATAAATATATATTGATATCTTTGTTTTTCTCAACTCTGACTCACCTCCTGCAGTAACTTGCCAGAAGTAGCTGTACAAATTGAACTTTTTTTTTTTTGTCTTTTTAGGGAGCATCATTTTTTTGGGATTCAGAGGAAACTTTAAACCATCATGGACTAAACTGTTTACCAGTCCTGCTGGACAGGGCCTTGGAGTGTTTGAACAGTTCATACCTTTGCAGCTGGATGACTATGGATGTCCCCGAACCAGCCGTGTCCATAGAAGAGACCTGGAACTGTTAAAGCAAGCTTCTAAAGCGCTTTAGGGACTGATTGTAACTTAAGTGCTAGGAAAAGAAATGTGAACTAACTTATTTAATTTATGGCATTTTAAAATGACACTGTTAACCTAATAGAACCATTTTCCTGTCTGATACAAAAGGGAGAAAAGAAAGAGTTCAAAGAGATTGCTTGAGTACCAGCTCACGCACCTTCTAGTTATACAAACATTAGAGAATTTGTCTTTGTAAGGCTGGTGTCTTTAGAGAGAAACTCTCTTGTTCCTTACCCGGTGCCTCAGGATGTGGTAATGACCATCCATCAGCAGGGTTTGACTTTTGGTAAAATGGGATGTGCTACGGTGGGCTGGCAGCTTCTAAGAGTTCACTTGGGCTCTGTAGAGAACCAGCATCTTGGATACTTGAAGTCTGACCCTCAGTTGTGTCCTGTGGCAGGTGACGGGTGGCTGGGATGTTTGGCAATGCCTGGGGCCCTGTTTCTGGGCAACTGTGGTGGATTTTTCTATGATCCTCATTGACAGTTTTAAGTGGCATCTCAGGCCCAGCTCATGCCCATTTTTGCCTGGACATGTGCTATTTTTATTCATTTGTATATTGATTACTTCTAAGGGTTCCTCTTTCAAACAGGAAGTACATTGGGGCAAAAGGGCTTTTAGGGATTAGAAATCCCTTTCATTTGTGACTGTTGGGCAAAAATTTGACCTGCATCAAGGTCTGAGATTGTTGGGACCATTTTGGAGCTTTAATCCTTAGCCTGTCTTGACTGTATATTTGTGTTTAAAATGCAGAGCTGAGCTGAACATTTACTTTATTTTTATTTTTTAAAAGCAGGCCGTTTTCCTGAACTCTAAACTTGTATTGTTTTAACTTGCACAGAGGAAGTCTGTTCTTCATGTTGCTCTTGTACCTGGATTTTTTTGTTGTTTTCATGTGTGTGGGTTTTTAAAAAAGATTCTCCACTTACCATCCTGCCGGGAAAATCCTGGAAAGCTTAATGATAATCCAAAATGATTGTACCTAGGGTGGGAAGAAGTATCCTTTTAAGGACCAGAATCATGGAGGGAATATTGAGAAATTAATCCTTTCTAGCCTTAAAGGAGTGGAGTCACTCTTAATTAAATTGTTGAGGACAATTAAGAGCACAGTGATGCCTGATTTCCCTTTCCACTGGAATCCCTGGTCTCCTGCCAGTGAGGATTGCATTTATCAAAGGAGATGGGTACCACAGCCTGGGATGCTCCCCTCTCCCTAAGAGGAAAGATGCATCAGAATGCCTTTGCATTTTTATAAACCCACAAGGCACCAATCTGGTGAGGGGAAGGCCAAGTGTGTTTGGGCTGCTGACACTGGCAGTGAGTGAGTACAGACAAATTTACTTTCTTTACCATGTGCCAAGCTGATGGCTTGTACCTTTGTGTCCAGGAGAAACTACAGACCAGCTCTGCGACTTCTTACTTTACAAAATGTGCTACCTCAAACTGCTGCCAATAAAAACCATTCTGACTGTAAGTGCTCACCCGAAGGGCACGTGTCTTAAAAGTTTGGTTAGTTTTTTTGGGTGTGGGATTTTTTGTTTTTATTTTTTTGTACAGTAATGAATGAGATCTTACCTATTAAATACATAATTGTGTCATGGTTCCTAAAGGTGATTAAAGTTTGTGTGTGTGTTTTATGACAAATATCTTTGATGTGTGTCTTTTTAAGAGTTTGATTCTTTAAAGATTTGGGAAGGATATGTAAGTTCTGAGGCATTCACTTTCTCTGATTTATCTACTAATAATCAGAGCCTACGTTAATAAAAATATGTGTGCATGTACTTTGTATATGTGTGAATGTGAATCCCTATATCTCTCTATCATGTTTTAAATTCCAGGTTCCAGCTGTAAAGGTTATTGACAGGAGTAAGGAAATCCACCAAGTAAATTTTGTGAAACTAGTCACTAGAAATATGGAAGTATATTGTCTGGTGCAGATTCTCAACCTTGGCTGGACATTGGAATAACTTAGGAACCTTTAAAAAAACAAGTCTCCTGCTCACTCACTCCCAGATTTGCATTTACTTGGTGTGGGGTGCAGTCTGGGCATAGGGATTTTTTTTTTTAAAGTTCTCTGGGTGATTCTAACATGCAGCCAGCTTTTAGAACTACTATACTAATTTAGTGAGTGTTTAACTTTGTTGTGTAATTTTTTGTGATTAAGAAATTACATTTACCTGTTATTTTTATTTCAGATTCCTATATTACAGAACTTCCAATGCGAAACAAAGCATTTCACTACTGGTTCTTTTTAATAGCACTTTTAAATACAGCTTTCAGTCTTTAATCCTCCCTGATTGTTAAATTGGTCATACAAGCTGATACACACATTTCAGGCAGTTAGGAGCTAGCAGTCTGTTCTCTTTGTACTGATAAATTGTGTTCCAACATGATTTATAAGTTTGTAAGCATTTTTTCATCAGGTGAGGTGATCGGCTGAACTCCCGAAATGAGGGTGTCCACAAATCAGGCCGCTGATGAGAAACACAGGGGTTTCTCATATATCCTCGGACTGGTGTTCTGTGTCTTTGCTGTGAGGGTCCTACCTCTCTGCCCGAGGCAGCATGCCGTGTGTGATCTTCAGAGACTGTGGGAGAGTGCTTTGGAGCAGATGAAAGGCACACACACGGCCCCACGAAAGATGACTCCAAGCAGCCGCAAGCTGATGCTTGGACCAAGAGTTGGGGGGCGGGGGGTTATAGCTCCTTTGCTCTCTAACTTCATCACAGGTCCTCGTGCCATTAAGCAGATTTTGAGGATAGGTTTCTGATGAGGTGATGGACAGAGCCTTGAATGCTTCAGAGAACTGTTTTCATTCCTTAATGATTGAGGGAATGTTTGGACTAGTCCACTTGAAAGGTATTTGATAGGAAGGAATGCTCTGTATAAAGGTTTTTTCCTGGTATCCCTAGTAGATAAGTAAATTGATTCCACTAAGATAATACTTGTGGATTTTGTATTGCAGAATTGGAGTTTACCCTCCAACATTCCCATTTAGCTTTCAGGTACTTATTAAGCCGTGCTTAATAAGCTGAGAAATTTTCCTGGAGGTGATCACCTTTAATAGGGTAACAGATTTGTGTTGTTATTGTTACTCTGACTTGATAACGACCCAGTGTGCTAGCAATGCAAGCAGACATTCTGGGCTGGAGCTAATTTTCAGTAAAAGACCAGGGAAGAGGTAGTCAGGGAAAGTCATTCCAGTTCTGTGATCACAAATGACAAAACGTTTGCAGCTTGCTGGATCCCTGAGTCATTTGGAAGACAGAAGTTTTTTCACTTTCATTTAGTCAGTATGAGGAAGAAGCTGATAAAATGGATGCTTAATTAGGACTTGGTGTTGTGCACATACACATTTTTTTATTCTTAGGTGGTAAACTGAGACTGGACTGTGATATTTATTTATTTATTTTGGTACCGGGGATCGAATTTGGGACCTTGCGCTTGCGCAGCAGTCTCTGGAATCACTAAGCTAAATCCCTGGCCCTGAACTGTGATTTCTAAGTAAGGAACCATGCCCCACAGGACATGCAGAAATATCAGCCATACCAAGCTGTGAAACGTGTTGTCTGAAAATACATTTTAAAATTTTCTTTACATGAACAAAATTAGTCTGAATATGAAAAATGATAGTTTTCTCCTCAAGAAAGCTTAGACATGGTCACAATTGGTTAATCAGAGTTGGGAAACTATGACCTCGCCCCATAATTTTGAGCTGAGTGTTTTTCTTGTTTTAATTTCTTGCTTCATGTATATTTGTATATATTTATGAGGTAGATTGTAATATTTTAATTCCTTGTATACATTGGGTAGTGATCAATTCAGGGTGATCGATTAGTGTACCCATCAGCTTAAACTTTTAATATACATTCAGATTCTCCTACCTCAAGATATATAATGCAAAATTGTTAATTGATAGGAATGAGTTCCAGTGTTCTATGGCAAAGAATACATTGTTGTTCATAGTCCTGATCTTAAAACTTGCCAACATTTTGAGAATTTAAAAAATAGTACAATAAGTTAAGGAATTAACCTGCAACAGAATGACATGAGGCACTGGATAAAAATGCAAAATCCCAAACCCCATCTCAGACCTAGACTTGGCATCTCAGAGTTGGAGCTAGGAATAAAATTGCATAATAAGTTCCCCAGGTGTTTCTTACATAGGTTAAAATTTGAAGTTCTTACAGCATGGAGCGAGTTGGGTCTTCCTCCCCCTAAATAGAGAACACATCCAAACAAATTTGAAGCGCTGTTTTTGCTTTTTAAAAACTCTGTTGATTCCATCTACATTGCCTTTCCAGAACTTTTTTTTTGGTAACTAGTGGAGGGTAGATTTGATGTTCAGCAAAGTGTGTAACTGTTACTGAGACAGGTTTGTAAAGCACACTGTGGGGTCCTCCATGATGTCTGAAATGCTCCTTAAAATTACCCTTTTGGCTACACTTAGTTTCTGCTCAGAAAATCTCAGGCATCTTTTGTTTTCTGCAATTATTATTTTAAGAAATTTAAAGGAAAATGTACATTTAGCCAAAATTGGGCTGCACAGAATAACAAAAGCAGGTTTCTTTGTTTTTGGATGACACTAATCCTGATTATTTCAAACTTAGCAACACTGATAATTGTGGGTGTATTTTATTTAGGTAGAATGAATGATGTCATACAGCTTACTTTGTAAGCAAAAGCCTTACAATATATCATTTTCATGGAGAGCCCTAGGAAGTGTTGGGTGAACTTGAGGGGTCATGAAGTTGATCCTTGACAGGAAAGGGGTCAGACTGGGCAGGTGTGGCTGGTTGACCTCCCGTAGCCCATGTTGATTATCAGCATCCAGTTCCTGAGGAGAAAGGCCAAGCTCAGGAAGGTTTCTGATGCAGGAGAAAGTGGAACTTTCAAGTGTCAAGGTTAGAAGCATGATCAACTCCCAATATGGTAGTGGGGAGGAGAGAGTTAAGATGGGAAAGACAGACTGTGTTAGAACTTGCTTCCTTCAACAGTGCACATGTGGCCAGTCTTAAGGAAAACAGCTCTCAGTGAGCAGGTAATGGACTGGTGACAGAGTGAGCTGCCTGGTAGCTATTTGCTTTATGGATGGTGGATGTTTATTCCACGTAAGGTGCATTATTATTAGTGTTACTTGGAGCAGCATGCTAATTCTGATCTCGGCTTTCTCATCTATAAAATGGGACTATTAATGTTTTTGTGAAGTTAAAGGGGATATTAAATGAAAACAGCCATGGCTAACAAAACAGCTGGTAATCAGAAATATCTGCTGGTTTTTTAAAAGAATTCCTGCTACCTTTGAATTATAATAGTTTCTACACAGATTGAGAGTTAGGGAATTTATGTTCTTCAGACAAATTTCCAAGGTAATGCCAAGTTGGGAAACTGCTGAAAAGACCCTAATTTTAATACACTTCTGGTGCTCAGTTATTTGTGTGTAGAAAACAACCTCAGCCCAGGCAATATTTGTTTAGTGAATTGGCTCGAGCTTACGCAGGAGCTTTGCACTTATGCCCTTACTTGTGCTAGTGCTGTGATGTAGCGGGCTATGAGCATGTGGGTGGAAGGGGCGGGGGCCGGAAGGAAAACATGGCTACACCCTGTCGTGCAGCTGATATGTCTAGTTTCCTGCTCCTGTTCTTGCAAGGGGAAACTTCAGTTCAGCTAATAGTTTGTCAGTCCCCTTTTTGCCATAAGCAAGGAGTAAAAACAACTCCGTTCTAATTAACTGTTTTCAACCACCTACATTTTCACTCTCCCTATCCAGAAGGAAAAATGTTAATATGCAGTGAAATGGTTCAAAACTCAGGTTTACATAACAAATCTGAGTTAGAGAACTTGGAGAATGAGTGCCTTTGGCAGCAAACCTTCCCATGTTTCTGTGCCCATTTCTTCTTAGCCACACACCTCCATCCACGTCCTGCCTCCTTCCCAAGGTCCACTAGCTGGGGAGTAGGAGAGAGCCCCTTTTTAACATGCTCCCTATTCTTCGTGAGTTCCTTGTTTAGCACTCAGTATTTTCAACCCTTAAAGTTAGGTTTCATATCTAAAATATTTCTTTCAAGCAGTAACACCATTTTAATAATCTGCCCATAATACCTATGATGTGAAAAGTAATATGCACTTGGAATTTTTGATTATTATTCTGATTTGGTTGGTGTTTAAGGCAGTTTTGGACTCCAGGATATTGACTTACATAGGAGAATGCTATCTATGTGTGGGAAAACATACAAATCTGGAAAATGCAGATAGGATTCAGTTGCTGAGTAATGGAGCCAATACCATCTTTAGTTTAAGGACTTGTATTTGGATGGAGTGCTTCTGTTTATCTTTAGAAAGGCTGTGGATAATACTGTGATTTTACTCCTGCTTTAAGTAATGCTCTCAGAACATGGACTCAATGAGTAACGTTACCTGGTTCTGAAACATATCCAGTTGCATTCTGGCCCAGGGACTTGGCCACATGAAAGCACGTTTATCCCATCTTGTATTTGGAGGCTGTGCTCAGTGAACACTGGAAAATCCCCATTGTTAGTGGTGTTTTGCATGTCTGTAGATCACCTTATTTCAGTAGCTGAAAGGGAGAGATTTGGTAATTATAGCTTTCCTTTGTCACAACTCTATGTTGAAAACCTATGCCAGCAAAGTAAAGGATCTTAGTGGATCGATGAAAAATAAACAAGATTAGGAATCATAAGGCTTAGGGGTTTCCTGTGTACTTTTGTATCCCAGAAGAGGGTCAGTTATGTAAAATTTTTTGTGGAGAGTGATTTTATCATATTGATGATCTATCATTTCTGGCTCTTTTAAATTCCTTGAAATGAGTTCATTTGATTTCAATTATAATTTAAAAATATAATATCTACAATCATTGAATTCAAAAGTTATAGACAGGACTAATTATCGAATAGTCATCTGAATTAATCAGTTTAGTACATATATTATTGTGCCCTACTTATCTGATTGAAATAACATAAGAGGATCTTGTATTTGGTCCTTTATCTGCTTATGAAAGAAATTAATATGAAGCATGAAGCTAACCAATTAGAATCTAAAAAACCATTGGAAATAATGAAGAGAAAAAGAATGTTTTTGCTTTGGTTTTCTTGAGCTTTTCCTATTACTGTTTTTAACCTTAAATTAGCAACTCAAAGCTTAGCTAATTATTGAACTTTCTGAGTGTACTTAGTATTACATATCATAGAGTTTTAAAGCAAACTCTGTCCCTGTGTAACTCAGATTATCTCTTCTCATATGTCTGAGAGTTTGTTGTAGCATTATAATTAGCTTCTTGAGGACTGCAGCGATAACGTTACACTGATACGTGTGCTAGAGAGTCCTGCTTCAAGGGTAAAGTTAAGTCTGGTGTTAATCACCATGGAGAAGTTAGCTATTTAGATATACAGTGCAAGTAGGGAAGGAAGGAAGGCTTAGTCTCCATCTCTGATTAGATTTCTGTGGGTCACATTTCCTTGAAATGGGCTGTTGAATAGTGATTGTTAAAAATTTAAGGTAGCCCACAATGAATATAATCATTATGTAGTGCAAGCACGTAATAAATTTTTTTTTAAAGTTTAACATACCATATGGGAAGAGTTTTAAAGGGTTAGGTAATTTCTGTATTATGGAATATTATCCTCTGCATTCTAGAATTCTTTGTTGTTTACCAAAGCTCAGGACTATGTTTCTTAAAATAAGGTTTATGGGCCATTTCCATCTAAACCATGGATTTATTACTGAGGTTAGATTCATGAACTTCACTCTAGATGGTTGCATTAGAATCTTGGGTTGGAATTCAGAAATCTGCATTTAAACAAGGAACCTAATCAGTGGAATGAATCACAGAACCCAAAAATATAACAAAGATGGCATTAAAATTGGTGGGCAAAGGATAAGCCATTCAGTAAACAATGTGAGAATAATTGGCTTTCCAAGTAGAAAAAATACACATAGAGCCTTGCCTCAAATGATGAAGAATAAACTCCATTCAGATTAAAAATGTAATGTGAGAAGTAGAAGGAAAAAATAAAGGTGAATATCACCTTGACATTGAAATTAAAGTATCTTCAATACATTAAAAATTCATAAAGCAACAGAGTCTAGTAGATTACAATTTACTTAAGTTTATTCATACTGCTATAACAAAATACAATAGACTGGGAAATGAATAAACAACAGAACTTTATTTCTCACAGTTCTGGAGGCTGGATTGTCCAAGATCAAAGCATCAGCAGATTCAGTGTCTGGTGAAGGCCAACCTCGTGGCTTATAGGTGGCAATGTCTAACTGTGTCCTCACGTAATGGAAGGGGAAGGCAGCTTTTGGACCTCTTATAATAGCACTAATCTTATTCATGAGAGTGCCACCTTCAAGACTAAATCACCTCCCTAAAGCCCTGCCTCCTACCACCAGCATATTGAGGGTTAGATTTCAATATATGAATTTTAAGGTGACACAAGCATTCAGACCACAGCACAAATTAATACTTTTATAGGACAAAAGATACCACAAAGAAAGTCAAGAGACATACCACTCTTGAATATTTGTAATAAGTGTAAATCAATAAAGATTAGTATGAAGAATAAAGAAATTATAAAGTGACTAAAGAAAATAAAAGATGAGAAAATATTAATCATAACCAACTCAGCAGAAATCTTCAAGAAATACACATATAAAAAGATTCAACTTTATTAGCATTCAGAGGAAATTAAAAGTGAGATACCATTCAAATAGCAAACATGTAGAGAAAATTAAGCTGTGAGACAAATTGTTGGCTGGAAAGTAAGTTGGTACAGACTTTTCAAAGTTAAACTGGTAGTATGTGAAAACTTAAGCATTATGGTGTGTGTGTGTGGTTCTGGAAACAAATCCAGAGCCTTGTATGTGTTAAGCAAGTACTCTACCATTGAGCTACCGCTATCCCTTAAAAACTTTGTGTATGTGCTTCCCTGGTTATATTTATGCCTGAGAATTCTTTTTTTTTTTTTTTGGTACTGGGGATCGAACTCGGGTCCTTGTGCTTGCTCAGCAGGCAGTGAAACCACTGAGCTAAATCCCTGGCCCTGCCTGAGAGATTCTTGATCATGAGTACAAGCAAACATGTAAAGAGATACTCATTCCTGTGTTTATAATGGTGAAAACTGGAAAGAAAAAATTTATCAAGGTGGGGCTGCATAAATATATTAAAGTTACTCATACAGTAGACTACTAATTACAATGAATGAATTATGTCTTTGGCATCAATACAAATACATTTAGAAGCATTATATTAGGTAGATAAGTTACAAATGGATAATATGAAATGATAACATTTGTGGATGCACACTTGTTGAGGATACATGATGCAATTTCCTGTTTTTAACAAGAGATACTCTTTCTGTTCTGTCTATATTTGGAGATTCTCCCAATTTCTTTCCTTAAATGCTTAAAAAATGGACTTTAAATTTTAGGATAATTTTAGATGTATATAAAAATTATGTAGCTAACACAGAGGAATCCCATATACTCCACACCTAGTTTTCCTTATTATCATATATTGACAAGGCACATTTGTTATAATCAATGAACTAATATTGATATAAACATTACAGTTTGTTTTATGAATATTTCAATTCTAACAAATGTCCTCAGTCTAGGAGATCACATTTAACTTGTTGGTCATATCCTCTTAGGCTTCTGTAAGTGTAAGAGTTTCTCAGATTTCTTTTGTTGGTGGTGATGGTGGTAGTGGTGGCTTTTCATAACTTTGATACTTTTGAAGATATTGCTCAGGTATTTTGGGCTCTGGAGTGTGGCTGATCTTTTTCTCCTGTTTAGGCTAGGTTCTGGAGAAGAAAGCTATTAAGGTGAAGTACCGTTCTTATATTGTATCAAGTGTACATATTATATACACGACATCACTTTTCATGTTAACTTTTGTCACCCGATGGAGGAAACTTTGTCCGGTTTCTTAACTGTAAAGTAGCTGTTCTGCCTCAGCATGCTGTATTCTTTGGAAGGAAGTTACTATGTGCAGCCTATACCAATCTCCTTTAAAAAACAATGTAGTGCAAGCACGAGGACCTGAGTTCCATTCCTGGTACAAAAAACCCCACAAAAAACAATGTAGCTAAAAAAAAAAAAAGTGAATTGGCCCCATGTTACAGAATCACTCATATTGTAGTCCGAGATATGGTTTGGGCCACATAAGGATTGCTTAATACATAATTAAATAATTTAATAGAATCGTAATTTAAAACTTAACAAGATTTGATTAATTTTATTTAGGTTAAATTTTACATTTAATTTCTGTTAAATTAAGGCAGTGGATTTGGTTGGCATGTACAAAATCTACTTTTACTTTCCTGTAAGAACTCTTCTATTAGGTCTCGAATCTAGAATTAATAAATACCAGATTTTTATATTAACACATGCACCCACACATCTACAGAGCTGAGGTCAAAATGAATAAAGGGAAATTTGCACGTGTTGTAAGTAGGAAGGAACTACTATCAATGAGGAGGAGATAAAAGTTCCATGGTGACCAAAATGTACTGAAATCCCATCTGTAAGAGTCCCCTCTGGGAAAGAAATCCCCTGGGAATATGGTCTAAAAAATGATAAGAGGTGCACGCCCAGGTGGTGGTCCTCTTGGACTCCTGGATTCCTTGGCTCTTGGGGTTGCCCCCCACGAATGGACGCTTTAACATGCTATGGAGTATAGCTCAATGGTTGAGCACTTTCTAGCATATGCAAGGCCCTGGATTGGATCCCCACCACCATCAAAAAACAAACAAGCAACAAAACCATTACCATTGAAGTGCTGGGTCACAAGTCAGGGGTCCCAGATGCCCAGCTCTTAATAAGGTGCTATTCTAAAAAGGTATGGCACTGAACTTCAGGAGGAAGGATAAATGACTGCAGAGTGAAGTGCTGAAGTAAAAGAAGCAATGATAAACAAAGAAGTAGTATTAAAAAGTACTTTCCACAAATAATACAGACAGTACTGTTTGTGTTTCAAAAGAGGCTAGAAAGAAAATACAGTAAGTTGGAAGACATGAAGCAGTATAAGTTTAGAAGAATTTATAGTGTATTGAGATCCTTGTTTTTTAATAGAGCAAAAAGATAATTTTGATTTTGTCAGTTTATTATAATGCTAGAAATAAATTCTAAATTGAAATGAGAAGCTTAAAAATTGATTTAATTCAAGGTAACAAATTGTAGAAAAATATAAAGATGGTGGGTATCAAGGTAAATAGATCAATAATTATTAAAATGAATAAAGATTAAACTGACTTTTAATATTGCATACGAAAAGTTTCTTTTTTTTTTTTTTGGTACTGGGGATCTAACTAGGGACCTTCGCTTGTAAGGCAGGGGGCGGAACCACTAGGCTAAATCCCTGGTCCTGCATAGAAAAATTTGTTTGAATTTAAAAATAAAGTATAATAATGTGCTGTTTATGGATATCTTAGCATGATACAGAGTAATGAAAAATGAAAGGAGAGAATATGGGATATTAACAAGAAAAGTGTTAAATACTACTAAATCACTGAGCTACTAGCAGAATATTTTTTCCATTTAGTTTATTGGTACATTTTAGGGATACAATACAGTTATATTTGTAATTGGGATCTTGGACCTCTACATGAGTCTCTTGGTTCTTATTTTTTCCCCCTTCCCCTGTCCTCCCTTCACCCCCTCCACCCATCCCTATTTACAAAGACTTTGTTTCCATGATTTTCCTTTTCTCATATTTTTTCTGTTTCCTTCTTTCCTTTCCCTTTCCCCTCCCACTTCCCCTATTCCTTTAAACATTTCCTTCCTATTTCACATTATCTGTTATACTTTTTAGTCCTTATTTTCACTTTCAGTTTCTCACACCAGAGAAACTATTCGGTATTTACACATGTATGTCCCATTTATTTCACTTAAGAGTATTGCCTCAATGTGCATCCACTTAGCTATAAATGTCTCTAGTTTCACATTCTTTATGGCTGAGTAGTACTCCATTTTATAAAAAACCCACATCTTCCCCTGCCCCCCCAGTAACTTTATTGGTACATTTTAGGTATAAAATACAGTTACATTCATCATTGGGATCTTGTACCATTACATGAGTCTCTTGGTTCTTATTTTTTTTTCCCTCCCCTTGCCCTCCCTTCACCCCCTCCACCCTTCC
>NW_004624736.1:1382595-1400214 GCF_000247695.1 Heterocephalus glaber
TCTCTTGTCTAATTGCTGTGGCTAATGTTTCCAAAACTATATTGAACAGGAGTGGTGATAGTGGACATCCTTGTCTTGTTCCTGATTTTAGTGAGGTTTTCAGTTTTTGACCATTTAATATGATGTTGGCTGTTGGTTTTTTTATAGCCTTTATCAAGTTGAGATAAAGACCATCTATTCCAATTTTCTGCAGGGTTTTTATCATGAATGGGTGTTGAATTTTATCGAATGCTTTTTCTGCATCTATTGAGATGATCTTATGGTTTTTGTCCTTGACTCTGTTAATATGGTGTATTACATTTATTGATTTATGTATGTTGAACATCCTTGCATCCCTGGGATAAATCCAACTTGGTCCGGGTGTATGATCTTCTTGATGACCCTCTCTATTCTGTTTGCCGGTATCTTATTGAGGATTTTTGCATCTATGTTCATTAGGGAGATTGGCCAGTAGTTCTCTTTTTTGGTTGGGTCTTTCCCTGGTTTTGAAATCAAAGTAATACTTGCTTCCAGGAATGAATTTGGAAGTATTGCTTCCTTTTCAATTCCATTGAAAAGTTTAAAGAATAGTGGCAATAGTTCTTCTCTGAATGTTTTGTAGAATTCAGCAGTGAAGCCATCAGGATCTGGGCTTTTCTTTGTTGATAGATTTTTAATTATGTTTTCAATTTCACTGATTGTAATTGGGGTATTTAGAATTTGTATATCTTCATTCAAATTTGGTAATTCATATGTATCTAGAGATCTGTCCATTTCTTCTGTGTTTTCCATTTTATTAAAGCACAGGTTCTCAAAGTAGGTATTGATGATCCTGTGGATTTCTGCTGGATCTGTTGTGACTTCACCTTTTTCATTCCTAATTGCATGGATTTGAGCCTTTTCTTTCCTTTTTTTCATAAGGTTGACTTAGCGTTTATCAATTTTATTTATTCTTTTGAAAAACCAACTCTTCAAATCATTGATTTTTTTGGTATCATTCTCTTAGTCTCCATTGCATTGATTTCTGTTCCGATCTTTATAATTTCCTCCTTTGTACGAGCTTTGGGTTTGTCTTGCTCTTCTTCTTCTAGGAGCTTAAGATTCAGCATTAGGTTGTTTATTTGAGCTTGCTCTGTTTTCCTAATATGGGCATTTACTGCTATGAATTTCCCTCAGAACTGCTTTCATTGTGTTCCATAAATTCCTGTATGTTGTATTGGCACTATCATTTATTTGTAAAAACTATGTAATTTCTTCTTTAATTTCCTCTGTGACCACATAGTATTATTCAATTTCTATGTGTTTGTGAAGTTATTGCAGTTTCTTATGCTATTGCTCTCTAGTTTAATTACACTATGGTCTGCTAATATACACAGAATAACTTCAATTCCTTTGCATGTACTTAAACATGTTCTATGAGCTAGTATGTGGTTTACTTTGGAGAATGACCCGTGTGCAGTTGAAAAGAATGTATATTCTGATTTTGTAGGGTGGAACACTCTGTAGACATCTAGTAAGTCCATTTGTTCAAAAGCTTGGTTCAGTTCTAGTATTTTGTTGATTTTTTAATCTCGATGATCTGTCTATTTGTGATAATTGTATTAGTGTTTATTTGGTTTTTCATGTCCTCTAATACTTGTTCTGTATAGTTGGGGGCATTAGTATTTGGTGCATATATATTTATGATTGTCATGTCTTCCTCTTGGATTGTTCCCTTTACAAGGATGTAGTGACCTTCTTTGTCTCTCTTAATTAGTGGGTTTGAAATTTACTTTGTATGCAAATAAGATAGCTACCCTTGCTTTTTTCCAGGTTCCTGTCACATGGAGAACTGTTTTCCATCCTTTTACTTTCAGCCTATAAGTTTCTTTTTGAACTAGGTGCGTTTCTTATATACAGCATATTGTTGCATTTTGCTTCTTAATGCATTCTGCCAGTCTATTTCTTTTGATTGGTGAATTGAGGCAATTAACATTGATGTTTATAACTGATATGTATTGACTTATCATTTTCATGTTATTTTCCTGTTGTTGGTTCTTTTTAATTTTTCTCCCTCTCCTTTTAATTTCTTGCCTTGTCTGATGAATTTGCTCTGTTGGACCTCATGGAGTTGTGACCTTCATTGTCTTTTTCTAGGATATTGTTTAGAAGTTTTTGGAGTGCTGGTTTGGCATTCACGAAGTTTCTCAGGTGTTCTTTGTCATGGAAGTATCTTATTTCCCCATCAATTCTGAAAGATAGTTTTGCAGGATACATCAGTCTAGGTTGGAGGTTGTTTTCTTTTAGGGCTTGAAATACCTCACTCCAGGCTCTCCTTTTCTTGAGGGTTTGTTTTGAAAAGTCTGCTGTGATTGTGATGGGCTTTCCTTTGCATGTGATTTTTTTCTTTTCTCTAACTGCTTGTAGTATTTTGTTCTTCTGTTGGGTTTCCAGGATCTTGATTATTATAAGTCTAGGTGTAGATTTTTTTCATCATGGCTAGTTGGAGTTCTATATGCCTCACTTATCTGTTTGTCAAATTCTTTTGCTCTTTTTGGGAAGTTTTCTGTCATTAATTCTGTGAACAATTTTTTAATGTCATTTATACTTTATCCTGCTTTTTCATGGACTCCTGTCAGTCTTGTATTATTCTCCTTTGCATCATCTAGGAGCTGCTGGATTGATTTCTCATGGTCTGTTACTATTTTTTAAGAGATCTCTGTTTTCATGATCACTGACTGCCATTCTGTCTTCTATATGTGATATTCTGTCTTCAGATTGCCTCAGTCTGCTGTGTATGCTTTCAATAGAGTTTTTAATCTCCTGAATATCTGTTTGAATCTGTTTCATGGATTCCATTTCTTTCTTATGTTGGGCATTCATGGTTTCCATCATGGTCCAAAACTTATCTTTTTTTTTTTATCTATATCTGTTCTAGAGTCTCTAATCATGTCTTTCATTCTGCTCACCATTTCTGTAGTTATCTGGGAGATTATTTCTGATTTGAATTTTTCTAGAGCCTCGTTCATCTGTCTCGTTACTTCCTGTGCTATCAGTTCAGGGTGTCCAGGTGGTTGATTATCAGACTTTTCCACCTCATTTCTCCCAGAATTTGCCTTTCGTGGGGTGGAAGTCTGGGTTTGTACTTTGCTTAAATGTCTTCTCATTTCTACTTTTTGTTGTTGATACTGTCCTTGGTTTAATTCCTGGGTTGATACCTTGATATTGCTTATTGTAAATATTTTTGTTGCTTGTATTTAGAACCCTTACAGAATGATTGCTTCTCAGAGGTGTCTTCCAGATATAGCTGGTCTTTAGGTTTTGAGTCTCTAATGACTCTAAGGCTATCTCATTTTCATTATACCAGGAAGGTCACCTGATTAGATCAGTCACAACACCTTTGCCCAAGTGATACAGTCAGCAACACAATAGCATCAAGCACAGTTTAGGAAATAACAATTTGTGGTAGTTACTAATCTATCACCTTTAACTGTGTGAATTAAATCGAAATCAAGGACCAGCACAAAATATATTTATAGTAAATAAACTCTTGAAAAGTGAATAAACTCTTCAATATAGCAACTTGATCCTTCAGAATGGGGACTTAGAAGGAGTTGGGGAAGGAGGGATAGATAGGTAGAAGGATAGGGAAAGGTTAGTAGTGAGGCCAGAGGACAGAGGAAGATCATGGAAACTCTAGGAAACTGTTGAAGACAAGAGGAAAAGACAGAATGAAGGAACAAAGATAAGAACAGAACAACCTAACAGCAATAGGAAAGCTAGAAACTGTATTCACTTTCCTTTAAAACTAATGACAATCAAGAAAAGGAAAAAGAGAAGTAAAGAAAAAGAAGAAATCCAAATTAGGGCCAGAACAGGAACAAAAAGCGAGATGAACAATATGGGAGAATGAGAGAGCAAGAGAGAAAGAAAAGACAAAAAAGAAAAAAAGAAAAATAAAAAGAAGAAAGAGAAAAAGAAAAATTTGAAAAGAGTAGGAAAAATAAAAATTAAAAATAAAAAAATAATAATTTGAGAATAACAAAGAAAATGAAGGGCCTCCTTCAGGGTATGTCTCTGCTGTCACAATAGGCAGCATGGATAGCAGTGTACAGATATAAGTCAATGAGTCTCAGCAAGCCAGTAGCAGACCCGTGAGATTCAGGCAGATTTCTGGCTGCAAGTCCCAAACTGACCTCCCTGTCCTCCTGCAGGATTGAACTCTGCAAGGTTCTACTGCAGGTTCCAGATGCCCTTCCCCTTAAGATAGTCCAGGTTCTGATGGGAGGTGATGATCCTTCCAACTTACCAACTACCATGATCTGGTGTGCCTTTATTGCAGAGATTCTCTTCACTTTTCCAGTGTGCTCCAGTTTTCATCAAGGAGCCTTAGAGAGGCCCTCTTTCTGTCATTCACTTCTGCTCTATCTTCTGGAGCTCAGGACAATGGCCTTTATGACCCGATGTGCCTCTGCAGTGTGGAACCGGGTACCAACCCAGCCAGGAGGCCAGAGGCGGGTTGGGGGTGGGAGGCGTGGGGGCGGGGTTCCTGCAGGTGCCTGCGCGGCTCCGCTTGTTGCTCAGAGGCTGGGTGGGGGCGGGGAGTGGCAGCCCTAACTCTACGTGGAGGAAGTCCTTACCTGTCTGCTCACTCCTCACTCTGACTACTGGCAGAATATTAAGAAAAAAAAAGCATAAAGAAAAAATGTAATCATAAGAGAGCATTAGAGACAAAGAAAATTGCTAGATCAAGAAGGCCAAATTGAGGAACTAGTTGCTCTGTTGAATCAGGAAAGTGGAAACGGGAGTGTCTTCTTTTCTAATTCACGATCTGTGTTCAGTCATCAGTTTTATTAACCGTGTGTGCCATATATTTCCCCTGTATTTAAGCACATGTTTTCAGGTCTCCAAACTCATCACAAGTTCTTTTATCTGTAGGTTTTCATACACACTTTTCTCTACACAGATGTATTTCCTCCCCAGTTTTTTTCTTGGCAAAGCTACTTTTTGTGTTTTTCAGGTCTCAGTTTAACTGCCATATTATATCTAGTGCCCAGGGCTCACATAGCACTCATACTCCCCCCCCAGTAGCACACGTGACTTTGACATATTCCTTTCTCCCTGACTAGATAATAAACTCGCCAGGTCTATGCCCCTTACCCTACTGCAGAATAGTACCTGATACCTGGATTATTTTTCGAGGAAATCTTTGAAGGAATGAGTTATATAGAAATGGCCTATGCTGTCAATGGAGGAATTCATTCTACCTAAGGAAAAGGCTTCAAAGATGAAGTGACCATTAAGAAAAACGTTGGAAGTAAAAGTTACAGTATGAACACATACCTGGGGCCAGAGAGACTATGGTGTGGCAGGAAATTGTTAGTAGTCAGATAGATGTAACTGTGACATCATGTGGCAAAGATGGACGAAAGGATAACTCAGTTTTCAGAGACATTGAAGGAAACACAAGAGAAATGGCATTTCAAAAGTCGGAAAAAAGAATTTCAGTAACAAGACAATTTCAAATGACATCTAATATTGCTGAGATGTACAACCAGAATTAGAATCCAAAGAAATAGTAGGAGCCCATTATGTACTTGTCCCCCTGTGATTTCTAGAGAAGGAGTCAGGGTGGGAGCAAGTTTTGAAAACAGGTACTCCTGAGTGTGAATGCAGTTGGTGTTGGACAGAGTTGAATGGGTGAGCTCTGTGGGAGCCCTGGAGGTGGGTAGGCACAGCGGAGGTAGCTTGGGAGTTGGCACGGGGGAAAGTGATAAAAGAAGTGGGCATTTATTATCTAGTATGGACAAGAATGTTTTTCTTGAGATTAGGTGCATACAGAAGACGTTAACCAAGAGAGAAAATCATGTAGGAAGAACTGGTCTGTAAGGTATTGGCGAGAACATTTCATCTAAGTGTAATGACTAATTTTGAGTATGTAGGCAGAGTCAGGATGAATGTGATGTTGGCTGGGATGGGCAATAGATGGTTTTATCTACTCTGAGGGTTGGAGGGAAATGAAGAGAGTGATTTTCTGTGAGACTCAGATGCACAACACCTCATATTACCTCAACCTCTTTTCAAGATCTACCTGACATTCAGTTAGTCACGAGGCAGACAGTATAGTTCATCAACGAGCAGATCCCCATCATTTCCAAGACTCATCATTATATTATGTACTACTAAGGAACACAAAGAAGGAACAATAATCCACTCCATATTAATTGGTCACACTAGCCTCTTACTGCTTTGAAATGTTTCTCAACTATTCCAAAGCATTTGCCAATTTATCCTGCCTTAATTTGAATCTTTGTCTTGTGATAGGCAATCATTTTGTACTCATCTCTATAACAGATTATTACACCATCAATTTGTGAACATCGTCTTTCCTAGTCCCTATGAAGTACTTGGCTATACAAAAATATGGTCATATTAAAATGTTTTGAAAACATTTAAACAGTAGTTAATTCAGCACTGTAGAACCAGATTGCAAATAACTCCATAGAAGTGTTGGCATTCATATGAATAGTTATGACCTATGTGCTAGGTTCCTGGGTATTAACTACTGCCTCAAGTATAGGGATTGCAAAATGCAACTCTATGGCTGTAAAATGGCATCTTCATGCCGAAGATGTTAATGTGAAAAAAGGTATGTTACTATTGTTGAAATATGAAAATTAATTTTTACAGAAATATGCTAATGGAAAATTACAGATAAACGTCAGCTTAATTCTGAGAACTCTTTGGCACCAAACTTCTACTTAGCATTGCTAACAGATACTGTATGAGACTTGATTTGAGTCTTATATTCTTTGTTATCTCCAAAGCAGGTATAAAATATCCAAGAGGCAATACTCTGGGAAAGAGGAAAAATAAAGGCTCCTATATTTTTGTTCCTGAAGAGCTCAAACTGGTATCTATCTCCTCATCAGACCGTGGCAGGTATAATCTTGCTTCTAAGCAAACCTGGATCTACTTTAGTCCCTATAAGTTCCCCTTAATTCTTAGGGAAGGGAAAAAATACAGCTTTCTGAAACTGTAAAGGACAAAATCATTTATAGAATTTTAGTGCTGGAGGAGCTCAGGAAACATCTAATTCTATGAAGTTATATTTACAGATTGAACAACTAGTAAATGCAAGTCATATGCGACAGATGAGTTATGTTCAAGTGTGTTATTCTTTAGTGTGAATGGAAAAACAAACAGGTTAAGCAACCAAACTGGAATTTTAGCAAGTAAAAAATTGCTTTTGGAAAACATGGTTCTACATGCCAGGCAGGTGTTCTTTGCTTTATATTACACATCCTAAGAACAAACCCTCTGCCCTCTACCCTGTCTCTGTGTCTGCCTTCCATCAGTCACACCTATCTCTTCTCATTTTCTGTTTGCTTTGATTTGTTTTTGTCCCTTGTTGGCTTAGGGTTGGTTTGTTCTGTGGAAATAACAAAGGCCTGGATTTCCTGCTCTCCAGAGCTCTGAGGTCAGTTAAATCTACAGATGTTTATAAGTGGTAACAATCCTGTTGGCGGACATTGCAGCAATACTTTTGTTTGAGAACTGGCCTCACTGAACGATGCTAGTTAAAGGAGAATCCCAGGAATTTGCTTTCATTTAGATCAGAAATTTGAACCAATTGAAGAATGTCCCCCACTTTTTCCAGTTCTTATGAGCCCTTGTGAGACCCAAATTTTGTTTGTGCAATCTGAGAACAATTTTCTGCTTTCATCTGATTTGGCTCAGGGTAGGGGAGTGGGAGACAGTTGTTCAGAAGGAAGCTCTTTGTTCATCTGGGCTCTCAGATCTGTTTCATAGGAAAATTTCCATAGGAAGTCTAGGAAGAGAAA
The DNA here is from genome assembly GCF_000247695.1 of Heterocephalus glaber. The sequence goes on from NW_004624736.1 coordinate 1,390,398, forward strand.
CAAATGGCTGGGGCAGACATTAACATTTGTTCTGTTAAACATTCTAGTGGTTGCTTCTGTGGCCAGCAGGGCAGCCAAGCCTAAGGAATTCTGAGGAACCGAGCCCTTTTTTTTTTGAAATGGAGCCCCATGTCTGGCCATGATGCTAATTGTTTCACTTCAGCAACTTGGTATATTGTTCGAAGGGGGGTTAGTGGTTTCTTTTATCAGAAACAGGCTAACTCCTGGTGTTTATTCAGAAAGGTTACAATGAGAAAGGACGGTGGAACAGAGCTTGAGAAAGTAAACACAGGCACCAACCAGTCTCCTTTTCATTATAAATCACGTCCTGTTTCTTGCTTCTGTGGTTGTCAGATGATAAATGATGGTCTTCTTGGGACTCTTTTTTCCTAGGAAAGGACACAGTGTAACCGTGGGTAGCGGATGTCTGAATGAAAGAGCTGGCATGGGAAGCAGGCATGGAAGGGGAAGCCGGTGATGACCGAAACAAAGTCCAAACATTCTTGGGAATAACCTGATTTATAAGAATCAACAGAGGGGCTGGGGATTTAGCTCAGTGCTGCCGCCGCCTGCCTCACAAGCACAAGGTCCCGAGTTTGAGCCCCTGTACCCAAAAAAGCAAAAAAAACAACAACAAAAAATCAACAGAGCGTGGAAAAACCCTAAGCCATGAAATGTTTGTTTGGAAAGTTTTGCTGAATAAAAGCTAGCCAGATCTAAATAAAGCTTTTCCATTAAGGCTCAAAACAAAACATTGAAAAAAACAGAGGCACAGCTCACTTTCCTTGCCACTGGCCAAGTTTTAAGTTCAGCCAGAGGATTCATAAGCTGGAAGTGGAAAAAGATGGGGTCAATCTCTTTCAACAACTCAAGAACCTGACCCATCCTGGAGCATATAAACACTACAGGGTTGCGCTAGATGAACCCAATTACTTCATTTTTCCATGACTTAAAATTAGGGTGTAATATTCGTAGGACTCACACCCAAATGAGGACCAATGTCAAGATGATATGTGAAACATCCATGACTTAGAAATGCCATAGAGGATGTGTGCATGAGCGAATACCCTTCATTCCTAGATGCCATCTCTGGCGTGGCCACTAAAAGGAAGTTCAAGTCTCAGTTTCCTCCTCTATGGAATGTTGATACAAAAATAAAATACTAATCTTACAAAAACATCAAGTGGAAACCCACATGTAAATGTAACACTTTGTAGTGTCTGTGCCTTAAACACCACAGTCTTCTTTGTATACATTCATTTACCTATTCATGCATTCAGTAATATTAATGGAACCAAAAAAACACATAGTGGTCACTCACTTAGTATTTGTTACATGAAAATGTTTTATGGGAAAGCACCACTGTCACTTTTTTAACAGCAGAGTTCAGCAAACTGCAGCCTGCAGACTTCTCTTTGTAAACAATGTTTTATTGGGACATAACCCCACAAGGAATTGACCCTGATTGCTTTTGTGTAGAAATGAGTAGTTGAAAGAGAGCCTTCATGGTTTGTAAAGCCCAAAACATCCATATACCCTTCATGGGGAAAAGTTTTAAACTACTGATCTATAGCATTAACCTAAACAACTGTGAGGATCAAGTTCATGTCTGGCTGAGCCAGGTGCGCTGCACCCACCTCTTGTGAGCAAACTCCGAGAGCTGAGAACAGTGGCTACCCACTCTCCGGTGTGTTGAGACCTGACTTTAGACAGACAGGCTGCTTCTCTCAAAGACCTCCAAGGTCCTGACTCCATTCCCCTCAGCCCCCAAATTCATAGTTTCCCGGCAGCCAATAATAGTGTGCCAAACCTCCCAGTCCTGTCCTGGTCTTGCCCCCGCTTTACCCTATCCAATAATGAAGTGCCAAATATCTCTACATCACCCTGGCTCCACCCCCGCTTTACCCTATATAAACCTGTACATTTTCTCAATAAAGCGGAAGCGTTCCAGGAGTCTGCTTGGAGATTCCGCGCCTTGCCCTCCCAGTCCGGGTTCCTGAACCTTGTTCCTCGAGCGGGCTCGCTGACGACAACACAACTATCCACATCTCCTAAACTTTTTTTACTTTTCTGTGAATAATACATCCATGGACGCTTCTAGAACAAAAGTTTTCAAATTGTGTTTCAGAGAACACTTTTTCTATGAGCTTCTCCATCATGGGTTAAGGAGTTCAGAAAATACTGATTTATATTGAATATTGTTAAGGCTGACAGTTAACAGAAGAATTTATTTTATTTTGAGCCAGTGTTTTCAAATTTATTTGACTCTATTTTTGACATTTTTCATGTTTTATAGAAGGAATTTGCCAAGAAACGTCTTAGGAAGTGTTGGTAAGCAAAATTTATTTTGGGTGGTATCTTCAGAAAATTGGACTGACATGTGCATTATGTTGAGAAGGGTTATAAGGCACTGCCGGTTTACATTGAGAAAGAATACAACAACTACTTACCACAATCTACAACAGGATGTGTGGCAAGGGTTTGCTAACACTTGTTTAGACCTATCAAAGTACTTCACAGTGACAGTCTACAGCATCTCTATACTGTATTGCTGTTTACAAAGTATGACCTTGAGGATGGTGTTCTGCTGTGGATTATAAACTAATTATTGAAAGACCCTAGTTAGCAAGACAGACTCCATTTTGCTGCTTGACCCACCTGCCTGCCCTTTAGATGAACTCAAAAGGAGGACGCTTAGAAACCTCCTCCCCTTAGAGAGTCTCTTAGAAACAACAATTAATCAACTATTCTTTTACAAATGTTCTAAAGGCAGGACGTTCCGCTTCTGTACCTTTCCCTTGCTTTACTAGTTCTCTCCCATAGGGGGGCCTAGAAACTGTTGGCCTCAAAGGTGTATAAAACATGTTTGTCTCCCCCGAGTCAGGGCTCAAGTCCAATGCTCGGCTCGGGTCTGGCCGGTAATAAACTCCTGTGTGGATTTAATATCGGTCTTTGGTTGGTTCTCTCTCGCTGGTACAACAATTATGAAGAAATTTCACAAAAATATAGTGAGAGTATTTAGATTATCTTCCAAGAGAAATGTATAGAAGATGAAATTTAATTGGTTATATATATATATATATATATGTAGATATACAAATTTTTCATTATACATCATTCTGCTTCATGTATTCCTATTGTACATTTATCCCCTTTATAGTTGTTGGATATTTTGGTATATTTTTATCAGTCCTTTTTCTTTTTGCGCTCAGATTTGGAAATTAATTTTGGCTTATTCTGAATCTTAGAGATTTTTTCCTTTTCTGTGTCCAGTATACTAATTAACTCATCAAAGGCATACTTCATTTCTGCTACAGTGCTCTTGATCTCTAGTATTTCTTTTCAGTTCTTGCTTAGAATTTCCATCTCTCTGGTTATATGTTAGCTACATTTCCCATTAAAGCCCTTAACTTTTTTTTTCTTTCCTGGTACTGGGGAGTGAACTCAGGACCTTGTGCTTGCGAGGCAGGCAGTGAAACCACTGAGCTAAATCTTCAACACATGTCATACCTGAGTGTTTCTGATACTTGGTCTGTGTCATCAATTGGTAGTTTTTGCATTTTAGTATACCTTGCAGTTTTTTTTTTTTTGGTTGAAAGCTAGATGTGATTTGTTGATGAAAGGATCTGCAGGAAGTGAACTGTTAATGACATGGTGGTAAAATATGGGCGGAAGGGAAGCATTCTATAATCCTATAATTAGATTTCAGCCTTTTGATGAGCCTGTGCCCCTGGGCTGTGAATTTCACAAGTGCTTCTTGTTCCCCCTCCCCACTTTTCTTCGGTAGTAGAGGATGGGAACAGCCAACTGGATTTGGTATTTCCCTTTCTTTAAGTAGGTTAAACTCTTAAATATGCATTAGGTTCCATTCTAGTAAAATAGTTTCTCTTGGGGGCAGAATTTGGCAAGAGTAGAATGTTCTGGCATATTTCAAAGTGGCTGCTTTTCCCCCTCCCCTTGCAAAGGGCCTCAGTGGATTTCTTCCCTGTCTTCATTGTGAGAATTTGGTAGAGAACTTGGAGGTTAAATCATAACAGTGTAAGATCTCCCGTATCAATGGGTCTTTAGGGTGTTTTTAACATGCAAACTTGTTTGTCTACATCAAAGTTCCAGGAACTCAGTTACAGAGTAGATTTTCCTACCCTTTCTCTCAGAAGTTTCTACTCATGGATTTTTGCTCTGGTAAATTGTAATGCTTTATAACCACCCCTGTGTTTCTCCAGTTTTTGAGGTAGAAGTTTGCTTTGTGGCTTCGCTTCTCTGACAGTTGTAGCTAGAGTTTTTCATTTTCATTTTGTTCATTTTACTTATTGTTCATATGGAGTGATAACTTCAAGCCTCTTACACGTAGAAGGGAAACTAGATGTCTATATTATTCTGTATACCTTCCTGGGCCCTAAGAACATATCAAAGCATTCTTTGTCAGATCTCATGTGTCAAGAAGTCATTATAAATGTATTCTTTGAGCTGCCAACTTGGGTCCAAACACATGGCAGTATTAAAAGTACTAGATATAGAAATAAAAAGAACAACATCTCCCTGTATTAGAAATACAACAAGGTGCCGGGGATTTAGCTCAGTGGTTTTTACGCCTGCTGCGCAAGCGCAAGGACCCGAGTTTGATCCCCGGTACCAAAAAAAAAAAAAGAGAAATACAACAAAACCCCAAAGCTGAGATTGAGGGTTGGTTCTGGCACCTGTGGCCTATGTGTCTGAAAGCAGGTAGGAGGTTCTTGAAATCAGGAGAGTCAGATTCCCCTGGTTAACAAAGAAGTCTGGAAAGTGGCTCAGGGCTATCATTTCCATCAAGGTTTTTACCCAAAAAAGAAGCTGTGTAAGTTTTACTGCTTGAAGTTAAGCAAGTCCCCATTGAGTGGCACTGAATAGGAAACTAATTTCTGCAGTGTCATCAAGGATATGGGGAGTAAGGGAGAGGTTGTTGCTAGTCACCATTAGAAGTTGGGAAGGCCACACAGATATGAATTTAAGGTTGGATTAAATTGGAGGATTACAGACAGAGAATTGAAACACAATAGTTTGGATCAACTCTAGGCTGACACAGCTAAAGAAGAAAATAGTGCTTTAAAATTGTTTTGGAAACTCACAAGAATGGAAGAGAGAGAAAAATAAGAAAAATATGGAAACTCAGGAAAGAGATGTGGCAGAGAAGATTAAGAGGCTTCAGAAGATATGCAACAGGAAGCTCAGAAGAGAGATGAAAAATGATGATGTAAAACAATATTCAGAGAAACAGCTGAAAATCTCAACTTAAGAAATTCATAAATCCTTGCATTTAAAAAAGCACAAAGAAGAGTGAAATGGATAACTAGAAAGAAAGACACGAATGGTAATATTGCAGAATCCCGAGCACAAAGGGTAAAGTTTCAAAAGCCACAGGAGACAGAGACAAAATCCCTGCTAACAAGTACTCATTAGATGAACAACAGAATTCTCATCTGTGCCAGATGCCAGAATCCAGGAATAATGTTTTCAAGGTGCTGATAGAAAATAACTACAAACTTTGTATTCGAAACCCAAAAAACTATGGTGCAAATAAAGATCGTATAAAGAGTGTTTCACACATACATTATGAAAATTAACCACATGACATTCCTAATGAAAGATATCCAAGGATTGGGATGCAAAATACCAAGATTTCTCAGTCATGGTGTCTGGGTTGAGGAGCCCTGAGATCTACATTTTCAGCAAGTCCCAAGTGATGCTACTGCTGTTCTTCTGGGGTCTGTGCTTTGAGAACTACTCCTCTGGACTTCATTAGAAAAATGTAGTCTGCCATTGTGGCACTAGTGAGTGAGCCACAGCTGTCCTTGCTCCAGTGATGTTCTCGCACCTTTCTAGGTGTCAACTTGCTCCCTCGGCAGCGCCGCAGCCTCTCAGCAGATGATGACATCTATGATTTCATCAGGCACGCACAGAGTAGGAGGTGGGTCTCCTTGGATGTCTTCTCCCTTTTCTCTCCAAAAATACAGAAATGAGCGAGAGAGAGGGAGAGAGAGAGAGAGAAGGAGAGAAAGAGAGAGAGAGAGAGATAATATGCACTTGTCCATCTAGAAATTGATTTATTTTTAGGAAGAGGTTCACACAAAGGTGGGACTAGCAAATAAAAATTTTGCAGGGCAGGTTGGCAGCGTGGAAATTCCTAGAGGTGTTGATGCCTGAAGGCAGTTGAGACAGAATTCCTTTCTCTTTAGGAGACCTTCTTCTTTTCTTTTACGGCTTCCACTGATAGGATGAGGCCTACCCACATACCGAGGGTAATATTGTTTATTCAGTGTCCACTTGAAATGATCATCAGATCTAAAAAATACCTTCATGCAAAACTGTGGACTACTGTTTACTAGGTACCACATCCAATCACTGGGCCCTACGCACTCATCACTTCCTCTTCCTACTGACCCACTGATCTGGCTCGGTAGCCTGTGTTTTCTCAATTCTGCTCAGTTTCTCTAAGAACAATGGCCTTCAAACTGCATTTATCCAGCCATCTGTGTTCCTTTTTCTCTTTCCTTTAACTTCCTCAAAAAGTCATTTGTTATCAGTGATGCTCTCTGACTTCTGTAACTCCGTTTTCCCCTATGTGTTTTTATTTCCCCTTGGGATCTAATTATATTAAACTCTCTTTCATCTTTAAAAAAATCCACTTTTATTTTCCATCACCCTCCTATTTTCACTACACTAGGCCTTTGCCAAAACTTCACCTCATTTCTGAAATTTCTGCTGCTAAATGAACAGCCATTAAGTGAAGAAAGTATTTCCATTAATTTTAATGAAAAATTATGATGAATTCCATCTGAATCCATGACATTCAATTTTTTTCAAATGACAAAAACAAGTTTTTATAAGTAGTGAGTGACATTTTGAAGTTAATAATTTGTGCATTAAATGTCATAAAATGGAAGTTTGTTAAGTTAAATATTTGTTTGCATCATTTTCTTCAACAATTTTTCAACCTGTTTTTGGCTCAAAGTGTCTTTATGCAAAGTGCAGTTAAGGTAAGGACATAACACAGAGATGTAGCCTCTAGCACAAAGGACAGTGTAGACAAGAGAGTGGTTAGAAACACGAAAATGGGGCGTATGAAAAAAGACCGAAAAATCCTAAAAAGTGCCATCACCTTAGCTTTTTATTTGGTATATATAAGGAAAATTATCTAGGTTTATGCAAACTATAGCATAATGCAAATTTTTATGGTAGTTTCTGATAATCTGTCGTGTCAAATAAATTGGTGAGAGTGACTTTTCCTAGAACCATAATATCAACATATCTATCAACATGTCACTTTTTTATTTTTTGCTTTTTGCAGTATTGGGGATTGAACCCAGGGTCTTTTCACTAAACTACAACCCCAGCCTTTTTTTACATTTATATATTTTTTATTCTGAGACAGGGTCTTGCTAATGCCCAGGCTGGACTTGAACTTGCCATCCTCCTGCTTCAGCTTCCCAGAGTGCTGGGATTACAGGTGTGCACCACCATGTCCAGAAAAGTATCACTTCTTATAGAATATATGTTTAGTATGTTTTAGGCAAAGAAGTCATTATAATAAAACAGAAGGAACTGCTTCAAAAGTTATACAATATTTTAAGAGTTTATTAAGGTAAAATTTTTTTCTGACCAACTGTTTTATCACGTAATGAAACCACTCACTGCTAAACTTCTCAAGAGAGAAATGTAATTTTACTTCCCTCTGCTGTCTCAACCCACTTCTATAGTTGGTTTCTGCTTCTCGTAGTTCTCTTAAGTTCTCTTGCCAAAGACACTGCCAATTGATCATCTTGTTTTTAAGTACAATGTTTTGACTGGATTTCTTGGAAGTAATTCATACAGCCAATCATTTCCTGTTATTTGGATGACTTTCCTTTTTTGATTTATATTTTGTTGAACAAATATTTAGACCAGATATTTTGTGTCAGAAATCAAACTAGGTGTTGAAGACATGAAAGGATGTGGAAAACTCAGACCCTCCTCTTGAAGGTTTTATAGGCTGGGTCTGAGGCGGGAACAGAGGAGACAGGTTAAGTACTGGTTCAAAATAATGCCGTGGCTTCTGGACTATCACTATGCTTAGGAGCAAAAGGTGAAAGCAGTTTATTAGGGTGGGTTGGGGAGAGGTTGAGACAGTTTTTCTGGCAGAGTGACATGTGAACCGAGTCCTAAATTTTGAGTGTCAACACAGTTTTTAGCTTGTCATATTTTCTCTCTCTCTTTGGCTCTCTCTCTTTCCTCTTTCTCAGTATTTACATTCTCTCATCACTTCTCAGCCTTTTGGCTAAAATCAAGTATTTACGTTCTCTCATCTTTTCTCCTTGGTTCTTTAGTCTCTTTTCTATTCTTTCTCTGTTATGTTTGTGCTATCGACTACCACCTGTATTCTGCCTATATCTGCTTCTGAAATGCCCAGTGGAATCTATTGCATCCCTTAAACACTCAGTCTAGTCTACACATTTCAAAGGGAACTCAGCCTAAAATATCTAAAGTGGATCATTATTTAACCCCTTAAATCCATTTCTTCATCCTGTGTGTGCTGTCAGTAAATGCAGCCCCAGTGAGTCTAGATGCCCAAGCCAGCTGTTTGCAAATAATCTTTGTCTCTTCTTCTCCCCTTGCCTGTCATGTCTACTTGCTCACCAGGTGTTAAGGCTTTGCCTACTCCCTGCATCTTACAGCCATCTATTTACTTGTATCCCCACTATTACATTCTTAAATTGCAATTTTCTCATTTGTTTTTACATTCACCAACCCAAGGACTATCTCTATTTGCAGGCTTGTTTTCCTTTCAATCTCTTTCTTATCACTACTACAGCAACCCCTCAGAGCACAATCTAGTATCTAGTATCTTTACTCTTCTGATTAAAATCCTTCTGGGCGGGGGATTTAGCTCAGTAGTTCCACCGCCTGCCTCCCAAGCTCAAGGACCAGATCCCCGGTACCAAAACAAACAAACAAGCAAACGAACACAATTGTAAAATCCTTTGATCACGCACCATTAACTTCACTGTGTGCTACAAAGTGGTTGGACCGGTTCATGCAGCCTGCCCTTTGGAACCTCTCCATCTTCTTCCAAATTTCCAACAAATGAAACTGCGTATGGTTCCCAGGGGACCAGACTCTCTCATACCTTTGTGCATCATGCTCTCTGGCTGAGAGTTCCTCATCTCCTTCCTTTATTTGACTGAATAAATCGTAGTCACTCAGTTGCCAAGCTACAAAAAATTTTCCTTGCACTCTTTTCTCAGTTTACCTTACTTTGATACCCGGGCTCTCATAGCACCGTATAAATTATTGTATGTAGCATGTATCACACCATACATTTGTTACCCATCTGTATTTTCTAGTTACTCTCCGGTGTCTTTGGGGCGAGAGACTCTTTTGTTCTCTGTGGCCTCAGCTCTGTGAGTATACAGCATGCACTCACCTCTTGCTCAGAGGGAATGAAGGGACCAAGCCCTCTCGAAAGACCCTACCCAGGGCCATTAAACCTGGAGCTGGTAACTTTGCATTGGCTGTTTCCCCCTGCATTGCCAAAACCAAGAGAAAAGAGAAGTAACAGAAGATTTAAAAAGATTTTTCAACAAATACTAAATAAAGGTCTTAGGTAAGATTTTTCTTGTTAAAGTCTAAACTGACATCTAAAAGCAAAATCACAGAAAAATTACTATTAAGCAAGATGGTATAAAGAAATATAAAAGATCTCTTAGATAAGTGAAAAATAGCAAGAATATGAAGCAAGTACTAAATACTGACTTTGAGATTTACTGCAGGATACACATTTTAGGAAAGTCAAAGATGCAATATA
>NW_004624736.1:1400314-1416618 GCF_000247695.1 Heterocephalus glaber
AAAAAATCTAAAAATTTCAAACTCCCAAATAGTTCTTGGGTTTTTTTTTTTTTTTTTTTGGTACCAGGGATTGAACTCAGGGCCTTGCACTTGCAATAGAGGGAGAATAGAAGATGGAGAGGGAAAGGGAAAGTAAAATTCATTAAGATGTGATATAATATGCCAATTTCTCAAGATGAATGTAATTATGATGTCTCACAAACATATACCTATAAAAAATATAAAGCTTCTCAAAGCCTGGAAAGATATCCTTAGGCAGATTTACTTAATAATAATTATTATTTAAGGTAACACTTGCAAGCATGTTCTTTGTATCAGGCACCATACTGAGTATTTTGCATGCATATCTCAGTCTTTGCAAGATACTATGATATATGTGCCCAGGTTGCAGATGAGGAAAGTGAAGCTTTTGTATCTAGGTCAGCTGGATGGAAACCAGGGCTTGCTACCTTTCAACAAGGAGCTTTCTTCTCAGGGTCCAGAGCTCGGCTCTCCAGGCAATGCACAGGCAGTGTCGTGTGCTTCCTGGGGCCACACCAGCTAAAGTCATAGCCAACACACATTCTCATCCGGCCTTGCTGGTTGCTTTTTGTGAATTTTCTATTTTGATGTCTCTGGGGAGAGACTCCTTATTCCTTCCCTCTTGCAAGAGATGCATGAGAGAGAGATTGGCAAGTTCACATATAACAGTGCACCAGAAGCAATGAAGAAAGCTGAGCATTTTTACTTAATCCTACATATTGTTTTCCTGTGTGGTCTGTGGGTGTGAGTTCTGAGCACAAGATTCCTCTGCAAAATCTGGAAGTAGCAACACTGAGTTTTCACCACTGGCCACTCCAGTGGCTTAAACTGGACACAAGTGTGAGAAAGAGGAAGGGAGAGAAAGGAAATATAATCTCACAGGTAAAGTGTACAGAGACAAAGTGCAGAAATTCATCTTCATTCATGTTGTGGCTTCTCAAATTCAGAACTCACCTCAAAACAGACATGATCTATGGATGTCCTTGATGGTGGAAGATTTTACGAACTAAATATTATTTTATTGATTATCTGAACTATCATAAATTTGTTATTAGATAGTCTTGGTCTTTTTATTATGATAAGAACATGGAGACTAAGAGATTAAATAACTTGTTCGAAGGTACTCGTGAAAGAATCTACAACTGAGATCTCATCTAATTTAAAAGCCTCTGTACAGCAAGAGAAACCACCAGCAGTGTGAAGAGACAACCCACAATGTGGGAAAAAATGTGTATTAACTATTCCTCAGACAAAGGACTACTATTTAGAATATATAAAGAACTTAAAAAAAAAAATCACATCGCCCAAATTTAAAGGCCCAATCCAAAAATGAGCATCTGAAATGAGCAGACATTTTTCAGACAAAGAAGTAGAAACATCAAACATATGATCAACATTGTTGGTCATTCAAGAGATGCAAATGAAAACAACTCTGATTCCACTTCATTCCAGAAAGAATGGCTGCTATCAAGAAATCAACCAATAACAAATGCTGGCAGGACTGTGGGGAAAGAGGAACACTGCTCCACTGCTGGTGGGAGTGTAGACTGGTGCAACCACTGTGGAAATCAGTATGGAGATACCTCAAAGAACTAGGACTGGAAGTCCCATTTGACCCGGCTATTCCCCTGCTGGGTATCTTTCCAAAAGAATTAGAAGCATCATACCATGGCAACATATGCTTATATATAGCGGCAGTTTGTAATAGCTAAATCTTGGAAATAGCCCAAATGCCCATCAACTAGTGACTGGATAAAGAAGATGTAGTTTTTAAAAAATATATAAAATGAAGCCATGAAGCCATGAAGCCATGAAGAATAATAAACTCAAGACTTTATAGCTAAATGGATGGACTTTGAGACCATAATTTTAAGTGAAATAAATAGGACAAACATATGTAAATATTGAATTGTTTCTCTGGTGTGAGAAAGTGAAAGTGTAAATGAGGACCAAGATATATAATTGATATTGTGAAATAGGAAGAAAAGTTTCAGAGGGGAAGAGGAACTAGGGAGAGGGGATGGGGGAAAGAAAAGAAGGGGAAGAAAAACATGAGGAAAGAAGGAAAGAATGGAAACAAAGCTTTTGTAAATAGGGAGGGGTGGAGGGGTTGAAGGGAGGGCTGGGGAATGGTGAAAAAATAAGAACCAAGATATGTCATGTACAGGTACAAATTCCCAATGGTGAATGTGCTCAAAGTGTGTACCTAAAATGTACCAATAAACTTAATGAAAAAGAAAAGGCACTTGTGAAAATGAGGAAAGGAGCTTGGGTCCCACAGCAGTAGCCCTAGTGCTCATAAGCTAAAAGGGCTTGGATTTTGGTGGCTTTTATTAACTCACAAGTGCAGGGTGTACAATATTTTAGAGTTTCCAAGTTGGTTATTGAATCACTGGTAGCTTGAAATCAGCACACAGTCTTAGTTGAGCTGCAAAGTGTATTAGTGAGACTTGACTTGCATTCTACGAAAGCAAAGAGAAGTTCTTGTGTACAAAGAGAAACCTGTGTGCAACAATGAAACCATGGTGCTAGCTAATGTGAGAATAGAGAAGGCAGGAAGGAGGGACAGATGGATGTATGTAAGAGATGGAGAGTGGGAAGATGGGAAATAGGAAGGAGGAAGGAAGGTAGAAAGAAAGGAGAGGGTGAAAGGAAGCAAAGGAAAGAGGGAAGGAGCAAGAGAAAAGAGACAGAACATAAGACGGGGAGGAAGGAATAAAAAAAGAGAAAAAGGAAGGAGCAGGCAAAGGAGGAAAAAAAGGGGAACACAGGGAAAACAGAAATAGTTCGGTCTGTTTTTCCTGGGTATGGCAATCATAAAAAAACTGTGAGCAAGAATTCCTCATTAAGAACAGTAATCCATAAAATAAGAACTCAGAGAGATAATGGTAAAACAGCAACAAAACCAAAACAAAATTAAAGAGACTTTGGAGCTAAGGGAACAATATCAGACAAAAAATAATGTAGTTAAAAAACATAATTAGAGACCATCTAGAAACAATAGAAAGCAGAGTATAAACAGCTGAAGATCCAACTAGTTCCAAAGAGGAAGTGCTGAGGATAATCATAGTGAGCACGAATTAAAAGTGAAGCAGTTGGAATGAGTCAGAATGCACCGTGTCACTATCACTGGGTTCCCTGAACATTCTCAGGCCCCCATCCTGCCCATTCTCTTTCTTGGGATCCACAGGCCAAAGACCCTTCTACTTTTCATTATTCATCAAGCTTTCTAGCCTGACTCTCTCTTTATCCCACTTAGGCACAAAATACGCCCTGGAAATCTGAATAATATTTTTAATTTTGCTTTTGTGTTTTGGCAAATGCCACCTGGAAGAAGTCTTTCTGGTCTGGGTGGTTCTTAGAGTGAGAACTTTTCCATACTGAAGGCTTTGTTCTATGGTCTGTCACAGTGAAAAACTCCTGGGATTCTTGGAAGTTTGAGTTAAATCCCATGACTCCTTTTCTTCTCCTTTTACTTGGCAAAACAAATGCACAAGCAAAAACCAAACCAAAATCCAAAACAAAAATATTACTCTGAAAAAACCCAACTCTGTCTACTTGGAACATTTGAATGGGGTTGGAGTAACCAACACAAATGGACTAGTCTCACTTTAAATTGTATGTCTATAATTTTCAAGAGTATTTGATAATTTCTGGATTTTCTTGTACGTCTCCTTGTATGTTTACTCTCTGATTCCTCAAATGACATTTCCAGTTTCCTTTTTTTCCTCCAACCTTTAGTATCATTGTTCCTAAATTCTCTTAGCTGTTCATTTGCCTTCACATGCCAAAGAAAATACGTGGGGACTCACTGAACTTCCTCCACTATGTTGCCATTACTTGGTCCTTATCTTTCTGCATCAGGATACTGTCTCCTTCCTTCAGAAAACACTTTGTTGTCTTGGCTTCTAGGACAGCTTAAGATGATTTTCTAGTTATCCTATTGCCCTGCCTACTCTTTCTTTGGGTCTTTTGCTGGATTCTCCTTTTTCTGACCTCTACGTGTCAGTGTCCTCTCCTTTCCCCCTGCCCTACTCTGGCTACAGGAACAGGGAACTTCTGCATAACTAAGGCATGGCCTCCCTTTGTTAGTGACTCTATGCCTAGTTAAGGACTTTCTGCCCCACCGGTTTTGTGGCCAGATGTTCCCGTAAGATTGGGGCTTCCTGGAAACTGTTACTCCATCCCCGACCCCAACCGAAACTTGTTGCCACATACCTCAACCCCAGTCACCCACCCCCACCAGTGGACCAGTGCTCTCCCACCTGCAAAATCCTATATAAGCTTCCAGCTCAGGCCACACGGGCTGCTGGTCTCCATTCCATGAGTCAGCCTGGCAGGCTACAGACGGCTGCCCCAATAAAGCTTGCTGCTTGAACGTCCTTGTGTGCCCCTTCTTCGGCGACCCTTTCAGTCCCCTTTTCTACTCTGATGCCACATCCCATCCTTACATATACTGATTTATTTTGGGAATAGAACTGGGCACAAATTTTTCTTAAAACTTCTCAGGTGATTTTTGTCACACAGTGAGGATCAAAGACCATTTATCCACTCTAGGTGATTTCAGTCCTTTCTTTGGCATTACCACAGTTGCATTCATGTTTATTGCTCTTAAATTTCTCTCTGTGCTAAACTGTGGACTAAGTATAGGTACCCCTGTCAACTGGATTTTGACTAGATATCTCAAATGTTATATTCCCATGCCTCTCTTCCCAATTCAACCTGTTATCCAGCCTTCTCCCTCTCAGTAAGTTATATCAATTTTAACCCAGTTGCTCACCTGAAACTCAACCAAACACACACACACACACACACACACACACACACACACACACACACACACCCTCACATAGTAATTTGTTCTTGGTTTTATTTTTTCCATTCCTCCACCTCCAATCTATTAGCAAGTCTCATCTACTCTACATGTAATGCATAACCCAAGCTTACTATATACTTGTATATCTTTAGTGTTGTTCTTGTAGTCAAAAATACCACCATCTTTTGCCGCACTAATATTTTAAATGATCTTCTGCTTCTACTTTTCCATTCCTCTTTCAATTCTTTGTTTACACAGGGGTCAAACTGGTCTTCTAAAAATGTAAATCCCTCTAACTTCCTCTAGCTTACATTGGCTTTGTAGTCCTTGTGAATAAAGTTACCACTTCATGACTTGGCCTAAAATTCTCTGTGTGAAATGACTCCAACCATACAGCTCCTTCCTACTCTAGCCACACTGGCCTTTTTTCTGTTTACTCAAATGAGTAAAGTTTAGGCTATGTTAGAGATTTTCTATTCTTTCTATGCAGAATGTCCCCCTCCTCTCATAAAACCTTTTTTTTTTGGATAGCTGCTTTGAATTACTCATGTGTTAGTTACTTTCTTGTTGTTAGGACAAAATACCCAACATCTGCAAGTTAAAGGAGGAAAGGTTTAGTTTGGCTTGCAATTTGTAGAGGTTTCAATCTATAGTCAGCTGGTTCCAAGGCAGGGTGGCATGACAGGGGCATCACAGAGGAGAAACAGTCCATGGCAGGGTAGACAGGAGGTAGCATGGACTTCCTTCATTTCCTTTTTATTCCATCCAGGCTACAAGCATTTTGGTTGGTTCTACCTATACCCAAGGTGAGTCTTCCCTCTTTAGTAAGTTCATCATCTACACCTAGAACTATGCTAAACCAGTCAGTGAACTAATCCAGTACCACACATCCATGACCCAGTTGCTCCCAAAACCCTCACCAATGAGCCCATGAGGCTTTGGTGGGATGTCTAGATGTGATCCATAACAACTCAGAACTCAGCTCACAAGTCATATCCAAAGAGAGGTCTTTCTTGCATAAAATAGCCTTTTCCCTATTCTCTCTCTGTGCAACTTTATGCAGACAATACTTACTATACACAATGTGAGAATTAGCTTGGCTTTTGGTTTGACTTGTTAATTTTCTCTCTCCTCTACAATGTAAGTTCCATGAATTCAAGGATCATACCTATTTTTTATTTTACTTTTATCTCTATTGTCTAGATGTTCCAAATATATTTGTTAAATAGACTCAGGAGAGGAAAGCCTATAGTAAAAATGATCAGTGTTGGGGATTAGACCCATTTAAATAGAGAACCAGGGCTGACATTGGAGGATGATAATTACAGAACAGATGGTAAGTATTAAAAATCTTGACACAGTTAAAATAACAATACAACCTATAAAAGAATGTGAAGGGAATTATAAAAGACTAATTTTCTTATTGTTTAAGGAGTCAACCTTTTAATTTCACTTTCCAAACTTTTACTGCTAAATTCAAGCACAATTGAATTTTCTGTTTTACAATACAGCATATAGAGTAATGTCCTGTTCTATGACTCCCCTTAATTGGCCTACCTTCCTGTTGATATATACAAGGAGTGATCAAAATTTACAGTGAACATCTAAATTGAAAAAATTTGTTGTGATAAAAGACACATTGGCATTAATTCCTCTAAAAATACTCCTTCTAATTTGGAACATTCTTAGAACCACTTTCTGAAACAGAGCTGGAAGTCCTCTTTTGTGAGTGTCATTATGAGATATGATCAAAAGTATGATGAACACAGCTCCTGAGTGCCATCAAATTGAAAGGCAGGCTCACAAAAACATTATGGTGTGTCCTCATCCACTTTATTTACCAGGTCTGGTACCTTCTGATTTCTGGTTCTTCCTCAAAATCAAAATGACCAGAAAAAGCAAATGTTCTAAATCAGTTCAGGACATTGAGGCATCCTTGACAGTGCAACTGGAGACATGAAAGCAGACTTCCAGAACTGCTTCAGAAAGTGATAAGAAGGATGGGATAAATGTATCTGAAGCAAAGGGGAGTGTTTTAGGGGGCTTAATGGCAATGTGTCTTTTACTGTAACAAATTTTTAAAAAAACCATATTTTTGATAATACCACATATTAATATAAAAGTGATATTATAAAGAGAAAAGAGATAATTATTTCTGGGTTGTTGGAATTCTGGTGACTTTTAAAAATATTTTTTCTATTGCTTAAATTGATAAAGGAGCATGTGCCAATTTTGAATGAAGTAAAAAAACGGACTAGAAAATGAAAAAATTGAAACTATGTGGGTAGAGAACTCACTCTTCTCAGAAGCTACCATGAAGGAGAGAATTGAGAGGGTGCAAGCTAAAGGGCTGCTCACTCTCTAAAGCTTTGCTCACTTCTTGCTTTAGAAGGAAAATACCAGAGTAGAACTGGATGTCAATGAAATGGATTCAGAAGCAAGAAAGGGTACACTGGGGGATATTCAGAGAAGACAGAAGGGAGAAATATCTCCTCCTGAAAAGGAGAGAGGAGCTGGTTTCACAGGTCCTCCTTTGTTTGGAGGTAAGCAATTTATCTATTGTGAGAGGGTGAACAGAAGATGAATTTAGGCAGTGCAAGAAGGTGTTTAGATTTTGCCTTATAGTGGGATGTTGAGTGGGTTGATAGCTAATTATTTCTACTATCTCTGAAGTTAGAGACAAGCCATTACTTGCAAAAATTTTGAGGAAATTGGAAGAGTATAAAAATGGTGGGAAAGCTACTATGAGAGAAATATAGGAGGATTAGTAGGCACTGTTGCAGGTTCAGCAGAAGTTGCTGGTTATGAATTTAAAGTGGAAGCTGAGTAGGTGCAGGCATGAAGGAGGTGAGCAGCTGAGTTTGCTCCTGAAGTGTGATTTGCTCAGAGCATGTGGCCCAAGGAAAACAGGATCCATAGGGAGTTCAGGAATTTGCAGAAGGAAGATAATAGTGGGTTTGAAGATGAATAAGAAAAGTGGAGAGGCTCTGAAGAATAAGGAGAAATTTGCACAACTTCAAGTTGAAAGTGATGACAAGTTGGCAGAAGTGTTATCCCCAGGGTATTTGAGCTGCATATCTTCCAGTCATGCACAGTGAACAAACACAGGCTGGGGCCTTCACAGCCAAATTCCAGGCCTAGTCCTTTGTGGTTTGACACAAGCCACTTACTTGGGATTCAGCTTCCTTAGTGGTAAATAAAAGGGTTGAACTAGATCAGCATATCTCAAACTTTAGCCTTCACACTCACACACACTATTTGAATATTTTGTTCAAATGTAGATTCTGATTCAGTAGGTGTTGTGTGGGGTCTGAGATTTTTGCATTTGTAATAAGCTCCCATCTCAATGTTGGCCCATAAACCATGCTTTGAGTAGCAAGCAACAGATGAACTCCATAGATTTCAAAATTCTGATTATAAAGCTTGAACTTTGAACAGTACAGTATTTCCTTCTCCCTTCTTATCTTTTTTTCTCTGATCTTTGCTAATTCATTTTGAAACCAAATCTTTGGACACACCTATAGAGTTCCCTGAACTGTACAGGAAGTAAATTTAAAAACCTTGCAGAATGAACAATGCCCAGCAATGGGAAGACAGAGTTTTGATGATGACTTAGAGTGAGCATCTGCCAGGGTTGGGGGAAGTGATACTCCTTTTCCCAGGCGTGGTGTGTCAGGCAGGAACTTGCTATCATGCAGGAAATGGCTCCAGTACAAACAGGGACACCAGAGACCGGGGCTGGAGGAGAGATTCTGGTCATGGCAAATGGCATGTTAGGGACACGCAGATCAATTTCCTTCCTTTGTAGTGTCAAAAGGTTTTGCTGTGTCAAGCTTCCTTTGCTTGAAAACACATGTCCTCAATTTAATATATTCAATGCTGACTACCAGAAATCCTCTTATTTAGTCAATTTTAAGCTTCATTTTGTCTTAAGGCCAAAGCCTACCAGAAGATCATCTGGTACTGACCGAGAAACCCATGTAAACTGTTTCCATACTATATGTTTCCCATATGTACCATATATTTCAAAAGATCCCAACTACAGACAGAGATGTGTTTTTCTGTGCTGAATATGTTTTTCATAGGCAATAAATATATGTTTCAATTATTAGACAAATAATAAGTGCTTTAGTAGACTGAATCTGAAATATTAATATTTTCCAAAGGGAAAATTTGTAATGCAGAGAAATAGATGAAAGAAAGGAACATAAACTGTTTGTAACAGTCATAACTTTTTAAGGGCAGTTTTCATTTAATGAGATGAATGTTGGTGATGGTAGGAAATGCTGAATATGACTAATATAATATGTTTCCTTTCAGGATGTTTCAGTGGAGGAGGAAATCATTATAAGAAGTACTTATTAGCTTGATATTGCACATGAAGGCCAAGTTTAAAAGGATGGCCACAGGCACACCCAGGGTCTGAATGTCAGCTTCTAGCCTTTCTTCCTATGGGCACCCTGTTTTCTTACGGGGGAGCTTTGCCATGCCTGGGGGCTGAATAAAGTGTTGATATTATTTATTGGCTCCTCTTGCTTTCTGGGGGTCAGTTAAACCCATGTTTAAGGATGGTAGACAAAGAAAAAGAGCTATCTTATATAGGATGTCAGGTTTTCTTTAAATATCCTGACCCAATCCAAGAAATGTCTTGGAATATGTTTTACATTGTACTGAAATCTAAGCCATTTTTATCTTCAGGAAATGGTGTTTGGGTCTTATATGAAAGTCAGGGTGTTTATTTATAGCAGCCATTTGCAAGGGAGCAAGCAATCTATAGAACAATGGAAAATGCAGTCACAAAAAACCACGTGCATAGGAAAAGAACACCATATGCAATAAACACAAATGAACTCAATAAACATAAATAAACTCCGTTCTTGCTCTCCTTACCCACCTCTTACTGTACCTTCATATATTCTGTTGGATTCACAGGCCATGAAATAGATGGCAGCATTGACTAATTAAGCTGAAGAACCACCTAAGGTCACTTTAATTATAAAGTCAGAGCTCATCAATGGATGGAAACAAGGAAGAAGGAACCAAAATGACATTGCTTGAAATGCATTTTGTTACCATTTTGCTAAACTAAGAAATTCTAAGGATTGTCACAATAGGCATTGTGGATTTTTTTTTCTTAAGGAGCTGGGTAGGGAGTGTGAGTGGCTTATAAAACTGAACTGCTTTGGATAAAGTATAGATGTTTTTATGGACAGAGTTTTTACTACATATAACAAATTAAATTCCAGATGTTCATCACTACACAATCTCTACCAGATGGCTAAATGCATGGTGGCTAGGAATGTTTATTGCAAGTAAGGTATTGAGCACCTGTGCTCCAGAAACCTTCCACTTGCCTTTTCATCTGTACTAGCACGTTAATCATATCATACAGGAGTGATGAAATATTTAGGCTTCATTTGATAATTAAAGAGGCTAGAAACATTTTAAAATTACTAATTACTTCAATGTTAAGGCAAGTTGAGAAAAAGTCCCTCATGGGAGATTTTTGAAATTTTATTGTTTCAAAATCTGAGATACATTTTTGAAATCTAATTCAAAGACTTCAGATTAAATAATTCAACCCAAAGGAGAGATACTGACATTTATCATAGTGTCCTCACTTAAAAAGTAAAGCAGCCCCAATTGTTGCTATGAAAGTAATTCATTTGCTAAAGAGTTACTTATCGTAGAACCTCCACTCTTATAAACCAAAGAATTGCTTCTTCATTTTCTGTTCCACAGAGCAGATGATCACTGCATCCTCAGCACAGTCTCCATCAGTGGGGAGGGCATTCTTCAGCTTTTGGAGGTGGATCCTTTAACCAAGTCACTTCTCCCTTGGGTGTCATTCTTCACTCTGATGTCAGTTTGAGTTTTGCAGTTTGAGATCTGTGTGAAACATAAGATTACAATCATTGGTACTTTTGAGTGAGTGCTTCAATTTCTACTAAATCATTAGGAATTTAACCAGTGTCTGGCATACGTAATGTTAGTCCCTGTCTCTGTAGCTTGCTGCCTGCTAAAAAGGTTGGGCAAGAGGAAGGAAGTGATGTGGCTTTCTTCAAAGCTTTTGCTACTACATAGTCCATCACACATGCACATCCTTTCTTTCTATTTATGGTCCTTTTAGAAGCAAAACAAATTACATTCTTATAATCTTTTGCCTTCTAGGACCTTATGCCCTTATGATGGGCTTAGCCTGAATTTAAATGCAAGTTTTATTGATTTATTTTTAAATAGACTATTGCTTTTTCAGGGCAAGCCAAGGCTTACAGCAAAATTGAGCTGAAGTTTCAGGGTCCCCCTGTGTGTCCTGTCTCCATATATGCACAGATGCCCTCCCCAATATCTCATCAATATTCAACACCAGAGTGTTATTGAAGCAATTAATTTTGTATAGATTTGAGCTTGTGATATCACTAAGTTGAAAAATGAAATTGTGGACAAAAGGAGTGAGTTAGGAGAGTATTTATGGAAATAAGAAAAATAGTTCTTTTTTTTCTTTTTTTGGTACTGGGGATTGAACTCCGGTCCTTGCACTTTTGAGGCAGGTAACAGAACCACTGAGCTAAAGCCCCGGCCCAGGAAAATAGTTCTTGATGGATACCACCACAAGGGGATTCTGAAAGTGGAATTGACAAATGCTTTCAATGTTTTGGTCTTATATAGGTAACTTGGCTGGAAACCAGTTACTTTATATATCTAAGTTTCTGGAAACCAGATTCAAAGGAAACCAGTTACCAAGTTTCTCCTCCCTGGAGGTTAGGGAGGAATTGTCAACTACTTTAGCATATCTGCCTAAGAACCCTTTTCCCTCTTATCTTAGCTTTTATCCTTCTTCTTGTGACTTGAATTAGTGTGCTGTGCTATTTGCTTTTATCTAGTCAACTCTATCTTAGGCAGTCCTGACTAACTGCCTACTTACAGGCTAAATAACTAAGGTGTCTGTTACACTTTATAACACTATGTTTCTTAAAATGGATGAATCTGTCACCTGACTGGGCCAGGGAGACTCCTGAAGCTAACACGAGGAACTTAACTCAGCCTAAACATAGAATGTTGGAGGTTCACTGACTTCTGTCACAGAAAATGAATTTTCAGGACTATTCAGTAAGAGGCAAACAAAAGGTTTGCATTAGGCAGAAATTCAAAGATATCCACTCGAAGAAATAGAGTGTGGGTACTGGAGAGAGAGGCATCTTATGAGTCAGAGCTGGGTATATTTATGGGGTCTTGAAGGTGTGTTAAAGATGAATGATCTAGGATGTGTATTCCTACCGTCTGTCAGGTTACCCATGTGGCAGGCTATATCAGAATGCAACCCATTTGCATGTGTTTGAAGTTGAGATATGCAGCCCAGTAATATAGCCGCTTCCTTAAGAAAGGAGGAAGTGCAATACACACATGAAGAGGTTACCTCCAGAGCCAAATTTATAGGCTTACTTTGTCTTTGAGACCTTTAGGAACTCTTTTTTTCTGAGCGAATTCCCTGGAAGGGAAAAAGGCTTGAGTAATTCTTGTGTCCTGAAGCTGCAGTTTGTTTTAAAAGTACATTTTAAAATCCCAATTTCCTTGTCTCCTTTCTGTCCATTTTCAGAAAATTGCTTCTAGCCTACCTCAAACCTACTTTGATACATCATTATTACCCACATCCACAATTTACATTAGGGCTCTTACTCTTGGAGTTGTATACGCTACGGGTTTGACACATGTATAATGACATGTATCTGCTATTACAGTAGCAAAGCAGTTTTACTGCCTTAAAAACTGAGTCCTGCCTATTCATCCTGGTTCATTTGAATCCTTGATCTTTTTACTATCTCCATGGTTTTACTTTTTTCAGAACATTACATAGTTAAATTCATATAGTTTGTAGCCTTTTCAGTTTGACTTCTCCCTTAGTGATACGTATTTAAGGTTCCTCCATCTTTTCATGACTGAATTTCTTTTTGTAAGCATAAAATGTTGAGGTAGAGAGAGTGAAAATACTTCAACAGTAGCTTGTCAAGATTTGGGGCTCTGGTGTGTAACCTTTGAAGGCCCCAGGCTAACATAAGTTGGACTCTGATAGCTTGCCTACCACTGTACCTGGAAAGTTTTTTGTGCTCTTTATTCTAAGCCTGTTTTGCCATTGTGATGTTTACACCTGTTGGATGTTCCCTTGTCCTCCTTTATTGCTTTCCATTTCAAAAAACATAAGAACCTAATGAGGTTTTTGATGGGTTATTGTTATGAGAGAAGAAATTTTACTCATTTCTGCAAATAAAGGGACATAGAGAATGTTTTTCTACTCAGACTAGTTTGCCTTCTAATTCTAGCTTCCTCTTTCAGTAGAGGGCACTCCGACCTTACCTAGAGCTGGATTTTCTCATTTGACCAGTTGTAGAAAGTAGCTAGCTTATCATAGCCATCCTTCAGTTTTACAGTCAGCAGTGAGCACACAGTTGATGTAGATACCAGATTATCAAGCTAGGGCTCAGTTCCAGCCTGTGTGACCCTAAACCCTCTGGTTCATCTCTCCCCTACAGCTTCTACTATTTTCTATTGTAATTCATGCAGCCTTTTCCACCAGTGTGAGTGCTTTGGGGCTGGAGTGTGGTATTTAAGTTGTAGCACAGTGCCAGACACAGACTACATACTTAAGTAATATCCTTTGAAAGAGGTAGAATGTGATCTGATTGTAATAAACAAAGAGAAGTTTGTGTTTGCTTCTTCAGAAGCTACCAGTTTGCCTTGTGAATTCAATAATGTTTCTGACTGAGGTCATGCCCAGGTTCCATATTGCTAAATACAGTATAATAGGAGGCAAAAATGGCATCTGCCTTAGGTCCTGACTGGAGAAGTCACTGTGTCACCCCACTTGGCACGGTATTGTATTTGATGCTCAGTGGCCTGCTCAGGACAAGCCATGTAGCTACCTAAGTGCTCCTTCTCTTAGCAGAATTTGGGCTCACAAAATCCAAGGCAAGTACAATGTAAGAATTTGGATTTCCCCTTTCCTGGTCCCTAAGTGTCCGACTCCTCATTTTCTGAATCTCAAAATACTAGCAAACACTCATTCACCAGCTCATATACCACCTCTTTCATAAAGCTCTGCCACAGGCCAACAGCAGCCTCTCTTTGTGGCCTCATGGGGAAGTCAGACCTTTGAACAACTCTCATGGCACTTTTCAAATTCTTTCTTATCTTATAAGTTTTCATTCCTGAGTCTTTTCTTTTCTTCTGGGACTTTCACTCCTTTAGGAAGGAACTTGTTATCTTTTTGGTGTCTACTGCATGTGTTATTACATCTAACCCTTATATCATTTTTGTAGTAGATATTACCACTGTCTCTTGCTGACAGGAGACTGGAGCTCAAAGAAGTAAGATATCTTGACTGTTGTCACCCAGCTAGCAAATGACTGAGGCAGATTTTAAACTCTGTGGCCTGATACTAAGTCCATGTTCTCTTGGTTATGTTATGCAGCCTAAGACGAGATCTGCTATGGCCCCCAGGAGGTTGAATACTAAGCAAATTGGGAAAGTAATTATGGTTTTCTTGTTTAGCAATCACAACCTGTTTGCAGAAGAGAATATGTGGATCAGTAAGTCATATTATAGATCTTTAAAAATTTTAAAAATTGGTATATAATCTACATATAGTAAAATATCAAAATCTACTCTACAGCTTTTGTGAAGTGTTACATACTGCACAGAGAAGAACTCACTTGGGAGTCGTGATTGCTATCATTAGGAAGCCTTGTTTGTAAACATTGGCCCTTGGTCTTCATCTGGGCACTTGAATGTCAAGAAGGTTCCCACCATTCTCTGGTAAAAGTGGTTCATTGTGTGTTTATACTGAGCACTTGCTTTCCTTCTGGGAGTCTGAGGTGTTGGGATACATTAGGCAGAGGCTGCCTACTTGACTGGCTCTCAGTGAAAGCCCTAGCATCGAGTCTTACTGTGTTTCCTTGGAAAACAATATTTCATACATGTCACAATTCCTCACCGTGGGAATTAACATCCTGTATGGCTTCACTGGGAGAACATGCTTGGAATCCTGCACCTGGTTTACTCCAAATTCAGCCCTACAACCCTTCTCTATGATTTTACATTGCTTCTTCTTTAATAAATCATGGCCATGTGTCTTGTGAGTCCTCCTAGCAAATTGTTCCACCTAGGAGCACCCTAACGGATCCCTGATTGGTTGAATGTGGTTTGCCCTTTCAGAAACTCACACTGTAGTTTAATTCCCACTGTGATGTATTAAGAGGGTAAAAATGTAATACCGCTATTGTGTTCAGAGGTAGGGCTTTGGGAGGTGATTAGGATTAGATAAGGACATCAGAGTGGATCCTCCACGGTTGAATACTAGTGGCTTTATAAGAAGGAGAGAGACCAGAAGACATATAGTTTTCCAGTCTGTTGCCATGCTATGATTTGTGTTATTTCACGACATCACAAGATGAGGCCTGCTGACCTTGGACCAGCCCTCTGAGCCAGAATAAGCTTCTTTTCTTTGAAATGTACTCAGTCTGTGGCACTGTATTATTAACAACAGAAAATGGACTAACATGACTCCTAACATATATAAATAGGTGTAAGCGCCATGCAGATTAAGATATAGAATATTTCCTTCATTCCAGAGAATTTCTTCATGCTCCTTCCAAGTAAATACCTTCATCTCCGAGAAGTGACCATTATTCTGACTCTGTATGCCATGGATTGGCTTTGCCAGTTCTTGAACATCAGTAGTCATAAATATATTTACTCCTATATCTGTCTTCTTTCATTCATTATAACATATTTTACATTAATCCACAATTATAGCATATCAGATGGTCATAAATATACCACAGTTTACCTTTTCATCTCTTGATGGACATTTGTGCTGTTTTTAGGATTTGATCATTATGAGAGGTATAATGAATATTCTTATATAAACCTTTGTGAGGAAATATGCTTATCTCCCTAGGAAAATATCTAGAAGCCAAATTGTTGGATCATAGAGCAGACACATTTTTACCTGTGTCAGAAAGTGTTGAACACTTAGCTAAAGTAGTTGACCCATTTTACATCTCCACCTGCAGTAAGAGTTTTCATTGCTTCATGTCTGTATATTCTTGATATTCCTCGTTTTAATTCTGCCTTTCTAACAGGTATGTAGTAACAACTCTCAGTGATTTAATCTTGTTTTTGTGATGACTAGTGACATTGAGCACCTTTCTACATTCTTATTGATCATGAGGATATTTTCATTTATGAAGTGGTTCATTTTATACTTTGAAATGATTTTAAAAATTTTACTTTATTGGTACATTTTAGGTATACAATATAATGACATTCATGTTTGGGAATTTGCACCTTTACATAGTCTCTCTTGGTTCTTATTTTTCCCCCTTCCCCTGCCTTCCCTTCAACCCCTCCATCCCTCCCTATTTACAAAGATTTTGTTTCCATTTTTTCCTTTTCTCATATTAATCCCATT
>NW_004624736.1:1420647-1433097 GCF_000247695.1 Heterocephalus glaber
TACATCAATCTGGGTTGGAGGCTGTTTTCCATTAGGGCTTGGAATGTGTCACTCCAAGCTCTTCTTGCCTTGAGGGTTTGGGTTGAGAAGTCTGCTGTGATTCTGATAGGCTTTCCTTTGTACATGATTTGTTTCTTTTCTCTCACTGCTTGTAGAACTTTGTTCTGTTGTGTTTCTGGACTCTTAACAATTATATGCCTATGTGTAGATTTTTTTTTGATCAAGGCTATTTGGAGTCCTATGTGCCTCACTTATTGGTACATCAAGTTCTTTTACTTCCTTTGGGAAGTTTTCTGCCATCACTTCTGTGAACAGTTTTTGTTATGTCATCTGCACTCTGTCCTGTTTCTTCATTGACTCCAATCAGTAGTCTTATATTATTCTTCTTTGCACCATCTAGCAGTTGCTGGATTGATTTCTCATGGTCCCTTACAATTTTAAAGAAATTTTTCTTTTTCTGGCCACTATTTGGAATCTTATCTTCTATATCTGAAATTTTGTCCTTACATTGGCTCATTCTTCTGCGTCAACTTTCAATGGAGGTTTTAATCCCCTGGAAATCTGTTTGCATCTGTTTTATGGATTCCATTTATTTCCTATGTTGGGCTTCTACCATGTTCTTCAGCTCCTTTAGTTTTTTATTTGTGTCCTCTCTAGATTTATTAATCATGTCTTGCACTATGGGCACAATCTCTGCTGTTACGTGAGAAATTATTTCTGACTTCATTTTTTCCAGATCCTCTTTCATTGCTAGTTCAGGGAGTCCAGGTAGTTGAATATCAGAGGGGTCCATCTCATTTCCTTTTGGGGTTGCTTTGGATGATCTGGAAGTCTGGTTTTGAGACTTATTTATGTGTTTTCTCTTTTTGACAGGGTGGGGGGTACTGCAGTCACCTGCGCAGGTCATCTCCTTTGCACTGGAAATGGTGCTACAGTGGCCCAGAAGCCTCACTTAGCCTCTCCTAATTATCATTTTTTCTATCTTTTCTGTCTAATAAATTAATTTGCCATGTGTTGTTGTGACTCGCAGGAGACTACGACTTACTGCAGAGGTTCTAGTAACATCCCCTTTCCCTGTTCCCTACATTTGGTGTTCAAAGTGGATGTGAATCAGATCCATGGGCAAACTCACCTGTGAGATAAACTTGGAGTAAAAAAGACAGCACACAGATTTCCCAGAATGATTTTTGGATGCAGATGAGGGACATTGGTGGTAAATGTGTCCAGCTGGGTACAACCTTTTGTCTTTGCTGAGTTGAAAATATGGGTCTGTCATCAGATCAGAGTCAAATTTCTTAAGTCGCTGTATCCAGTACCAAAGGATGGTGTGATAAACTTGCTAAAAGACATAGAAATATACATCCCATCTTTACCCAAGGAAGGGACAGTTAACTTACTAGCATGGGAACTTGTAGGAACCGATCTCCTTGAGGCCTGGTGAAGAGGGGATCATCTTTTCCCTCAAATGCTACCCACTTGGGCCTTAGCCTACTCTGCTCTTGAAACACATGCATGGATTATCATGTAATTAATGGATTAATGAGTTATCTTGAGGTTGGGTCAGCTATACAAGCCACTTTGGGGGGAATCCCTCATGTGTTCCCTTTCTATCAATGTGTGATGTTGGTGTTGCTGCAGGACTCTGCCAGCGAGAAGACCGTTGCCAGATGTCACCCTCTGACTTTGGACCACAACTGTGAGGCAAAATAAGCCTCTTTCTTTATAACCTACCCCTTGTGTGTTATTAGCAAAAGAAAAGGGACTAAGGGGCTTCGGAAGACTATATAGCTCTATGTTTAGTTCTTTTTTCTTGTTTCCTGAAAAAACAACTCCCCTCCTTCCTCTTCTTGCTTTCTTTCCCTTCATTTGAATTCCTGGGAGTATATTTTACTGGTTTTTTATGTAAGGAGTAGTTTAAAAGAAACTTCTTAAGCTCCTTTCCTACTTCCCAAAGCAACTGTAGACAGAGGGATGGATCTCAGTCCAAACATAAAATGGAACTCATGAGATAGTTTGGAATCTTTGCATAATGAAATCTCTCTTTGGTAACCTTGCTTTCTTGACCTTCTTCTCAGGACTCCTCCCCTACTTGACTTCGATTGTATACCTTCTAGTTATGAAATTTTTTTCTTATTCCGAGTGGCCAGTTTTATACTGTTCCAAACTGGGGTAATTACATAATCCAGTAGTTCCCTAAATTTGTTTTCCTGAAAAGCATCTGGGATTTCTGAATCTCACAAACCAGAGATTTGGATTCACTACTGTAGGGTAGGCCTAGGAATCTGCATATCATATGTATTTTGGATGATGGTGATATAGTTGGTTGGTCCAGGGACCACACTTTCAGAAACTTCAGCAGATGCCTAAAGTACTTCCAGAGACCAAATCAAAATTAAGTTACTGTGTATTAGGGCTTGTGCTTGCTACTGGAATGAGAGATGAGTCTGAACTTTATGGCTAATATGAGTCTAAAATGCAATGCAATAATTCCAAAATAAAGTATCTAAGGCAAAATCATCGACCTTTGACATTCTCAAGAGAGATATCTGTGGTCTTCTAAATTTGCTATGTAATTTTCCCTAAAAATGTGTCTGTAATTAAGAATGAAGAGCAACAGTCTCAGCAAGATACCAAGTTTGGGCTGTTACGTAAATTCATTCTTAATAAGTGACCACCACATGTTTCTATTCAACTTTTTTTTCAGTAAAATGATAATTACTTGTCATGATCCTTCTGCTGTGTTAAGAGTGTTAGATAAACAATCATCTGAAGTTATTTGAGATTAAATTATTGCACATTAGTGCTTCTCAAATATTAACAAGTTTATTAAAACCTGAATACTAGCTCTTGATGTAATGTCTCAAATATCCAGGAAGAGGGACTATAGATACTGATTTTTAGTAATTTCCCAAGAAATGCTGGTGGTCTGAGGATTGCAGCTTGAATAAAATGGTTTTGGAGGAGATATTGGTAGTACTTAGGAACTAGTAATTAATATAATAAATTGAGAAGTGGCAGAATTGGAGATGAGGGAACTTTTCATGAAGAATGTTGGACGTTATAGGTTAAAGTGGGAAATCATGAATCACAGGTAAGGAGAGAATATCCAGGCAGATGGAATTGTATGCTCAGAGAGAGCAGCACAAGAGCACAATGTGTACAATGTAAAAGTCTCTCCTGACTCTGGAGACAATGGAAAATAGCTAACACCTCTTTGAGCAGCAGAGGAAATGAAACCAGTGGAAAAGCTAAGTGTCTACTTGAGCTGTGGAGGAAATGGAGACAGTGGTATCTGAACCTTAAGGAAGCAAATTGTGCCAAGAAATAGCAGGATGCACTGGTGGTACGACATCTCCTTGAGATATTTCTGAGCAAAAGTGGGAGGTTTGCTTCCAGGGATGAGTTAAGTAGTTATTTTTGCATCGGGCAGATAAAGCTTAGAGCTCCCATCAGAGTCTCTGATTCTATGATATTGAAAGTGTTTTTTAGGATTTGGGAGCATAAAAAGAAAAAATATTTTTAAAGATATTTCTACATACATAAAGTCTGTTTGATTAAACTGGAAACACACACACAAAAAAGAATGCCAACTTTTCATGGAACAAGTTCCCCAAAGTTCTCTTTACAATAACTCTGAAAATAGGCATTTATAATTGCAAGTTGAATTTAGGCTGTAACACCTCAGCTATTTTACTTGACAAACACTCCCACAATAACTCAGCTTCTCATTAGAATGGGCTGCCAGAAAGTGTCTTATTGGGGATTAAGGAGCACTGGTCCTGGTCAACAGATGTAATAATTGGGCGTTCTCATTAGTGGTGTCTGGAGTTTACAGAAAGAAAACACCATATGAGAAAGCACATTAATAATTGTGGCCCAGTGACTTTCATATTGCTGGGTCTTCATTTCTTTTTAAAGAGGAAATGATAAGTAAACCCAACAAAGCCAAACAGTCACTGTGTATGTTTGTAAAGAGAAAAATAAAATCCACTTTTCCCATAAAATTTTCTGATGAAAAGTAAATTTTCTCTCTTTTTATTCCCCTCAACAGCTGCTATATAATTTTAGATCCTGGATTATTATTTTTTTTTTTTAAATTGTACCTTATTTCCTCACAGCAACTAATAGCAGCGCCTAGTCATGTGTGAATAGCCCAACACACTCTTCAGTTTTTACCACCCATTTCCACAAGTAAACAGGTGCTGCAGGTCCAGTTGCAGAAAAAAGCCAAGGGTTCTTTATTTGTCACTTATTGGTTTGTTAAATGAATTTGTCACAGAAATCTTGCCTGAAAGGAGCAACCCAAGACTGTTCGTTTTTATATTTATTTTATGCTGATAAGAATTGAGTTTGACTCAGACAGATGCCATGCAGCTTATTCATTCTGTCATTTTTTCATTTATGAGCATGTATTGAACATCTTCCATGTGCCAGGATACTATGAACTTAAGAAGTTGGATTTGGAATTTTCTTTCTTATAAAATAGAGAAGTGAGCAATTGTTCTCATTATCTTATGGTACAAGGAATAGTTTAGTGGGGAAAATCCACAGACAGGACAAAATGTGAGCTGACTTTTTGAAGGAAGAAAGAATTGGTTTGGGTCAGAAAGACACTCCTATCATGGGGAGAAGGGCATGCAGGAGAAAAGTAACAGCAAATACAAAATTTTAGGAACTCTGTTGTCTTTGGAAAACCATATGGAACTTGGACTGAATTTGGATAGGCTCAGGTGGTGCCAGGAATTGAAGTTGAAGATATAGGAGGGTCACACAGTGACCAGCTTAATAGATGGAATAAGAAAAAAAAATCCATGATACCCTTCAAGGGTCAGGCTCTGTGTATGTATGTCATCCACACCACACTCTGCCTATATAATGGACTACAAATTGTGCTTATGACATAGGATTGCTATTAATATCAGATGAGGTCATGTATGCTTAGCCTATTTACTGGCAATGTCCCACACGGATTGCAGTGCTATAGTAGCGGTGACAGAAGTGACAGAGGCTGTTCTTGTTGGTTACGGAGATCATAGTATTTCTGCTAATGCTTCTTCCTCTGGGTCTGTGAACAAATGTGAAAAATCTGAAAGAAAACCCTGGAGAGCTTGTTATTCTAATGGAGCTGACACGGTAGGTAGGTAAAGTGCTGCTGGGAAAAGCCAGAGTTTTTGGGTTCCCTCCTTGAGCAAAGACTTGCAGAAAAGTTAGGAACAGCTCTGTGTCTTCAGCTGAGGAAAAACAAAAGCTTGTTCAGAACAGTGTGGATAAAGAGGTGAATTTAAAAACAAACATGTCTCCAAATCTCTGCCCAACTGGACTCTGCCTAACTAGACACTGCTCTGATGGTGCTCTCTAGTGGCCCATAGGAAGAGAACATTTCCTATCAGTAGAGCAGAAATGAATAAATTACACAATATATGCAAACAGGATGCAGACCATGGACTATTATGTCACCATCTTCATCCTAGTAGATTTGAAGGCACTTCTATGAGGAGTAGAGAGAAAAAACAGGATACCAAAAAGCCGTAACAAATGTGAACTTCTTCCAATAAGATAAGGACCAAAAAAGTTGCTTCTTTAATGTTTAAAATGCATATGTAGAAGTATAGGATTAAGTAGAATTATATGAACATAAATAATACATGAAAGGATATTGACTAGCTTGTTAAAATGAGTTCTCTTGCAGTGGTAGTAATGACTAGTTTATGTAGAAAGAAGATAAGAGATTTTCAAAAATCAACCGAAAATGAAAAGAAGAAAGGCTCCATATTTTTGCCTTGTATGACATTATGTCTAATTATATATATTCAAAATAAAATTCTTTTATAAGTAAAATAATCCAGATGATGCAATTGATGGAAAAATTTCCCAGAGAAGTAAGTTTATGACAGGTAATCTATTCATATTTTATAGAATTTTCTTTGTGATTTAAAAAAAAACCCAACTAAATGATTACATTAAAAAAATTGTAATATTAAAGAAGTTCAATGTGTAGAATGGGATTTGTGGAGCTATTTCTAAATCCCCCAAGCACAAAGACTGTTTTCTGAATTCCTGGCTTCTGTTTCTTATCATAAAACTTGTGAAAAGTTTTCGAACCTTATCCTGAATTGGCTTCCTTCCATTTCTAACAGCCTTCACGTATGGCCAATCTGAGAATGTTTGGTTGTCTTGTAATGATTTCATTTTATTCTTTACTTTTATGAAGAAGGTAATAAAAAAATCTTTCTGAAGATACTTGCTGAAATACATCATAGTATGTCAGTCTTTTTTCTGAGACTGAGTAACATATAAGGAAGAAGTCTTCCTTACATTTCAGCTCACATTTCAGAAGTTTGAAAGTCCAATATCAGTGGCCTCATTGATTTGAACTCTGGTGAGGGCCTTCTGGCTACACCACAAGATGGTGGACAGCATCATGATGGAAGCCTGTGGCAAAGGGAGAGTACAGTCACGTGGTGAGACAGGAAGCAGGAGAGATTCAGGTTTGCTCTTTTTATAACAACTTGCTTCCAAGTGACCTGACTCCATGAGACTAGCATGAATCCTCTCCAGTGATGGCCTCATGACCTAATTACCTTGCACTAGGCTCCACCTCTTCAGTACCTGCACAGTGGGGACCAACATTTCTGCACAGGAACCTTTGAGGGACACACTCAAACCATACCAAATGGTAATGTAGTGTAGCAAAAGGATTCCTGGCTCAGTCAGTGCTGTCACTCAGTAGATATGTAAGCCTTGGTGTTGTTGTATTTCTGCTCTTTGCTCTTTGAATTTCTCACTTGCATAGTGGGAATGATAATAATAGGGTATAAATCATAGGTTTGTTCTGAAGATTGAATAAGATAAGGTTAAATACTTAGCATGACTCTAGGCAGTATCGTATTTACTCATTCATTCATTTCTTGATTTAGAAAATATTTATTGAGTTTCTACTTTGTTCTTGGCTCTGTGTTGGATAGTGAAGATATGAAGAGACAGATCTATACAGCCTCAGTTAACCTGGAAGTTCATAGGGGAGATAACCTAATGGCCATAAAATGAGTAGTTGACACCATGATATGTGCTGAGAAAAAATCTATAGGAAGCAGTGAGAGTACTTGATCTGATTGGGAGTTAGGGAAGGTTTCCCTGATTAAGCAGTGTTAGGCTGAATTCTTAAAGGTGAATAAATAACAATTAGTTAAAACAGAATACATAACATTCTAGGCAGAGGGAAAAGCTAAGGGAAGGGGAGAATGATGCATTCTAGAAATAGCATTTCAGTAAGTGTATATTGCTAGTTATGTAACCAACCCCACTCTTTTGTTCCTGATAATACCAAGTTTATGGGGGCTGCAAGATTAAATTGTATCTACTTGCTAATGTTATGCAAATTAAATAAGAAAACATATTTAAAGCAGCATATTACTTTATACATTGTAGGTGAACAATAAATGTTCTCTTCTCCATATATAGGCTTTACCTTTGAGATTTTTAATGTAAATTAATTAATTATTAATTATTAATGTAAATCAATTCATGTGCATATCCAGGACTATCTCAGGCATGTGGCTTTATTTGTCAAGGGTGAAATTTTACCCCAATGAAATCTGAGCCTTACAAAGAATTTCATTTCAAAAATTTTGTGCTATTAAAAACAATTTTTGTGTGTGTGCTATTAGCTTCCCTTGCTAAAATCCCAGAAGGTGGCTGGTCTGGGGAAAGGAAAATTGGTATGATGACTACAGCCTATAGCATTCTCTAGCCATACATGCTGCAGGTAATAATCTAATCTATGTAGGACAATAACAAGGCACTAATTTCAATTCACTGCAATTTAATTCAATTGTGACTCTGTGCTACATATTAAACTAGTTGCTGGGTAATCAGGAAATTATTAAAACAGAGTCTGTGTTCAGAAAGGGAGACTTTTATGTAGTAAAATCAGTGCTCATGAGTATTCTGCTCCTGGAGGGATCTTGGCTGTTAATGGTAGGAAGAAGCAAGCCTGGAGAACAGCTCCCCATCCTCCCAAAACTGTGCCCATATTGTTTCCCTCCTTTCTTCTCTGACTCTAATATTATCAGTGATGACACAGAAAAAACTCCACCATTTTAACTCTCAGAGACCAAACACTCCTGCCACCAATCTGTCTCTTGTCCTTGAGCACTGCTCTATTCCTCTTTATTTATGTCAGCTCTCAAGTCTCATACAAATGTGTCTTCCCGTGGAACCACACTCACATGGAAAAGCCTAGCAGAAAGGAATTCTTAGAAACGAAGTTTAATTTTCCACCTTCTAAGACACATGAAAACATTATGCGAGGTTTGGGTTGGGAGTTGAATGAGCCAGTTTTTAATACCTTCCACTGTCTACCTTTTTGACTGGCTTACAGAAACCTATAATTAAACTTTAAAGGAATGATAGCAGTGACAATTTTTCCTGAAAAATAAAATACAACTATCCCTCACCTTGTTCTTAAAGGGAACAAAGTCTCCAGAGTCACTCCACATATTTTAATACATAATTATCCTTTAGGAGTTGGAAAACCAGTTTCCAGGCTAAATCCAGCTCACTACCCAGTTTTGAAAAATAAAATTTTATTGAAGCATACCATGGTCATTTATTGTATATTGTCTTTGGCTGATTTTGTGGCCCAGTGAAAGAGTTGAGTGATTGCTGCAGATACTGTATGACCCACAAAGCCTAAAATATCTACTGTCAAGCTTTTATAGAAAATGTTCACTGACTTTTATTCACTGTCTTAATTTCTCATAACTAAATTTTTATGTTAATCATCATCAACACATCATGTAGAAAATAGTAGGGGCAGTGTAATTTTTTAAAAAGAGAAAATATTAGCACATTTGAGCAAAGGAGAAATATGAGAATATACTATGATCATCATTTCTACTCTTTCCTCACCCTCACTCCCCATTCCATGTTTCTTTTATCCTTAGGGCTTAAAACTTCTGGTGAGATAGGCTGAATGTTGAATATCCCTCCAAGGCCATGTGAAGTGCCTGGCCCCAAAAGGAACACTAAGGTGAGATGGTAGAAACTTCTGAAGGTGGAGCCTAGTGGAAAGTCTTTAGGTCATTGAAAGTATGAACTGAAAGGGGATCCTGAAATCTCAATGTCTTCCTTTTCCTGATTATTTGCTCTCTTTCCTTCCTGTTTCATCGTATAAGTGGTTTTCTCTCCCTTGTGCTCCCGTGAAGGTATACTGCCTTCCCAGAGGGCCAAAGCAATAGGGATATTTGATCTTAGACTTAGAATCTCCATGAGCCTTTTCTCTTAGTAAGTTAGATATTTTTGATACAGTGGCAAACAGCTGACTGATACGTAATGCTTTCACTCCTCTGGATCTGAGCCTCAGAGTTCTGCCTTTGTGTGGTGGTTATAGTTGCTCATTGACCATGAGCACTGAATATAGAAATACTAGGAGAGGATCCAGGGGAATCACTGGCCTCCAGATATGTGCTTTTCTGCTTACTCTGCAGAGTTCAAACCTACTTTCTTCTTCATTACTATGATCAGTCCCTTTCAATTCACAGTATTCTCTTAGCTTTTCATCCAACACAAACAGGGGGTTGAGGACCTCAAAATGATAAAGTAGAATTCTTATCTTCTAGTTGATGGAAGTATGTTTTCTCAGATAAAGTTGTCTTTCCCTAGGGTGCTTGAAATAAGCTGAATGCAAAAGAATGTAAAACGAATTTTTTGCCAAGAGTTTACTAGTGGCAATGTAGAGAAGTTCCATTCCAAGTTCCACTCCCTTGGTCCTTGTTATGGACTGAATCATGCCCCACCCTCCATGTGTTGAAGCCCTAATGCCAAGTACCACAGACTGTGACAATATTTGGAAATATAACCTTTCTAGGGGACATCAAGTTAAAACGAAGTCATTAAGGGAGGCCCCAATCCAATATGACTGGTACTGTTAAAAGAGGAAAAGATTTGGACACAAACTTGTGCAGAAAGAGGGTGATCTACAAGCCAATGAGAGAAGCCTTATATAGACCCTTCTCTCACAGCCCATAAAAGGAACCAAGCCTGCTGATACTTTGATTGTGGACTTCTGAACTCCAGAACTGTGAGAAAACAAATTTATATTTTTAAAGCCAGCCAGTCTATGGTGGTTGTTATGGTAGTTCTGACAAACTGATACAGTCTTGGACTCATATATGATGGGTGTGGAAAAAAACAGCATCATATGGTAAAACATTGGTTTACAAGCATAATTCATTCAAGAAACATGCTTATAATCCAAAGCACTTGTATATCAAACTGAATTTCCTCACAGGTAATAATGGAAACTCAGATGATTTGTTCCACAACCCAAAAAGATTCTTATAAAAATGGTTACAATACAAAAATAATAAAGGAAATACAAAATATAAAGAAAAATAAATAAATCAACCCACATTTACCTTTGAAAACCTTCGTGGCTGGTGTGAGGGACACAAAGAGAAAGGAGGATTATTGTGTAGGATGGCTTTCACTATCACTAATTTCACAGAAATGTGGCATTGCATTGTTGCTAAAAAGATTCATTGCTCGCACCACAGCAGCCTTATTCAGGTGGTATTTTCTACAAAATTTTGCACTGTTTCTCACATTTTACACATCTTCCTAATCTCATTTGAAGTAAGGGATTCTTCTGCCTTTTTCTCCTCCTCCTCCTCTGCAGATGAGATCTCTTCCCTAACCTCTTGATGTTGGGAGATGATCACCTACAATCAGAGAGAGAGGGAGAGAGAGGGAGGGAGGGAAGGAGAGAGAAACCATTGGCTCAATTGTTATCATGGGACTTTGGGGGTCATGTACTACTCGTATTTCAAGGAACTGGTCATTTATCAAGTTAAAATTTATTAGAAATGTGTGCTCATCTTGTGAAACAGATGCAGAACAAGTTTTACTGTTTATAATTTATTTAGAAAAAATTATAGACCAGGGCCAGGGATTTAGCTCAGTGGTTTCGCCGCCTGCAGTGGAAGCGCAAGGACCTGAGTTTGATCTCCGGTACCAAAAAAAAAAAAAATTATAGACCAATATCCCACATTCTCAGGATTATGAGCCTTTAATAGGCAATTTAATTCTTTTCTTTTTTGTGTGTGTGCCAGGGATTGAACTCAGGACCTTGCACTTGCAAGACAGGCAGTGGCACCACTGAGGTAAATCCCCAGCTACATTTCTGTGAAATTCTCAAAGGGAGGCAAAAGCAAGTGTCATTGGATAGGCTCCTTGTTAAAGTTGCATGCAAAGAAAAAGATTTCATTGAGCCAATAAATACCAGTGATTTCATTAGTGATAACATGTGTGTGTCTTATGGTATCTAATGTACCTGCCACTTTCTGTTTACAGGCTCATACCATTGTCTTGTCATTCAAGTAGTGGACCACTGTGATGTTTTGCAAGACAATGCAAGAAATGGCAAGACAATCAACCCCCCTGCATATTTAGTTATAGTAAGACCCCAGAAATTATTTAGAGCTCTATGGCAAAAGAATGTAGCAATCCATTGACCTTCCTAGCTAAAACCAAACCACATCTGGGGTTTTATAATGAATGGAAAAGAAAAAAAACATTTCCCAAATAAGTAGCTGAATACCACATGCCAAGGGCTGTGTAAATATTTCTATAAATAGTCTATAATGGAAACAGCAAAAGCAATTGGAATTAACATCTGATTAAGTTTAAAAGACACTGTTATTCACCAAAAACCCCCAGCTGTCTTTCTGCAAATGCGAAACAGGCAAATAATACAGGAATATAATGATATTACCATCTTGCCTACTAATTCTCTAACAGATATGGTACTGCATTTTACAAATGTATTATTTTAGAAACTTTTACTCAACAGATTAGGAAGCTCAAGTATGATGATTTGTGCTAATTTCCAGGTATATTTATGTCATGGACCATGGAAATGACCACAAAGTGGATTTCAACATCACCTGGGCCAGGTGTAGTATGATTCAATACAAAACTAGTTTATCATCTGATCCAGAGGCTCCCACTGTAACATGTAGAGGACAGTGATATTCAGTACCCCAGAGAATGGTATTAGCATTATTTATTTCCTAACGGGTTAGAATATTTGTCTTTCTTAGTGAACAGCTACTCTAATAAATGACCATAGTCAGTATATATTTAAAGGATCTCCTTTAAGAGTATCAACTTCCTGGCTAGGGGTGTAGTTGAGTCTAGCATGTGTGAAGCCTTGGACTTGATCCTCAGTACTACAAAAATATAATAAATGAAATAGTGTACCAATTTCCTCTTGAATCAAGGGGACCTGCAATCACGAACTGACTCAACTATGGAATTGGATGATGGACCATAACTCTCCATTGCCAGACCAGGTCAAATTGTCATTATTTGCAGATGACATGATACTCTATATAGAAGACCCCAAGAACTCCACCAAAAGTCTTCTAGACTTAATAACCAGATTCAGCA
>NW_004624736.1:1436281-1463871 GCF_000247695.1 Heterocephalus glaber
TCCTCTCTAGATTTTTTAAATCATGTCTTGCACTATGGGCACAATCTCTGCTGTTATGTGAGAAATTATTTCTGATTTCATTTTTTCCAGATAGTCTTTTGTTGCCAGTTTAGGGAATCCAGGTGGTTGAATATCAGATTGTCCAATGTGTTTCCCTTTGAAGTTTGTTTAAGTGATCTGGAAGTCTGGTTTTCAGACTTGTTTAAGTGTCTTCTCATTTCAGTGGGGGTGGGGGGGGGAGTGATACATTCTGGTGACACCTGAGTGGCTCAACTCCTTGCACTTTGGGGTGGAGGGGCTTTGCTCCTCTGTACTAGAGGCAGTGGTACAGCAGTGGGCACAGTTTTTTTTATTGTTTCATGTCCTCTCACCAGTAATCCCGGTGGAAGACCTTCAAAATGATATAGCAGGCCAAGATGTAACACCCAAACCTACTAGATATCCGAAACACAAGTTCATGTTCTCTACAATCGAAGAGTGAATTCTAGGAACAATGGGGGTTAAGAGTGGGAAAAATTTATTGAGAGAAAGCCAGATCAAATCATTCTGATTATCACTTAACTCTCACTGTCGATTACAGTAACCACTCTCACTTTGTTTCTTATACATTGGCCTATGCTTCTCAAGGATCTCTTAGTTCTCATTGAAATTAGGAAATATAATTCAATAGCAACTTTTTTATCTTCATTTTTGATGTATAGACACTAGGGTCCTCTAAAAATTCCTGATAATTCTTCATTGGTGGACAAGCAGGTGATACCTAATAAATCAATTTTAACATTCTTATATCATCAACATTTAGTGTCCTTCCTCTCCATTTTAATGAAGAATTTCTGCCATCTCAGCTTCAGCTCAGCCCAACTATGGGTGAGTTTTATCAATTAATTGCATAATTAGAACCATTGCTAATGACTCAAACTAGCACAGTGAATCCAGAATTTAAATACAGTTGTGTAAATATTCTGATTTTAAATTATTTTTTCTCTTTACCTCTGTTTATTAACCTCAGAATCCATTTCCACACATATCTCCAAAGATGCATGGTGTAAATTTATATGATTTTGCAACTATATTCTTATATAAGGCTTTTCCTTGTGGGTTTGTAATAGACCTCTTGAAGTATGCTGGGATCTGACTTTTGTTATAGGTGTCAGGTAATAAGGAGATGACAGATAAAGAACAAGGAATTCTTTCCAAATTAGTGCCCTTATTTATTTATTTATTTATTTGGTACAGGGGATCAAACTCAGGACTGCGTGCTTGAGAGACAAGCATTGGCACCACTGGGCTAAATCCCTGGCCCTAGTGCCTTTATTCTCATGTGAAATTCTTAGGTGTGGCTGGAGTACAATTTATATTGTAATTTAACAATTCATAGGATCTGAACTGGTAAGCTCTGTGTGGCTCAGTCTGCCCAACAACTACAAGAATTGTGTCCTGTAGTATGGGAAAATCATAGTTCTCTAAACGTGTAATTGGCCGAGGACTTCTACCCCTAAAGCTTGTCCTTTTCTTTCTTTTTTTTTTCTTTCCAAACTTATTGGCATTTTGAAACTTTTTAAAAAATGAATTTTATTGGTACATTTTAGGTATACAATATAATGACATTCATCATTGGAAATTTGTACCTTTACCTGATATATCTTGGTGACTTGTCTTTTTCTTTGTTAAAGATTTCTTCACTTTCCATGTAACCATTCTATTCTCCAAATTCTTCAAAATACATGTTACAGCAGTGACTTGATGAACAGAAGTACTCTTTCTTCCAAGTGATGATAAAGGCAATTTCACATTGAATTCCATGGACATTCATTGTGTTATTATTATTCCAAACTCTAATGCTAACCAGCTGACTGCCTTCACACCCAACTAGAATAGATAACTTGTGGACTTAATGCTTATTTCCTCCAATATGTTGAATTACTAACCTTCAATGTGATGGAATTTGGAGGTGAGGCCTTTGGGAGGTAATTAATTAGATTTAGATAAAATCAAAAGAGAGGAGATGTATGATGGGATTGGTGACCTTATAAGAAGAGGCAGAGTCACTGGAATTCCCCTCTACCATGTGAGAACAGAAGGTTACCATGTTAACCTGGGAAGAGGGAGGGCCCTCATAAATCACTAACTCTGCTAGCACCTTGATTTTGGACTTCCAGCTTTGAGGAAATGAACTCCTGTTGTTTAACCATACAGCCCATGGTATTTTGGTATAACATTCTAATCTATAATAATCAGCACTAAATTCCCATTTTCTAAATGGGTCTATTTTTTGCAAGCATTTCTGTTATAAATTCCTATGTGGGCCAAGATTATTAGTTGCAGATAATAGAACCTATTTTAGACAGTTTGAGCATAAAGTGATTAATTTTAACACAGTAAGTAGTAGAGCAAGTTTCCAGGAGGACTATGAGCCAAATTTGGTTACTATCCAATCAGGGACAATGTAGTATAGAGAATCTTAAACCACCATGGAATTGTTCTAATGGAAACTTTCCTGCGGTTGTTGCTTGCTGATGGACATGCATGATATTACTGACATTAAGGTAGGATAGAAGAAATAAAGGTAGAAAGGAGATAAGGAAAAGTTGCCCAAGTATACAATAACTTTTTCCCTTCTAGGAAACTCACTCCCCTCAAATTGCTAAAGGTCTTAAGGAAAAAAATAAGCCTGTAAATTGGCCATGTGCTTTTCCTCCCATAGAATTTCATCCTCGAGGAAGCAGCACTATTAAGTAGACAGCATATCTCTAAACTTCAAACACATGCAAATGGTTTGCATTCTGACATAGCCCACTAAAACAGGTAACCTGACAGTCAGTGGGAATACACAGCCTAGATAACCCATTTGAAGACACTCCCAAGATGACATAAAAAACCCCAACCCAAACCATAATGTGTCTCTCTATGGAAGGCCTGGACTTTATTCTGAGTGTGTACTTTTTAAATCTTGCCTAATAAACCTTTCCATACCTCTAACTGACATGTCCTGAAAATATTTTCTGTGATAGGAGTCAAAAAACCCTACAACTGGGCCAGGGATGTAGCTCAGGGATGGGATGGTTGCCTGGCAAGCATGAGGCCCTGTGTTCTATTCTTGGTACAAAAAAATAAAACCCTACAACTTATTCCACGCATATGTGAGTTAAGGTTCCCATTTCCTCTTTGGGGGATCTCACTGGACCCTATCCAGTGACAACATGGAAGTAGAACTGTACTGATAGGGAAAAGTTTTAGATAATTTAATAGACTGAATATTAAGGTAGTTGTAGAAGCAAAATAAGTAATGTGTTCTTTTGAGATTTGCCTTTCCTGTAACTCTCCTTGTTTAAGGTGAAGGTAATCTGACTCTTTAACCAGTAACTTCATTAACCTAACAAAGTTGCAATGCCAGGGTGAATTTACAATGTATATGGCCTATCTTGTGTCTGTGACTTGTAAATAGGAACTGGAATTGTACTTACACATCAAAGACCACTAGGGATGAGACAATAGCTAAAAAGGATGTAAAAAGGGAAAAGCTGAGCAAAAGGGTGGGGATACTAACCAGACCCGTTTCTGGCATTCCTGCTTGCTCTCGAGTAGAAATTTTATTATTTACTCGAATTCTGTGTCTCTGTGTATTTCTTTCCGAGATTTCTGGAACAGTACCACAGTTGCCCCAGAAGATCCATATACCTCTTCCTGTGGGAAGATTTGATTGCCACAGGTAGCTGCCACCACTCATTGTTTATGCATCATATGTCTCTAAAGAGTATGTGTACAAGAGAATCTAAATTATATAGATATTAGATTTTTTATACATGAAGGCATGCAGGAAAGAGGGCCTGAGGTGTGCAGTAAGTGGATCCATATGTAGGATGTATCACAACTTCCATGAGGCTAATGAGAGATATTTGTGAAGACATCAATACAGAAGATTCTCAGTCTGCTTTTTTGTTAGGTAATCTTATTTTATTTTATTTTTTTTGGTACTGGGGATCGAACTCGGGTCCTTGCGCTTGCAGAGCAGGTGGCAGAACCACTGAGCTAAATCCCCGGCCCTTGTTATGTAATTTTAATACTCTAGCAGACCTTCTATTTGGGAAAGTAATCCATAGTAATTAATAGTCTCTGTTGGGAAACTTCTTATCATTCTAACTCCATTCTATGAGAGGCATGGCACACAAAAATACCATCCTTGTGTTTTAATGAGAGCCCGTTATAACAGTATTATGGGACCTGGATAAGTATAACCAGCCTCTATAAGGATGCTTTAGGAAGCACTGGCCATGAGAGAGAAAACCAAATTGCACCTCTACCCCTTTTTCCCTTTCCAGCTTTACTTGTAATTTGGAGTCCGGTGTGTGTACCTTTCTCAGTTCTCTAAGATCTTCTGAGCAGTTCAGGTCTTTGTTTTTGCCTACTCGGCAAGGAGAAAATCTCAAAGCAGGCCGACAGGCTGTGGACCACAGTCTCTCTCCGGGATCCTCCTGGGTTTTGCTTTTCCAATGACACATCATTCTCTTTCAATCATTCTAACAGTGCAGTATGTTTAGCAGTGAATGCTGTTTTCTGGTAATCTTTCATCTTCTGTGAAAAAGCAATTTATCTTCTTTTTTTTTTTTACTTTTTTCTTTTTTAGCAATTTGTCTTCTTAAATAATAAGCTTCAAGGACTTGTTCTCCTGTCAGGTAAAAGGGCCGATGACCAAGACCAGACCAGGCCACAACAAGCCTTTATTAGGGGAATAGATCTGCGGGCTGTCTCTGAACAAAGGAGAGACAAAAGCAATACGGCTGGGGTAGGGAGAGTCTTTTATAGAGACTGGGGTGGGGCTTGTAGGGGCTGAGGCGGGGTTGAGTGAGGTAGTGACTAGGGAATGGAGGAGCCGGTGATGTCACTAGGCAGTAGGAGGTGAGCGAGTATTAGGTTACTGTCTAGGTGGGAACAGGGGCATGCTGGGAAGAAGGGTTTGTTCTTTGGTGGGAGCAACCATCTTGGCATGATGTCACACAGGGGAGGGGGCAAGGCACCATAGGAAGAGGGCAGCAACTATACATAATAGCTGCTGAGGTGGTGGGAGACCTATCATCTCCCACATGCAATATTTTCTCACATTCTTCTGAAGTCTGAGTGTTGAAAAAAAATCTATAATATTTCTATAAAATATATCTCTGAGAATGTCATTGTCTCTAATAGGAGGAATGCAGGTTTTGGCCAAGGGCAGGAGCTACTGGGAGACTAGATGTTTCCATTTGGAGACTTCTTTTGAAGGGTAGGGAAAAAAAACCATTTAAAAATCCACTGAGGAACCTTGTTCAGAAGGTGAAGAAAAACTGTGGACTGTATTTTAATGAGAATCATACTTTGCCCAAGAGAGAACTATTTGGGCAAAAAACAGCTTAGGGGATGAAGATGGTCAGATTCACTTTGTTAAAAAATATTATATGTATTCTTCCTGGAAGGAAAAGCAATGGTTTTAGTAGAAAATTTTAGAGCAAAGGTTTTTTTTTTTTAGTTGA
Organism: Heterocephalus glaber; assembly: GCF_000247695.1. The sequence continues at coordinate 1,441,786 of NW_004624736.1, forward strand.
AGAAGATTGAATCTAAATTCTAACTATTCTATTTATTACACGTGTAAGTCTGAAGAAGTTCTCTTTGAAATGTAAGTTTCAATCTTAACATAATGGATACTAAATAGTAGCTATCTATAGGAATATTATGAGGACTAAATGTAGTAAAGTATAAAAAAAAGTAATTCATTGCCTGGACATATCCAGTAGTTACTATTATTACTGGTAAATTTTATAGACATCTTAATCTACGATTACTTGGAAATATTTAACTGTAAAGTTTCAGGATAACACTTTCAAGTACATAATAGCCTATCTCTTAGTTTTAATTTTTTGACTACCAAAGACTCTACAGATGTATTTTAATTTTTTGTTAGTATATATTTGTAGTATGTAATATTTACATGTCTAATGAGGAATTGGTACAATGTGTACAAGATACATCTTAATTCCTTTTTTATCCCCTTTCCCCTCCTTCCTTCACTCCCTTCTCCACCCATCTCTTGATCCCCTTCATTTTTTGGTACATATTTTTAATGCATAATGTTTACATTCCTTGTGTGGAGTTGGTATGTGTACATAATACATCTCAATTCCCTGTTTATTCCCTTTCTTTCCCATCCCTTCCCTGCCCTCTATCTCTTGATCCCCCTGCCCACCCCAAGAAAGTTATATAGTATCTCCCTACTTTCTATTACCTATCTTTTATTTATGGTTTGGGTTTCTCATATAAGAGAGACCATGCAATATTTAAGCTTGTGTGTCTGATTTATTCCACTTAACATTGTGGTCTGAAGGGAAATCCATTTTGCTACAAATAACTTGTTTATCTTTTTCTGATCCTTAGTTTTGTAAGTAAAAATAAACCATATTCATTTAACCTTTATGTGGCAGATACTTGTCTGTACTTTATCTTTTCTGCCATTTTCCTAAGAAAACCCTAACATGCCAGGCTAAAAAAGTAGCATTTTGCAGTCAGAAGTGGTTACATGACACAGTGTGGCCAAGGACTGGAAAGCCAAAGTCTGCTGATAATGTCTGGAAGGTTTCCTTTCCTAAAAGCAGTGCCTGCCCTTCCTCCTGTTACTGCCTTGTTTTTCTTCTTGATTGGAGAGTTGAAATGAGGATCGAAACAGGATTTTCATCTGGAGACCACAAACAGACCACAAGGATGAGAGTCATACAGTGAGGCTTTGGGTCAGAGTAAAAGAAGTCAGTTGGGACAATAGATGACATCGTGGGGAGGGGGGAGAGGGGGGGAGGGAGGGAGAGAGAATGTGTGTGGGTGTTTAATTATAATAAATTTCACTTTTTAAGAGAAGTTTTAGATTCAAAGCAAAATTCAGTAGGAAGCTCAGAGAGTCCTCAGATACCTCCTGTTGCCATACATGTATACCTTCATCCACTGTGAACAATCCTCACCAGAGGGAGACATTTGTCACAATCAGTGAATCTACATGGGTACAAAATTATCAACATGTAGCCTTTTCAGATCAGCTCCTTTCATTTAGGAATATGCATTTAAATTTCTTTTCTGTCTTTTCATGGCTTGATAGCTCATTTCTTTTCAGGGTTGAATAACATTCCATTACCTGCATATGCTGCAGTTTATTTACTCACTGCAAGACATCTTGGTTGCTTCTAAGTTTTGGTAATTATCAATAAAGCTTGCACAAATGTGTGCATGTTTCTGTGTGGACATAGACGTCAGTTCATTTGGGTAAATACCAAAGAGTGTGATTCTTGTATCATACCATAAGAGTCTATTTAGGTTAGTAAGAAACTGCCAAACTGTCTTCCAGAGTGGCTGGACCATTTTACATTTCCACAAACAATGAATGAACGTGCTTGCTGCTCCATTTTCTTAACACCAAAACTGCTGTCAATATTTTAGTGTTTGGCTATTTCAATAGTGTATAGTGGTATAATAGTACAGTGGTTTGCAATTCTCTGATCTCATGTGATGCTGGACATCTTTCCTGAGGTTTACTTCCCATCTTTTTTTAAAAAAAATTTTATTTTATTGATTTTATATAATAATGAAATTCCTTTAAGCAACCTAGGATATAGAGTTGATATCCAGCATAAGGGGCAGGAGTGAAACACTTGACTGACAGTTTTTACCCATACATTTTAGACAAATTTTTTCTTTTTGCTGCGATTTTAGTAATAAATTCATAAATTAAGAAATACTTTCATTCCTTCAGTGTTAAAATAGAAAACAGAACAGTGCTGACAATAGTGGCTTAATTATTGGTATACAAGAAAAACACAACACCAACAGGTTTTCTTAATTATGCATTTTAAATATCAATATGTGCATTTCATTTCTAGTTATAAATTTTCTAATCTGTTTTAGAAAACAGCGTGTAATAGTTTTCAATCAACTGAAATGTTGCTTTCAATTTGAAATATTGTGAATACATGTGTATAAAAAATAACCCAATGTATGACAAATGTTTAAAGATCAATAAAGGCTTATTTTTGAACATGCAGTTAGGAAGAGAGGGCAGCAATCCAACCTCTCTACACTGCCTTGCTGCTGGCTTGTTTTTGCAGTGGTATCAATAGTGGTTTTTGGATGGAACCATGTGCCTTCAGCCCATCTAGTTATGATCAGATACCACAATCAACAAGAGGCTAGAGGCGACAGGGAAAGGAGCGTGGGCCAGTGTTAAAATAGCAGATTTTAAGTGTGCACTGTGCATTCTTTCTAGGCTCAGGATAAAAACAGGCCAATGAAGGGGGAAATTATAATTAGGAACAAAGTTGTAACCAAATCAAGACATAATAGCTGAATTAAGTTCTTTTTAATAGATTGCATATATAGATGTTTAGCCATAGTCTAAGATCAACTCTTTTAAGAGCAGAACTTTATATCCAATTTACATGTTTTAGATACTACCTTTCTTATTTGTTACAGTAAGGTCTTGTATCCAAATATCCACTTGTATACTGAGAGCTTTAGGAAAAAAATCAAGACAGAGGGAGTTGCCATTTATAGCAGCAATGAAATATCACTAACCCCTTTTTACATACCGAATTCAAGTCGCTATCAGAGGTGAGTGCACCACAAAGTCACTAGGTACAAAATTGCTAGTTCATTTTTAAATTAATGACTTGAAATTACCCCTGCCCCCCACCCCATTATATCCCTTTTATAAACAGCAAACATTTTTGCTTTTATACATAGGCTAGCAGGCTTTTTACAATATGAAAGTGCTAATTCATTTACAGATTTTTAAATCAGTTATGTAGTGCTACAATAAATGTCCAATAATCTACATAGGAATAATCTTTGATGAATGAAAATGATGAAGACTGAATAAGGCTATCAGAATTACCTTATCTTATTTACATATAAAGGATATCCAATGGTGAGGAGACAAATTGGACAGATACTCATAGGTGTAAAAATTACATCTACTTTTGAGCTTTTCTATACTGTAAATGAGACATTTGAAATAGTCCTGTAGCCCATGCCTATTTTTTTCCTCAGGAAAAGAAAAGCTGCCTTCATGACATCCCCTCTTGTTTCAGATTTCCACAGTGTCACTTGAAGCTTCAGTCAGGATCTTACTTTCTTCAAAAAATAAAGAAAATACTCACTAGTTATCCCCCGCCCCATCCCTCTGGTTTCTCATCCAGTGCCAGGTTGCATGATCAGGTCCCAACTCCTGGGTTTTCTTCTTCTTCTTCTTTTTTTTTGTCCATCTATTGATCAATTAGTTTAGAGTAGATAACACAAACTAGTTCTGGAAGCACTACAAGGAGGAACACAAGCTCTTCACTACAACCACACAGCAGGAAAGAAAATGATAACTCAATTAATCCCTGGTGTCGAGCCTCCAAAATTAAAAGAACTTGGCACAACTGGAGCGCTGAATTTGTATCCTCCATGCTTCTCAATCATTTTGGATTCATGAGCTTCTCTTCCCTGATCAGCCAGAGTTGCTGTGTCCTGTAACTGTTTTCTTTGTTCTTCATTAAGACCATGAGTCAGAGCCTGATGCCACACAGGATTATTATTTTGAATAGTCTGAAAGATAGCTTTAAATATCTGATACTCATCAGCAGGGTTGTCTTCATCATCAATGATTGTGGAATAGCCTGCCAGAGCAGCTTCCTCAGCATCATCTTCCCCCCAAGCTTCACCATCTACATCTTCACCTGCTTGTTTAGCCAAAATCTCCAAATATGCTTGCCCATCTGCATTAATATCATCTTCATCGCTCCCCAGTTCCTCAGTCTCATTGTCATCCTCAGCTTCATTGTCATTGTCACTGTCATTCTCAGGTTCTGCATGGCAGCCATACGCTCTTTTTAATCCATTAAACGAAAAAATAAAAGCTGGCAAAATTTGTCCAGAAACCTGATTTAAAACTTGTGGTATTTGTTCCATATCAATAAGAGCACAGAGACCCAGGACACACATTTTCCTGTCATGAAGCCCCGAGAAACAGTCAACATCATTAAGCCACTGTGTAATAAAATGAATTGTAACTGGTTCAACATTATTAGGGAAGTGAAGATTTCCTAAGGTATTCAGTAGCAGGTGTGGATTATAATACAAAGCTGTAATTGCATCTTGCAGGCACATCGTTTGAAGTTCACTTGTCTTAACCTCTCTTGTCAGTCTTCCTAAAGCTGCTTCCATAAATAAGGGAATGCACTGGTCGATGCCACACCCTTTGCACTGTAGAATGATGACCTCTAACAATTTTGCAGCATGACACTCTGCATCTTCCCCGGCAACTCCTGTAAGAACTTTTTTGCACATACTGTATATCATTTCAAGATACTTGGTATCGGATAGAAGTGTGTCTGTATCAACTGTTGCATAATTATGCAGAAGAGGCATGATATTTGTAAAGTAATCAAAGCCATCTTGCTGAAAGACCTCAAATACAGGGGCAGTAGCTGCCACATCTGTGCAGACACTTGTTGACAGGTCAAACTACGTGCCAATGAAAAGATCTCCTTATAGAATTCTAAGACATGCTGTTGTAAGACAGTGCCAATGACTTGTAAGCAGATTCCTTCATGCTGCTGGGTTATCTCTTTATAATCTTCAACCATGCTAAGAAGTGTGTCAGTTGTATTAAGAATTCCCATGGCTGTAACCGCTTTGTCATCACTTCCTTCTTCATCTGGCCCAGTCTGAATTACTTGGTTAAATGTCATCGTCAAATGTTGTGTCATTTCTACTGCAATAGGAGTAACCTCTTCACTATATTCACAGATCATTTTCTGAATTACATTGGTAAGATCATCATTTTCTGTTTCTCTTATAATATGAAGAAGAGCCTGCATTACAGGTCTGATAAATGGTGTGATATATTCTTTAGCTTTTTCTTGATTGCTGATCAACACCTGGAGTGCAATGGCAGCTTCCAGGCACTTCTCTATCATCAATCAGACATCTTCTTGTCAGTTCTAGTGCTGTTTGTTGGTTCTGATCACTTTTGAACTTCACGTCACAAAAATAATGAAGTACCCAGCAAGCCCTTGCTCTCATGTAGCCTAGTTCACTGCTGAAGAGAGGAAACACATGATTCTGCAACATGTATTCCAACTGATCTTTGTAGATCTTTTTCTTCAGAAGTATTTCAGCTAAAGAGCCAATCATATGCAAGGCTCCATCTTTTTTTCGAGGATCAGCATTTGGTTCTTTAAGAATCTGGTAACAAAATCCCATAGTCTTCTGCAATACCTCTTTCCTCTTACTACAGGCTGTAAACAAAAGTGTCTGGGCAGCAGTGGTTGGAGAAATGAAATCTTCAAAGACATCAAACTTCATGAGTATATATTCATAAGGGTCTTCTTGCCAAAGTTCCTCATCAGCATCTGTATAGCACATCAATGGAAAAATAACATCTTGGATAATGCCTTGTATGTGAGGCTTCAGATTCTTCCAAGTAAGGGGATGATAAACTCCTTGATAAATGTAATTTAATGTTTGCTGTAAAACTCGAGGAGACATATATTGCTTCTCCTTATACTGATATAACACCTTCAGTAAAACTTGCTGGACACCAACAGCAAATGCCTTCAGAAATACTTCAGCAAATTCATTATACTCCTTGGAAACATTGCCAGGGGTTCAATATCTCCCAAAAAGCCTGGCTAAAATATGTAAAGCCCACTTCTTACACTTCCACCATGGTAATTCAGGTCTATCATCTTCTTCAACTTGAAGTGTTTCATTAGGAACATCCCTATTCACAACAGTCTTCAAAATCTCTACCCATTCTGTCAGGTTCTGTTGATTTATCAGCTCCAGTGGTAATGTATACTGAACAAGAGCATAGAAGATCTTGAGTATTTGTTTCTGGATGAGAACAGACTGATCAGACTGATCCAAAAGAAGCTGGATAAAATGATCCTTTAGAACTGGCAGAAAATGTTGCATTGCCACTACCAAAGGACTCCGCTCTTCTGGTTTCCTATACTCATAATTTTTCACAAGCTGGTAAAGACATAGAATTCCTAGCCAGCAAGCTCTGCTATCAGACTGGAGAAAAAAGCCAATCTTGTTCACAATGGCAGACCAGCAGCTTGGATAATCATACTTGATGATGTGATGAATACACGTAATCAGCTGTACCCTTATAAGCTCAGGAGAGTGGATAATGGCTTCTACAATATTTTCTCGGATGCAATGTCAGTCTTCCTCTGGTATAGTATAAGGAGATATATTCCCTGGTGCTGTTTCCCGATCAGGCCAATACTGTGTTATCGTATTTCTCAAATAGGTAACATTTCATTGAGTTGGCGCTCCGCGGCCTCGCGTAGGGCTGGGTCCATGGTGCCTCGCAGGGCCTCAGTAATGGTGTTGGGGGTCCATGGCGGCGCCGACTGGGTCAAACCCCGGGCTCCGGTGCTACTGGGCCAGGAATAGCGCCACACACTGCGCACTTGGACCCGCCGCACTCCGGCGCGGCAACGGGCGCGAAAAAAGCTTTACTTCCCCTCTTTAGTGAGGTATCTGCTTGGGCCATTTTGCCGTTTTTCAATTGGGTTCATTTTTTTCTTAGTGTTGAGTTTTGAGTGTTCTTTATATATTTTAGATGAGTCCTTATCAAATGTGTCTTTCAGAAGTATTCTGTCTCAATCTCTTGCTTGTTTTCTCACTCTCTTGACATTGTTACTTAGCAGAAGTTTTAAAGTTTAATGAAATCTAGTTTGTTACTGTTCACCTTTGGTGTTATTTCTAAACAAAACAAAACAAAACAAAAATCATGGCCATACACAGAGTTATCTAGATTTTCTCCTATGTTAGCTCTAAAAGGTTTATAGTTTTGTGTTTTACTCTATAATCCCGTTTGAGTTCATTTTGGTGAAGGGTGTGAGATTTGTGTTCAGATTGTTTTTGTTTGTTTTGAACGTGACTTTCTAGCTCACGCACCATTTGTTGTTCCATCATATTGTCTTTATTCTTCCGTCAAAGATCATTTGACTATATGTTTGTGGATTGATTTCTGATCTCCCGATTCAGCTCTGTTGATCTGCTTATCTATTCTTTTGCTGGTTCTCCACTGTCTGCATTACTGCAGCTTTTTAGAAAGCCTCAAAGTCAGGTAATGTCACTCATCTGACACTCATGTATTTCTTGGCTACTCTGGACCTTTTGGTGTCCATATAAACGTTAGAATTAGTTTGTCAGCATCCATAAACCAAATTGCTGAGACTTTTATTGAAGTTGTCTTAAATCTATAAATCAAGTTGAAAAGAACCAATACTTTGATAATATTGAGTCTTCTCATTTGTGAACATAAAATAGCATACCATTTGTTTAGTTCTACTTTTGTTTTTTCCTAGGCTTTTGTAGTATTTCACGTGTGTACTGTGGTCAACATATATGGTTAATTTTAAATTTAAGAAAATTTATCACAGTAATAGACACATTACCATTAATCCCTCTCAAAATACTCCTCTCATTTTCTACACATTTATCTCATCATTCTTGCCACTTTCTTAAGCAGTTCTGGAAGTCTTCTATCATGTCTTTACAAGACTTAAAAATATGGTGACTGCGGCTGCCAGTGCCATCCAACAAAAAGGCAGGCTCATAAAAGCATTATGATGTGTCCTTATCCACTGTATTCACCCAACCTGGTGCCTTGAGACTCTGGGTATTGCCCAAAGTTGAAATGACTGTGAAAGTTAAACATTTTGAATAGATTCAGGGCACTGAGAAAGCTACAACAGTGCAATGGAAGACTCTCATGAAAGAGGACTTGCAAAACTGCTTCAGAAAGTGGCAAGAATGATGTGATAAATATGTTTCAAGAGAGAGATTAATAGAAATGTCTCTTCTATTGTAATAATTAAGAAAGTTCAAACATTCACTATTTTTCAATTATACCTCATAGAGCTTGTATATAATATATTGGGTTTACATAACTACTAAAGTATCTAAGAATGTTTTTTTTTGTGGATGCTAATGTAAATAGTAATGTGTTTTTAAATTTTAAATTCCACTTGTGAATTGCTGATATACAGGAAAGCAATTGATAATATATTGACCTTTTATTCTACAACCTTGTTACAGCGACTTATTAGTTCCAGGAATTTTTTTGTGATTCATTTTACATTTTGTACGTAGACAATCATGCTGTCTCTGAACAAAGGCAGTTTTATTTCAGCCTTCCTAATCAGCATACTCTTTATTTCCTTTTCTTACTGCATTATCTAAGACCCAGTGCAATACTGAAGTAATGAGAAAGACCATCCTTGCCTTGGCCCTGTCTTAGTTGGAATGTTTCAAGTTTCCCATCACCAAGTATGACATTAGCTGCTAAAATTTTGTAGATGTTCTTCAAGTTGAGGGAGTTGTCCCATTCCTAGTTGCTGAGAGATTTAATCATGATTAGGTAATTTTGTCAAGTGATCTTTTCTATATCTATTGATATGATCATGCAGTTTTTCTTCTTTAGCTAGTTGATATTATGTATTAAATAGATTGATTCATCAATGCTGAATCAGACTTGCATATCTGGTATAAAATCTACTTGGTCACGATAATGTATTTTTTAATACAATATTGGATTTTATTTGCCAATATTTTATTGAGGATTTTTGCATCTGTGTTTATGACAGGTATTAGCCTGCAGTTTTACTTTCTTGCATTGTCTTTGATTTTGACATTTCATTAATGGATGGCTCCATAGAATGTTAGGAAATATATTCTCTGCTTCTGTCTTCTCAAAGAGATTGTAGAGAATTGGTATAATTTAGTCTGTAAGTGTAAGGTACAATTCACCAGTAAACCCATCTAGATCTGGTGGTTTTCTTTTTTTTTATTTTATTTTTAAGTTTTTTCACTTTTATTAGTACATATTTGCAGTACATAATGATTTCTTTTGTTGGTACATGTACATTCATTGGTATATGTACATTACACATTTCCATTCCCTTTTATCCCCTCCCTTTTATGTTTCCCACATTAGATTCATTTATTTATAAGAACTTATAGAGTTAATTATCATATATACAGATTGAAAACCAGAGTAATAGGCCAAAGAACATATAAAAAATGTAACACAATTATAGTAAGTCAAGGTACAATTTTAGATGCATTGTCTGCACTGGATTACAATATCTTTTTAAAAATTATATGTCTTTTATTTCATCATATATTTTTATTGAGTTTTTTTCATATGAGAGAAACCATGTGATATTTAAGATTGTGTAATTGTGTCTGAGTTACTTCCCTTAACATTATAGTCTTAAAGTGCATATATTTTCCTACAATTGACTTAAGTTTATCCTTTTTATGGCAGAGTAGTACTCCATTGTGTATAAATACATTTTTATCCATTCAATTGTTGATAGGCATATGAGGTGTTTCCAAGATTTAGCTATGAATTGCTATACAAATGAGTATGCACACATCACTGTGTTATGATATCTTTAACTCTTTTGGGAGGATACCTAGAAGGGGAATAACTAGGTTAAATAGAATTTCTACTTTTATATTTTTAAGGAATCTCCATACTGATTTCCATGGTGGTTGTATCAATTTACAGCCCACTAACAATGGAGAAGGGTTCCTTTCTCCCCACAGCTTCGCCATCATTTGTCACTGGTTGATTTCTTGGTGGTAGCCATTCTTGTCAGAGTGAGATGGAATCTCAGTGTTTTTTTTTTTTTTGGTACCAGGGATCGAACTCGGGTCCTTGCACTTGCAAGGCAGGTGGCGGAACCACTGAGCTAAATCCCTGGCCCTAGTTTGCAGTTCTTGAATGGCCAGTGATGTTGAGCATTTTTTCACGTATTTATTGGCCATTTATTTTTCTTCATCTGAGAAGTGTCTATTCATTTCAGATGCCCATTTTTAATTGGGTCTTTAAATTTGGGGGGAGTCTAATTGTTTTTAGTTCTTTATATATTCTGGATATTAGTCCTTTATCTGAGAGTCGCTGGCAAAAATTTTTTCCCATTCTGTAGGTTGTCTCTTCACTCTGTTAGTGGTTTCCTGTGTTGTGTAGATGCTTTTAAATTTGATATGATCCCATTTTTTTATCATCAGTATTCTTTATTTTTTTTTCCAATTTATTAGTACATTTTAGGTGTACTATACAGTTACATTCATCATTGGGATCGTGTACCTTTACATGATGTATCTTGGTTCTTATTTTTTCCCCATTCCCCTGCCCTCCCTTTACCTCCTCCACCCTTCCCTATTTACAAAGACTTTGTTTCCATGTTTTTCCTTTTCTCATATTTTTTTCTTTTCCTTTCTTTCCTTTCCCCATTGATATTGTGAAATCAGTATTATTTCTTGTGTAATCAAGGATTTGTTCAGAAAGTCTTTGCCTACACATATATCAAGAGTTTTACATATTTTGTCTTCTAGTAAATTAAGTGTTTCTGTTCTAATGTTTATATCTTTGATCCATTTGATTTTAATTTACTGCTCAGTGAGAGATATGGATCTATGTTAAATCTCCAGCATGTGGACAGGCAGTTTTCCCAGCATCATTTGTTAAAGAGGCCATCTTTCCTCCAGTGAAGGAATTTTGTCCCTTTGTCAAAAATAACACAGCTGGGGCGGGGATTTGGCTCAGTGGTTCCGCTGCCTGCCTCATAAGTGCAAGGACCTGAATTCAATCCCCGGTACAAAAAAATTTTTTTTTACTTCTTCAGTTTGACTGACTGCAATTGGCTTATTCAGGATTTTTATGTTGGTTCAGCTTTGGTAGTTCATATGTATCTAGGAATTTATCCATTTCCTCTAAATTTTCCATTTTATTAGAGTACAAGTTCTCAAAGTAGTTACCGATAATCTTTTTTTTTTTGGTACTGGGGATTGAACTCGGGTCCTTAGCTTGTGAGGCAGGCGGTGGAACCACTGAGCTAAATCCCTGGCACTGTTACTGATAATCTTCTGGATTTTAGCAGAATACATTGTGATTTCACTTTTTTCATTTCTGATTACCTGGATTTGGGTCTTTTCTTTTCTTATTTTGGTAAGAAAGCTAAGGGTTTGTCTATTTTGTTAATCTTTCAGAGAAGCAACTCTTTGATTCATTAATTCTTTGCATTTTTAAGGCTCAATTTCATAAATTTCTGCTCTGATCTTTATAATTTCCTTCCTTACATTAGCTCTGGGTTTTTCTGTGACCTTGAGGTGCATCATCAGGTTATTTGTGTTATAAATTTCCCTTGTAGGACTGCATTTGTTTCGCTATATCTCTGCTAAAGGTAGAAAATAATTCAATAGTAATTTTACAGAGTGAACTATCAGAAGATTAACAAAGCTTTATGTTTATACTATACACCTTAAATTCTATGATATGAGAAGTGGTACAAAGGATCTTATTTTGGGAGTAGAAGAATGTCTATAGAATCGGGTAAAGGTAGGACATAAACTTGCAACATACAGAAGATAACAGAAAAAGAGGGAGAAAAAAGGAAGAAGTTACATAGAAAATAAAAATTAGAGGTAAGTAAAGGGAGAAAATTTGAAAGAAAGAACAGAAAAAATAGAGAATTAAATGAAGAAAAATAGATTAGTTGCAAGTCTGAAGGATAAAGAACGATAACCCAAGCCTCAGGGAACTGGTGAAGATGACAGAAGGGAAGGAAAGAAGAAAAAAACAAAAGCAAGGTCAAAACAAAACAAAAAACCCCTAAAAACAATGTTCACACTCATAAAAAAAAGAAACAAACAATAAATAAAACAAGCAAACAAACAGCAACAACACCCAAAAGCAAAGAGGAAAAAAAAAAAAGAGAGAATTTCTCTGTGATTTCAGGCCTTTGGTTATCTTCAGGACTCTACAGTTTTGAGGCAGTATCCAGTTCAAGGAGTCCCTGTGCTCTCACTTGTAGACAAAAGAGGCAGTCAGAGTCCAGATCTGTGCTGGATAATCACTAGCAAGTCGGTAGTAAAATTAGGGTGCAATGCTGGTTGTGGGACTTTCACATCCATGGAAATTCAGGCTGAACTTGGCCTCTGGTCATGGAGGTGGGGACTGAGTGGTTTAGTTTGTAACACTGGGTGTCTCTTGCCAGCCTGACCATGGCTCCTTGAGCATGGAGGTCTCCTGTGGTTGTCCCTCACCCAGTCACTGTGGGAGTTTAATACTACGAACCCTGAGAAAAATCCAACCCATGAATACTCTGAGTCCTGGGGGTTTAGTTGTCCCCTCCCTATAATGAAGTCCAACCAAGCACTCTACAGGAGACACAGCAGTCACTTGGACTGGAGTCACTCACCAGCTGTTGTAGTGCACAGCATCCATTGCTCTGTTCCACTCATGTTTTATCCCTGAAGGCCTATGGAGTCTTCTGGTTTCACTGTGTCTCTGTAGAACCAATCTTCCTTTCTTGTGCCACAATCCAGCAGCCAGGGAGAAACTGCAGACTGCCTCTTCTTTTCTCTGCATGTGGCCTATCTCTTCAATTTCTCTATAGGCTCCAATTTTCTGTTCAGATCCTTCCTGGGTCCCAGGGATCCATCTACCTCCTTTTCTTCCCCAAGTTGTTATTTTCCGGTGTCTGGATTCTGAATTTTAGAGAGGCTGATTAACTGCTGCTTACTGCTCCACCATCTTCCCAGAACTCTCTGGTATTTTTTGTTTAGGAAGGTTATTAATCATTGACTAAGTAAGTGTCTTAAATAGATGCAGGCATATTCAGATTGTCTATTTCTTCTTGTGTAAGTTTTGGCAGACTATGTCTTTCATTGAATTGGTCCATTTCATTTAAGTCAAGTTGGTTAGTAATGCTGTTTAAATCTTCTATAAGCTTAGTGACTTTTATCTTCTTACTTTATCAGTTACTGAGAAATTAGTATAAAATCTCCAACTGTAATTGTGGATGTGTCTTTTGTTCCTATTAGTTTTGTCTATTTTTTGTTGTTTTTGAGTATCAATAAAACATATTTATATCTTTCTTGCAGAGTGGCCTGTTATTATGAAGCTTCCCTCTTTATTTTTCTTGTTTTAAAATTTACTTTGTGTAATATTGGTATAGTTATGTGAGCTTTTATTATTTGTGTGGTCTCTTTTTTCATCATTTACTTGTATTCATTCTATACTCTTTAACATTTATTTGTTGTACATAGTGACATAGTTAGGGTTTGTATTATATCCAGCCCGATGACTTTGAGATTTAATTGAGATATATAATCCTTTATACTTAATGCAGTTACTGATATGTTTTGGTTGAATCTACAATCTTATTTTTTAATTTGTCCTATCATTGTACATTTTTCTCTCTTTTGTGCATTCTCTTAAATATTTCTTATTATGGCATTTCCCTTCTACTTGCGTCTTAGCAATACATTCCTCTACTCTTCTTTTAATAGCTACCTAGAGATGACAACAAATTGTCTTTTTAAAAATTAGAGCCTAAGGTAAAAGATTAATTTGAATGTATCCAGGAAATTGCAAGAAACTTAGAGGAGCTTACCTCTCATAATTCTACTCCATGGTGTGCTGAACCTGGATCATATTAGTTCCTGAAAATTGACTGTAAATTTTCAGAAATTTTGCAAGTCAGCTGTCAAAACATTGGTGGCTTGAAATTGGGAGTACTTATACTACAGAAATGATTCCATGTTCCATAATCAAAGTAGGATGTCTGGGATTTTTTGTGACTATGTTTTTAACCATTTTCTAGTGTATCACTACCTCTATCTCCACATATGTTTCTGTCTCTCTGTATTTTAACACTGTATATTTTATACTACACAAGACTTTGTCAGTATTATCTTGTAAAGTTAGTATTCATAAATGAGTGGAATAAATGGAATCATAGATTTTTGACGAAACTCCATAACCATATGTTTTTTTGCAAATTAGCACCTTTTTCATACTACGAAAGAGTGAAGTACAAATGAACAATTACTTAACCAATGAAATTAACTTGAATTATGGGCACAGGCTTTGCCTGATTTTGGTTTTCTTTCATGTCCCCAACTCAAGTAGTATTTTGATAAATGCCAGCTATCTTTTTAGTTATTCAGTTCAATGTTTGTTGAATGAATGAAAATATTAATAAATTTATGATGCATAACTTTTTATACAGCACTATCTTTGATGTTACTGCCATTGTTATACTGTAACAAAATTAAGAAGAGAATTCCTTTTACTATATATCTGAACCATCATTTGCTTTTGGTAAATATTTGTGGAATTGATGAATAAACTATAATAGACCACAACCAAGTACCTACCCTCAATATTCTCTAAAACCAGGAACAATGCTCTGTTTTATCTTGAAATGTCTATTCATTGTTCAAGCTTCAGCCTCCTCCAGAATGCTTTTCCTGATTGTCCAAGTTCTCATTGAGTACCTGTTTGTGCTCCTGCACTATGCAGGGCTTCCTCTAGCACAACACATATCCAGTGCATTATATCTGATTATGTCCACCATTCTTTGTGCTGTGTGAAGGAAGGGATCATGAATGTGTTTTTTTATAGTAGATGCTTAATATATTTAGCTCAAATGTATGAATTATATATTTCCAAGGACAGGTGCTAAATCTCATCTGCCTGGTTTTACTTTGCCACACAGGCATAGTATTACACTGCTATATGGATTTCAATGAATACTGCTTGTTTGAAGTTATCACTCTCCCTTAGACCATATGCTCAAAAAAAGAAACTGCTTTTAATTCGGATGAAACATAAAAAACTAAGCCTGGCTTAAACAGTTACATAATAATATTTGAAGCATTTTCCATTTTAGTTTCCAATTTTTGCTTCCCTCCAGCAACATAGATGACTAAGCCCTGTTAGCATTTCCTAAAAGGGAAAATAATGGAAGAGATCACCTTAATTGAAGGATTTCCAAACACTGAAAATGACATTGGATGGCGATGGTTAATAAACTGAAGTAGGAAAGAGTAAAATATGCTATCAGTATTAAATTCAAGAACTTTGATTCCCAGTTTTGTGGTTGAATTACTTTGTTCTATTTGCTTAGGAGTTAGAATGCTTTGGACACTGCTGTGCCCCATTTAGCACTTTGGCTCACGTCATCTCAAGAAGTCAGAATCTAAATTCTTCAGTCCAGACATCATTCTTCCACAAGCCTTGGGCTCCATTGAACAGTTGCTTTAACTACAATAAAAATGCTCTTTGTCTTTTCACTGTCAACACACACTATGAAAGTTTAGAATTATGTGTCTGGCACTGCACAAAGTTTATGGAACTCCCCAGCCATAGCCTTCTGCTCAGCACCGGTTGGCAACTCCAGTTGGTTAGAAAGGTCAGTTACATTCATAAAGGTTTAGTTCTTAGAAAATCACACTCTAGGAACAGTGAGCCAAACCTAAAACTCTCTAAGTTGGCTAGGATGAGGCCGATCATGTCATCTGTCCTACATTTTAGTTTGTTGGGAATGAAGACAAATTCTTTTAAAAATGATTACAGGTCATGATTTCCATGCTCTTGGCAGCATATTATTTTGTTAAATGGCATACAGAGAGGTTCAAATCCAAATTATGAGATTTTCTTCTTAATTTTTCCTTCTTATTTTTTATTGTGCTAATCATAGCCTGCTTTTTCTACATCTGGCTGTGCTACTAAAGAATTCTAGCCAGAATTTCCTTAGAGGAAGATTTTTCTTTGGATTAGTCACTGCACATAGTTTTTTCCACTTATCAGGCCACTTTTTTTTTTTTTTTTGGTACCGGGGATCGAACTCTGGTCCTTGTGCTTGCACAGCAGGCGGCGAAACCACTGAGCTAAATCCCCGGCCCCTATCAGGCCACTTTTAATGAGTAGTTGGAACCAGTAGATGGTCTATTGTCTAGCTTGAACAATTTCTCACAGTAGACGATGACCAGGGCTTTGAAGAGAGATGGAGCCTGGGCCTGTTATGAGGTGAAAAGAGGTTTGCTGCAGATCAAGGTGGAAGAATGCCTGTAAGTCACACACCACATCATTCATCTAACTCCCAGTTTCTCTCCTGGGAAAGCGCTATTACTTTTTACCTCTCACACATAATTGTGTGTTTATCTTTCCATATGTGGTATATGAATGTGGTGGGGACTGGGTATCTTTTGGACTTTACAGCAGTATGTTTACTTCCTATGTGATGCTTTTTGAGTACAGAGAAAACTGAGAGGCAGGTCAGGGTTTCTGAAACAAAGCAGGGAAAAGGTTCCTTTGTCTTAAGCATTCTTTTCATTTACCTGTCAGGTGGGCTCTTACCTTCATCATCTCTGAGTCACAAGCCCTGAATTAGTCAGCCTTCCTGTCACTGAGACAAAATTCCTGACTGCCATAACTTAAAGGAAGCGGGGTCTAATTTGGCTCACAGTTTCTGGAAATTCAGTCCATAACATGCAGGCTCCAAAGCAGAGACATCATGGCAGAAGGGCATGACAGAGCAAAGATGCTTAGTTGATGGTGACCAAAGCAAAGCAGAGGACCAGTGTCAGAGAGGAAGTGGCCAGGCATCA
Source organism: Heterocephalus glaber (assembly GCF_000247695.1). Next base: position 1,458,689 of record NW_004624736.1, read on the forward strand.
TATATAGTATCCAAGGTCAGCCACCATGACCCTCCCCCACACATCCAGGAATGTGTTCCACCAATCCCCTGGGTAGAGCCCAATGGCAATGAAGTTGACTGTCCACTTTAACCTCCACAATCCCTGAGAGAGGAGTCCAAGGGAAACCTGCTCTTTCATTTCCCTTGCTCGTTTAAAAACCAGTTTTGGAAGAAGTAGCCTTTAAGGAGGATCCTGTTACAGGAAGCTGAGTCTGTTCTCCCTTCTGACTGACCCTCCCTCCGTCTTTTAACATAGATCTCAATGTTGGAATCACTGGATGACTTGGAACCATGGATTAGAATGAAAATATATCAGTTCAATTCTGTTTCCTCAAATAAAATTCTGTTGCATACATTAAAAATGGATTTATATATAATATTTATATTTTTGTAACCTACTTAAAAATACGAAAAGTTACCTGTACCCTGAAATGCAATTCTATGTTGTCTTTTTTGATTGACTCAATGCTATTACACCATAGGTTACTTGACCTCAGTTTGCTGAGTTAAATAATAAAGGATTTTTTGGTAGTAGCTACCATGATTTCTCTCAGGCCAAGAAAGTTGCTACTTCCATACTTTGGAATATTCTTCTCTAAGCCTTTGAAATAGTTTTTGAATCTCAGAATTTTAGAAAACTCTAAATGATCTGGATGCTTAGATCAGCTATTAATAGTCAAATAATTGCTGATGTGGTTTAAGGTCCCAGAGGAAAGCTTGGAATGAATTTCAGAACACTTTCCTAATTTTCAAGATCAACTGATAGATAGTAGATGCCTATATCTATCTGACTAAAGCTGGGCCTTGGTCCTTCTGCACATATGTGGCTCCACCAGTGTTCAGGTGATGACAGGAATAATCTGCTTCAATGTAGTTTGTCAATATCTGAACACCTTGAAATCTCATGGTAAACTCATCATTTTTATTTCATATTTTGATCCAGGAGTTATGAAATTTGTTGCTGTTGGCATAATTTATGATATGAATGAATTTTAGAAGCTCATTTTTATTTTATCTTCTTTTCCTCCTCTTGAATCTCTTCTTGAAAAACAGTGAGAAGATAAAGAGGTTAAGTACATTGGATGCCTAATATAGGAAGACAGCCCGATGTGTATGTGTGTGGGGGATGTGAAAGGGGAGGAAGGGTATGTAGGTGTCATGAACTTGAGGTCTGCCATCACCACAGGGCAGTTTACCCAATCATAGTTTTGCCCAGCAAAATTTCTAATGGGGAAATACAGAGTAGTGTGAACTATGAATTGCAGGAGGGAGAGGGATAGTTCTCACAGATCTGATAAGGAGCTTGGAGAAGAAGGACTGGTTTTACAAATTTGTAATGAGGATGAATTCTCTTTATCATTCAACACGTGACAAAAAAACTACAGGAAAGCAAGCCTGAAAATGCCAATTTGATACTAATTTACTGTGAGTCGGGCACCCCTATGGGATAACCTGTGGAGAAGGTCCATGTCTCTGAATTTCGTCCTTTCCACTTTAGGACAGTCTGGGGCAGTGTCTGATGCTACTTGAGGATTAAAAGAGCCTCAAGGTTCATAGTCATTCAAAATGGATAAATAAAAATTTCTGTCCTGTTTCTGCTCAGCCATTGTGAGAATTAAGGTACAGTAAATGGTATGTTTTGTAATCCATGAGTTGCAACATGGATATTAGTAGTCATTGCTATCATTACCCCCTATAAAGCTGCCTGAAATTTTATTCCTCATGAAAACGCTAAAGAAGGGAAGGGAATTGTTTTAATTTTCTAAAATAAAAATCATTTTATGCTGATTATGGAAAATGTCTATGTAGAATATTAAAAAAACAAAGAAAAGGGAATACATCTTTTAAATTCTGATACATATCCCTCAATAGCCTTCCAAAAAATTTGATCAATAAATATACTTACCAGAAGTGCATAAGGGAAGCTATTGCTTGCACACTTACAAATCCTGGATTTTGCCCATCTTTTTAATCATGGCCAATCTGCTATTTTATTTGCATTTCTTTGATTACTAGTGAGGCTGAACATCTGTTCATATATTTACTGACCCCTATTTATTTTTGAATTATTTATTCATATCTTTTATTTATTTTTCTTTTTCCTTTGTACAGATTTATAAGAATTGAAGGCACTACAGATATTTACCTGCTTAGTGCATATGTTACAAATCTTTTTCTCCAGGTGGTGTCTTTTACCTTAATTGTGATATTTTTGTTATTGAAAGGTTTAAGTTTTATGTAGGTAAATGCATTAATATTTTCATTTATGGTTTCTGGCTTTAGGACTATGCATGAAAAACTTTCCTTATTTAAAAATATAAAAATATTCACTCAGATATTGTCTGGAAGAACTGTTTATTGGATGTTTACATGTTCCAGGACCTGTGGTTGGCTCAATCTATGGGTAATTTTAGTTCTATAATTTTTATACATTTCACATGTTAATTTATTTTTGCAGTCAAGCCATGGTTTCATATCTGTTCTCTTTCAATCCAAGCCCTGTTTGATACCTTATGTAGTTGGATTTTTAAAAATTCTTATTGTATTACTCATTTGTGAATAACTTCTAGCAAAATTACATTAGTAAACTACTAGATATCATGTAAACAAGCTAGCCAGATTCTTGCTAAGATAAGAAGTGATTGGGAAATTAAAAAAAAATTACAATTTAAGTATGATGGTGTTGCTATAGATAGGGACCTTTCCTACTGATACCAAAGTTTTTGCTACTTTTGCAGGATTTGTAGAGGTAATGAGATGTTTGAAAATTATATGGAGAAGTTATTAGCATTCCTTTGAAAAAGTTGTATCAGAATTCATTCAGTTGAGGATAATTTCCAATGCTTTAATGCCAAGAAAATATAATTGGATAATAAGGCAAAAGAAGATTGCTTTAAACTAATGTAATATTAGAAAGGGCTGCAGAAATAATTTCATTTTAATTTGCTTATGAAAGGTAGTATATGTGAGAATAATATCCAAGGAAGGTTTTCTCCAGGGCAAGGGTTGTGGTTAAAACAAAAGAGATAGTTTTATATGTTTGGATTGCTCATCTAAAAGTGATAATTCATAAGATGTTAGGAAGAAAGTTTGCAGGCTAATTGTCTACCAAGTAAGGGAATATAATGAAGGCAACATAAGAAGTGGGTCTGAAGGATGGTTTGGGATATGAAATTGCTTCGCATAAGGAATTTTTTTCCTCCTGCTTCTCTTTAGAAATATGAAAGTTGGACGTAGTTGAGGGAGCAGGAAAGTAGGCGCTAACTACTGGGTAATACATCAATTTCTTTTTGGAGTGGTCCAGTTTTTTTTTTTTTTTTTTTTTGGTACTGGGGATCGAACTCAGGACCTTGCACTTTCGAGGCAGGCGGCAGCACCACTGAGCTAAATCCCTGGCCCCAGGAGTGGTCCATATTTAATGGAGAGAAGGTTATGCTGAGTAGGAAGAATATTTTGACATGAGTAACTGCATGGGTAATGGTTTAATTTACTAAGATAGGATATAGGAAGGAAGCTGAGGGAGAAGTAAAAATATGTAGGTCTGGAGTTTGTGACATGGATGTGGATTAGGTCTTGAAGTCAGGATTCACTTATTTATTCAGTCAAAAAATACCTACAGAGTACCTGTATGCACTAGTCTCACTTTGAGGAACGACGTTCTTTCCCTGCAACTTTAGCCCAGAGAGAGGCGGGTTAACTGGGTGAGTGCTATACAGGGCATTTTATCTCCTCTCACTATCCCCTCATTCACGTCTTGCTAAAGGATGGATAAAAGATGAATTGGTAGCTTAGAACTCACAATTCACGTGTTGCATTTTGCTGGGAGAAGGGCTACCGTATTAATGGTAAATGTCACATTGATGGTATGTAATTCTTTCTACCACTTTCTGGATGTATGCTGCTGTCACGTCAGAATGTCACAGACTTTCCCCCTGTATGATAATGGACATCCTTGTCTTGTTCCTGATGGTAGAGGGGAGGCTTTTAGCTTTCTCCTATTTAATATGAAGCTGGCAGTAGGCTGATCATAAATGGCTTTTATTATGTTGGGATCACAACCTTCTATACCTATTTTCTTTAGTTGTTTTTTTTTCTTTCTTTTTTTTTTCCAGTACCGGGAATTGAACTCGGGACCTTACCCTTGCAAGGCAGGCATGGCACCACTGAGCTAAATCTGCAGTCCTTCTTCAGGGCTTTGATCATGAATGGATGTTGGATTTGGTCAAAGGCTTTTTCTGCATCTATTGCAGATTTTGTTCCTTGCTTTTGTTTATGTGATAAGTAAGTTACATTTATTAATTTTCATGTGTCAAAGCATCCTTGCATTCCTGGAGTGAAACCTACTTAGTCATAGTGTATGATCTTTTTAATGATTTGTTGGATTCTGTTTGTCAGTATCTTGTTAAGGGTTTTTGCATCTATATTCATTAGAGAAATTGGCCTATAGTTCTCTTTTTTGGTTGGATTCTTGTCTGGTTTGAGGATTAAGAGAATGTTAAATTTTGGAAGTAGTATTTCCATCTCAGTTTCATTAAAAACTGAGGAGTATTGGTGTTTGATCTTCCCTGAAATTCTTATTGAACTTGCCAGTGAATCCATCAAGTTCTAGGATTTTCTTAGTTGGCAGATTTTAAAAATTATTTCTTCACTTTCATTGCCTGTATCGATTGTTCAAGATTTTTTTTTTTTTTTTTTGGTACTAGGGATTGAACTCGGGTCCTTGCGCTTGCGAGGCAGGCAGCAGAACTACTGAGCTAAATCCCTGGCCCTTGTTCAAGATTTTTAAATCTTCTTGGTTCAGTTTTGACAATTCATGTGTATCTAGGAATCTCTCCATTTATTCTGAGTTCTCTAATTGTTCAACAATTATGTTTGTGAAGCAGTTGCTAATACTTTTCTGAATTTTGTCAGTGGCCACTGTGATTTCACCTTTTTCATTTCTAATTGCATTAATTTGTGTCTTTTCTTTCCTTTCTGTGGTAAGACTGGCTAAGTGTTTTTCTAATGTACCTATTCTTTTTAAAAAAAATTCTTTTATTGGTACATTTTAGGTATACAATTTGTTTACATTTATCATTGGGTGTTTGTACCTGTACATGATGTATCTTGGTTCTTATTTTTTCCCCATTACCTGTGCGCCCTTCACTCCCTCCGCCCTTGCCT